>JAUBNY010000372.1:4101575-4170532 GCA_032275445.1 Crypturellus soui | reverse complement strand
CTGGAACAGGCTGCCCAGAGAGGTTGTGGAGTCTCCTTCTCTGGAGATCTTCAAGACCCGCTTGGATGCAGCCCTGTACCAGGTGCTCTGGGTGTCCCTGCTGGAGCAGGGGGGTTGGACTAGATGACCTCTAGAGGTCCCTTCCAACCTTAGGCATTCTGTGATTCTGTGATTAACATGAGCATTAAACAATGTGTGTTTCTCTTTCAGATTACACTTGTTATCTGGGCTGTGATTCGCATTGGTCCCAACGGCTGTGACAGCATGGAGTTCCACGAGAGTGGCTTGCTGAGGTTTAAGCAGGTTTCTGACATGGGTGTTATACACCCGTTGTATAAAAGCACCGTAGGAGGCAGACGTAATGAAGATTTGGTGATTACTGGAAATAACCAGCCTGTAAGTTATATCTTTAAGTGAAAGTTTCTGAGCCACAATATGGAATTATGCTCACATTATGAATAAATGTTACCTTTGAAACACCATTAACTTAAGACTTTGTTTCTGAAGATTGTATTTCAGCAAGGAACAACAAAGCTCAGTGTGGAGAAGGACAAAACTTCTATTACCAGTGACATTGGCATGGAGTTTGTTGACCCACGGACACAAAATACCTTGTTCAGCACAGACTATGAAACGCACGAGTTTCATCTGCCAAATGGAGTTAAAATCTTGAATGTACAAAAGGCTTCTACAGAGAGGGTATACTTTTCTTTTAACATCACTCACTCTTTGCAAAAGTTAATTACACATTTTCCTTCATAATAGAGTAAGTTTTACTGTAATTTGATCTTTCCAGCATGTTTAGAAATTTGATTAATATGGCTAAAAATGCAGCTTTGAAAATCTAGGTCATCTTTAAAAGTACAATATAAATTGAAACTGATATTATTAAATGTGTAACATCAAAAATGCCATATTCGCTCCTTTATCAGGATTAGAAAACAATTTAGAAAGTTTTCATTAAGCGTTTATGAATCTCTGCACAGATAACTTTCAAAAACAGAGTATCTCCAAAAAGCTTTTTGCTTCTAATTACTAAATTTCTAATTACAAAAAATAACTAATAGAATTTCATGCATCATTTTGGATAAATGTTATTACAGTAAGATTTTTAGAAGTCTGAGGGAAAGTGTAGAGGACATCCATAGCATTGTAGAAGTTCCATTAACATAAGGCTTCCAAGTTAATCATGGTCTTATCCAAAGACTCAAAAGCCTAAATGTCGATATGGTTGCATTAGAAGGGTCAATGTTAAACTAAAAGTCATTTATTTCATAGCATTGCTCATCACAAAGGCCTTCAGAGGGCTGACAGTTCACAGTTCTACTGTAGCACATTAGTTTTAGCAGATCTACAGAGGGCCAAGCAGTAACCAGTCTGATTAGGAAGCTGTATTTGCTACCGGAGTTATATATGTCATATAATTCTTCCATGGAAGGTGTTGATGTTTTTATTGTAATCAAATGATATGCAAGCAATAAGCTATTTTATATATTTCCGAACTTGGGTAATCCTTGTTTCTATATGTAAGTACAGAAAGTAACAAATAGGTGGAAGCTTTTCAGGCATAGTGGGAAAAGAGTGCAAAATACATTGTTTTTTTTTTTAGTTATATTATTTAACAATATTTTTTCAGGTGATGGGAAGGTATTTGAAGAAATCCAAGTGGTGCTTTTTTAACAATCTGCAATACTCGTTTTGTTTTTAATGTTCTTAGATTACCAGCAATGCAACCAGTGATCTAAACATAAAGGTTGATGGACGTGCTATTGTCCGTGGGAACGAAGGAGTTTTCATTACAGGCAAGACCATTGAGTTCCGCATGGGAGGCAACATGGAACTTAAAGCAGTAAGTCTCAGATCAGCACTTGAGCAGCTTAGCTTCAAATAAAGGCAGAGCTGCTCCTGGCCATGGAGCAGGGCACAGGGGAAGGCTCCGGCCCTGCAGGGACTGCCCCAGGGCGCCTTGCCAGCCCTCGCTTGGGTTTTCATCAAGGGGAAGACTGTACAGCATTTAAAGTGAGGAAAAATGTTAAAGGGGAGGGGAGAAGTAGATACGTGTGCCTCTGAAAGTAGACGTTCACATCCTGATTTCCATTTCAGGTATTCATTTTTAGATTTACTGTGTTGGCTAATAGCTTCCTAAACTGAATCATTGTGTATCATACTATGATTTTCTGTCCCAGTAGCATAAAATATCCTGGAATAGCAAAGTCCTTTTCCTGGTTACAGTTGAGGAAGTGGTGGATGCTAATCACAAATTCAATTTAAAAACAACACCTTCCCTTACAGCATTTTACAGACTATTATTTTGAGTCCTACCGCCTTCTAACGATGTGCTTTATTGGTGAACTTGTCCTTTTCAAAACCAGGCTGCCTTGGTTACACACGTACCCTTTTTTCTCCCCTCTCACCAGGAGAGCAGCATCATCCTGAACGGGACGGTGATGGTGAGCCCAACGCGGCTGCCGAGCTCTTCCTACGGAGAGCAGTTTGGGAACGGCAACTGGCTGCGCTTCAAGCTCTGCATGTGCGCAGATGGGACCCTCTTCAAGGTGCAAGTGACAGGGCACAACATGGGCTGCCAGACGGCAGCCAATCCCTGCGGATTGTCCCGCTGAAGGACACGGCGCCGCCGCAGAGCTCTCCCGCTGCTCAGGAGGCTGCATGGCTCCAAACAGCCTCTGCTTTTGCAGCAGTTTATGCTAACACTGATCCCATGATATTTTTTTAAACACAATATTATTTCCATCATCAGATTTGTCTTCGTTCCAATTTAGTAAGGTACTGAAGCATGTTTCAATATACATGCACATTGAAGTACCTGCCTGAGTTGGGACCAGTAAAATGTATTTAAATGCAACTTGATCTTAGAAATGATACTGACTGCCTTCAGTTGTCTCTAAAGCTTTTTATTTATTTTTTTAGTCTTGCCTCCCACTTCCAAAAATTCCAATTTGAGGTGCTTCAACAGGAAATGTCAGTGCATCCTTTGAAGCAGCAAACTTTGTGTCTCTTGCCAAAGGTTGATACAGAGATTTCTCTCTAAATAAGTAAGTGGCCTACCAGCTGTGTAGTAGAAGACCGACAATGGCAGATTATCTTTTAAATATTGCTTTGTTTTGGCCTTGGACTCTAAAGAGGCTAAAAAAACATAACCATGAATAATATTTGCAAAGTAATATACAGTATGAAAATAAGTGTTCATTTTGAAATATTCTAGCTGGTAAGAGAGGAAACTAATTACATGTTTCTCAAGTTCCATTATATCTGGGCAGTTCAGGTATTCTACACTTGCTTGATATATGTGAAGTATTTATGAAGTGTATTTATATTAAAAGTACATTTTAAAAAATGTACTGATAGTTTGCTTACTATGTAGAAGAAGAGTGTTTTCCTGGGTGCTTTAATGCAAATATATTATTTCATTATTTTACAGTTGATAAGCTAATGCACAGCATGGCTAAAAGCAGCAGCAGTTGAGATGAGATTAGTTTCTTTTTTTTTTTTTTCTCTCCTCCATGAATATTGGTACCACTGCATTACTGAGCAGCTCAGAATTACATTCTGAATTAAAGTGCAGCTCTAAATGCCATAGGATCCCACAACAACATGGTTCACGTGTATCTGAATTTATCAAAAGGGAAAGTTTGTGTATGATGTACTGAGATCTTATAGAAACTGTATCAGCCTTATAAATACTTTAGAGATTAGCTGTTTTGTACTAAAAATAGAACAGTGCATTGTAAGATTATACCCTTCCCCCCACAGTGGGGGGTAGGTTTTTGTGTGTTTTTTTATTTGTTTTCCAGTTTTGTGTGTTTTTTGTGTGGTTGGTTGGTTGTTTTTTTTGCACTAACATCAAATAACCTTAGTGGAGGCCACAAAGGTGACATGAGAAGCACTTGACAAGTTTTTCTAGATAAGCACACACTTTGCTTCCCAGAAGTTGGCAAAGTTACACATTAAACTTCATAATTCAATTTTTCACTTGTTCTGGGAAAACAAATTACAATCTAGTCTTGTTTTATAGCTCAGAGCAGGCAAAGGTCAAGTCAGTCCCTGCTGCAAAGGGCTTCCTATTTCAGGTCTGAATTCCTGCCCTTGGTAAGAAGGTTGAAGTGATTTTAGAAGGGAGGATCTGTAAGTCAGGCCTTATGCCCCACAGAAAGTCAGGGGTCCCATGAGGGAAAGATGTAATTAAAGTTGTGTAAAGGCACAACATAAAGATTTGATGCTCGGCTGTGGTCCAGGATTAATTTGAGCAAAAATAGAATATAATGTATCAAAAGTCACTGTAAGCAGCTAAAAATACTTGCATTTTGCACACTGCATGTGTAGTGTTACTGCACTTAGTATTAATTATGGTAATAGATGCATACATCTCTCCTGCTCTGACTGGTGCCCTAAATAGTATTTGTTAGAATTAAATGGAGGAAACAAACCATAAAAATTTTTAGAACTTCTGTTCTCTTACTAATAGTAGCATCAGCAGAACCCTCAAAGCTGCAATAGATCTTGGTAAATAAAGAATATTTGCTCGATCAAGTAGACTACATATAACTCTTGTCTGGCTAATACTGGTATGTCTATATGCTACTACTGGATTCTTTACCTGTAATTTTCAGAACTCCTATTAAAATACTATGATGTGCAATACAGCGGAAAAATTGTCACAAGGCTACTTTTAGATTATGGTTTGAGAAATATGTTTGGAGAATTTTTAAGTGTGGATTTTTAGTCAAAAAGCTAGCAAAAACAGTCATACAGGTACCAATTAAAACAAGTTATCGATTTGTTGGCTATTATTTACTTATTAATATATTTTGTTGTTTTCACTACAGATGGAGAAGTGTTCATGCTACCCATGCCCCTTGTGCTTTTTTGTTGTTTCTTTTTTTTTGTTTCCCTATACTTGTTTAAAGCACTGTGTGACACGCTTATTTTGATCCTGCAGATGCACTTGAGAGTCTACATGTTGTATGTAAAGTACATGCCTGGATACAGCACTGAGTACTTTAAAATAAGTTACATGCGAAGAACTCTCTGCATTTGTAAAGGTGGGGCTTGTTTCAATAAGTAAAAAAAACACAACTGAATTTCTCATCTTTGTTTCAAAATGGAACAATAAATCCTAAAACATAATTGTGTTGGGAAGTGTTTTTTCCAAGAATGTAATCTCATTAAAGGCCCAGTGTTGTGCTATTGCTGGTGAAGATGGTTATTAACTATGAGAACCACCATTCCACAGCTCTCTGTCATACGTTATAACCGGTGGACTTTGCTCAGTGATATTGTATGATAGCAGAAGTTGGTTTCAAAAGTCTCCCTTACTTTCAGTTCTCGAGTTCGTGCGGCACAGTGTTCCTCAAGGTAAGGACAGGAAAAAGTAAGAAAGATAGGATTGGTTTGGGGAAAAGTGGACGGTAGGGGGTATTTCTGAATATGCTTTCTGAAAAAAATAGCTAAGACTCCAAAAGTGTGTGTTTAAGGCAGAAAATTGGCAGTGGTTTGGGTGTTTGCTTGTTTTTCAATATTAACAGTATTTCTGCTTTCTACTTGATTGTAGTTATGTTGAACGTACCCTAATTTAACATCTTACAGAGAGACATGATGGATAGTCTTCAGCTAAGTGTCCTATCTGCGCTCCTTTACTTTATCCTTCCTGGACCTTCAGAAACCAAGTCACGTCTGATCCCTTCTGATAGTTCTCATCATTCCGACTGCTGGTGGAATGGGAATTTCATAGTGAATTGTTCATTTACTGGAATATCTGCTATTCCAGAAGACATAACACCAACAGTGCTAACAGCAGATTTAAGTTACAACAACATTAAGACACTGCTGTGCACTACAGGCAGAAACCAAGAGTGGATGCTAAAACACCTCAACCTCAGCAACAACCTAATTTCCGAGCTCTCCTTTGTGACCACTTTTGGAAATTTACCGTGTTTAGAAACTCTCAACCTCAACAGCAATGCCCTCAGCACCCTCACCCTGGGCCCGCCAGCGCACGCGGCCGAGGAGGGCGGGGAAGTCTCTCGGCTCCTGCCTGCTTTGAAAGTACTGGCGGTTGAAAGAAACAGCCTTAACGTGATTCCTGAGGGTAAGTGTTTCAAAATCCTTAAGCACATCACCCCAGAGAAGTGGATTTTAGATGTAACTGTGTACACCTTACTTTAGAGCAGAACCACCTCATTCAGTTATGTTCACGGGGAAGGAAAGTTTCACCTGAGTGCAAATATATTAAAAAAAGAAAAAAAAAAAAGAAAAAAAACTCTTTGTAATTATAATCCCCTAAAGCCAATCAAACAAGAACAAAATCAACCTCTGAGCAGCAAGGAAGTATTCTTTTTCCTTGTTTCACAGGAAGAGAAGTAGAAATATTTAGAATTAAAACACCAGCCTCCAAGTCCCTATTGTAAACCTTATAATTAAGAAAATGATAGATAAAGGATTTCCTACTACTACTTTCAGCAGAAAGTCAATACTCTTTTAAGTTACTCAAACTTCAGTATTTCACAAGGAAAGCAAAATATTTTGTCCAAAAAAAAAAAAAAAAAAAGCCTGTCATCCCTTTGTTTGTGTTTTCAGAGAATGACACCTATGAGAGGGAATTAAGTCTTTAATAAACTTTCTTCCATAAACGTTTAGGAAATATTTCCTGGTCACTGAATTAGACTCAGCATACTCCAGCCTGTGCCCTCAGAAACAGATAACTCATGATCTAAAAAGTGCTCAAATAAAGCAAAAACTGTAGTGTGAGAAAACCACACATATTTGGTTGTTGAATTTTCCTGACCTCTGATATCATCATATTCTTTGGTCTTGAACTTAATTAAATATCAGGTGGAAAAGAAAGTCTCATCTCAAAGAGAACTGAAATGGCCCATGGTTCTGCTAGGTCCATTATTCCCCCTTTTCTGATACCAAATAATCCTCTGGCTTGCAGTAAGCTCTTCTGCTTCCTATTTTGCTAAGTGTATATGTACGTATCTATAAGGTTCCTTGTGGAAAGTACAGAAACCGCTTATAAAGCATATTGATGAGAAGTTGATTGGCTATATTACAATGTATATAGGACATATAGGATGTCATACTGGATCAGAAAGATTACACTTGACTGTAGATGATACCAGTAATTTCTAGATGTTATAAGCAAATCAAATTGCTGCACTTCATTCTACTATACTCCCAGGTTCTCATTTGTTTAAATAGGTGTCCAGAACTTTACTTTCATTCTCCAAAACACTTCATCAGCCTTCTGTTTTTTAAGCTCCAGTATGGGATATGTGGCAAGAAAGTCGAGCGTAAATTCTGAAGCAGGGGTTTTGACCTGGCTGCAACCCATCGGTGCCACCACCGAGGCGACACTTTGACACAGATGTAGTTTCAAGCAGGCAACCTTCATGAAGCAGCAAGGGAGCACAGAGCGACCCTACATGACCCTACAAGGGCCCAGAGCATCTACTGTATGAGGAAAGACTAAGCAACCTGGGTCTGTTTAGCCTAGAGAAGAGAAGACTGATCACACATGTCTGATCAACATGTACAAATACCTGAGGGGTGACTGTAGGGAGGATGGGGCCAGTCTCTTCTCCGTGGTACCCATTACCCCTCGTCCTGTTACCGGCCACAAGTTGAACCACAGGAAGTTGAACCTCCCTGTGATGAAGAACTTCTTTGCTGTGAGGGTGACAAAGCCCTGGCACAGGCTGCCCAGAGAGGCTGTGGAGTCTCCTCCTCTGGAGATCTTCCCAACCCGCCTGGATGCCGCCCTGTGCCACGTGCTCTGGGTGTCCCTGCTGGAGCGGGGGTTGGACTAGGTGATCTCTAGAGGTCCCTTCCAACCTTCACTGTTCTGTGAACCGCCACCGCTTCGAAGTGCCTTTCAGACCCCCTACCTCTAACTTTACAGGAGGAATGAATTACCCTGTCAGATTGGGCTGTGTGCATAGAGATAGTTACTGGAAGAGCAAACTGGAATTCAAAATTTCCTGTAAACCCAGGGGCAAAAACATAAAGAGAACAAGAGACAGAGATATTACAAAACTGTGGTGATGCCAAAAATTCAGGTGCCAAACTTCAAATGAATTTGCAAACTAGAAGGCTCCCGGCACAGTATCTTAGAAATATCACAGAATCCCCGAATGGTTGAGGTTGGAAGGGACCTCTAGGGATCCAACCCCCCTGCTCCAGCAGGGACACCAGAGCACATGGCACAGGGCAGCATCCAAGTGGGTTTGAAAGTGAAGGGTTAATGAGACACAACAGAAGATCTCCAGAGAAGAAGACTCCACAGCCTCTCTGGGCAGCCTGTGCCAGGGGTTACTCCCAGCTTTTAGAGCAGCCACATCTGCAAGACAAATGCTGTCACTATCAGGAAATGCTGAGAATTAGCCAATACCCTTAATATGTCACAGGCACACAGCCATAATCAACACAAAGAAGTTGTATCTTTCAGTCAGCTTTACATTGTATGAATGTAGTTCAAGTAATTCCACATACAAAAAACATGCGTAAAGATGATAAAGAATGGGAGAAAGTTTAATAGTTTTTGCTTCTCTCCCTTTTTCTTTTTACTATTAACATGTTACGATTTTAAAAACGGGGTATATTCTGCCCTTTTCCACAATCCTCCTTTCCTATTTCTAATCCTCCAGGAGAGGCATGTTCAAGGTACGGAGGCCATGGCCATGTTACTACTTTCATGGATACATGAATTTTAGAAAGCATGCATTGATTTGTAAATATATTAAAGTGCCTATTGCTGATGCTATGCAAGTTTTTAAATGGCATAACAGCATTGAATAGAAGAGGCACAAATCAAAGCCTGCAGCCACAGGTTCAATAGACAATAACTGAAGAAATACTGCGCCGAAGTAGTTTTAAAAAGCTGCTTGATGCATAAAAAAAACCCATGAGTATAAAGTGTAAAACAATTTTGTTTTCCTCAGGACTAGGAATGTTGCAGTCTTTACAAACTGTCCACTTGTCATCCAATTACATATTACAAATTGATGTGAATGATTTTCAAAACTGTTCACGACTGAAGAATATCTACTTGCAAGACAACAAGATAACTAAAATTCATCCAGAAGCTTTCAAGGATCTGAACAATTTACAGGTTAGAAACAACTGCAATATTGTTTTACATGTTTTATGTTAATCCTTGTTCAAGATACTAGTTATAAGCTATTTAGCAAAGACATTACTCTTTTTATAGTTGTACACTAATTATTAAAGTTAGTGATGAAAATAACCATTATTGGTATAGAACATACATTTGCTTTTAACACAGACATACATACTCTTTTAACTATACAAAACACATCCATAAAATACAAACATGCATCTATGGCACAATCTTCAAAATTGATCCATAGCCAGTAAACATCAACTACAGGATGGAACTTAATTTTATTTGTAACTTTACCTTGTGCAGGTATCTTTAGCAAAGGTCTCAATATTGATCTATTTATCCATGCACCCATCTTAAGGGCCAAACACGCTTTCTACCATTTAACACGCACATCAGCGTTGCTTTTTCTGCTAGGTTTTGCCAACAAAAATGCATTTACCCTGCAATCTGCTTTCTGGCAAGACAGATAAACTCTCAAAGAAGCTGCTGGTGCCACCCTAGCCAAACTATTATTGTTCCTCAGTTGCCTTCATGGCTCTACACTTATGCTACACTGTGCAGCACAGACCTTTTAATATCTTCCGTAGGGAGAGAAGAACAGGATACATACAGAATACGTGGAAGTGAGTATGGAAGGTGTCTAGGGCCACCTATCAGTTTTCTGTCAGTTGAAAAAGAGTTTCAAGCAGAAAAACATTAAATCTAGGAATACTACATTTAAATGCTTTTAATTAAATATACACTTTTAGTTACCCATCTTTCATTCTTCATACAAGTATAAATTGTTCATTAGTTGTTTCAGTGCATGTACATATTATATGTATACATAATATGCACATATATATGCATCATCTCATTTTCTCATTATGTATTAAAGCATTATCCTCCTCTGACACCTACTGAAGGGGATTAAAATATTAATGAAATCATTTGTTCTGATTTTACAATTAAAACTATATAGTTTTGTGCATACAGAGAAGCACAAAAATGTTAGCCCTAAACCCCCTAACATGATACCACAGATCCTTACCACCTTCAGCTCGGT
This sequence comes from Crypturellus soui, assembly GCA_032275445.1. Taxonomy (NCBI): domain Eukaryota; kingdom Metazoa; phylum Chordata; class Aves; order Tinamiformes; family Tinamidae; genus Crypturellus; species Crypturellus soui. The sequence goes on along the minus strand of JAUBNY010000372.1, from coordinate 4,160,345 downwards.
TGAGGCAGGAAAGAATTCCAGGAGCTTTGGAGGAAATGTGGCTGCAGAGGCTGTTTCTAGAGAGCACAGAGCCACGGTGAGGCATAAGGTGTTTTCCTGATTGGAATTTTTTTACATCATTTCTTTAAGAGAAACCTCTGCTGCACCCAAGAGCAGTCACATGGGAGCCATGTGACACTCCCAGTCATACAGACAGAAGTATTTTACAATGAGAGCGCGCTAAAGGCAGTATAATCCTCAAAAAGCTTAGAATAATACTCAAAGTTTAAACAGTTGTATTGCTCTTATTTCTTTAGAAATGTTCGTTACACTAAACAGTTATTGTTGGCAATGCAGCAATTCAGATTCCATTCTAAACTTAATTAATTTTGAATGAATTAATTTTCCAAATAGGTTGTGGATCTTCGTGGAAATGCTCTGACAACGCTTACACCAGAGATACTAAACAATCTGAACATATTTCAACTTGGAGAGGATTCATCAAGTAATCCCTGCGTATGCAACTGCAATCTAAATACTTTCAAATATTTAATTCATTTTCTTTTTGACTCAATGAGGAAAAGAAGGGGTATTTCACACAATATATCTGCCAACGACTTACAGAAACCTCTTCCGCCTCTTTCAAGTTTTAATTTAAACCGCAATGACAGTGTTTCATTTAAAACAACTGTAATACCAACAGGAAAGACATTTGTGCTAAACTGCAACAGAAGGGGTAGGTAAAACACACTCTATTCACATACTGCTAAAATGTAAATACCCCCAGAAGAAGAAATTGGTTCAAAAGGAACTGAGAAACAATCTAACAAGGCAGATGATTTGCTTAGAAAGTATTATATCAGTTAGAATATTGGAAAGTCGGTTTTCCCCAAAATATCTTAAATTTAGTCTCCTGGTAAGATTTTTTTTTTTCTAGTAAGCAACGCTAGTATATAATTACAAATATAGAAATTTAAACAAATGTTTAGAGTAATTAATGTTTGGATACAGGAGACAATTAGGCATTTTTCCTTACTACTGTGATTAATAGTCATGGAGCAGTATATTGAGGCAGGCAGAAAAATGAGAAAGGATGCAACAGCGCTTTTAATAGTTATAACAAAATAGAATGAAAAATTATTATTTGCATGTGAAAGGCAAAAGAATTATATTTTTCTACAGAAGCACTGAAGGCTGCAGCACAGTTCTGTGCATATGTAATTCATAGGGAGAACCTGAAGTGCAAGTGTCAATTTCCAGAAAGCCAGGAAGAAGCGAAAGAAGGTGCATCTGCCACAAGCCATAAGTGCAAACTGTTAACGCTCTCATAGCGCTTAGAGGCAAGAGGCCTGTCCATGTGGAGTGCTTTAGCCACACATGGAAGTACCTAGGGTGGATCAATATGCCACCTGCTTTATATCTTTTCTAGGAAAGTCAAAGAGAAAGAAAAATAACAAAAAAAAAAAAAAAACCACAATAGCTGAAGTAGCACGACATTGCTTCACATCATGTGCTGCATTTTCTGTGCAGAGGAAAAGAGATGAATATCAAACATGTGGCTTAATAGCTAGTTATTATGCATGGATTAAAAAACATTTCATAAGAATAAACAATGTTAGATATATCAAAGATGTTCACAGAATACCTTTATAGAAATAAACTGCCCCTCAATCTTACTATTTTCTACTTTTAAAGTAGATTTAATTCACGTTTTCTTTTATTTCAGGTAATGGGGTCTTTTGGTGGACACCTATTGGCAGAATTTTAAGAGATACTAGTCTTCCTCACATGACACTGGATAAAATGAGTAATTCAGTAATGCACAATGCTGACAGAACTGTTGCAGGATTTTATGTGTGTACTTTTAATACAACAAGAAAGAAATATCTCATCTACAACACAGAGGTAAAGGAAAAGCTTTCAACATCTTCGGTTAGAAAAACCCGGGCTATTAACACCATTTTTAGACAAGGAACAATGAGGCAAGACCTTGTATTGGCCATCTGCCTCTCTGTATTCATTACATTTGTGTTTGCTTTTTGCCTTGGTGCCTTTGCCAGGCCCTACCTTGGGAAGGTGTGGAGACTCATGCGCAGAAACAAAAATTCACCTTCGGAACACATTTATTCTAATGAAGCTTTTTCAAACGAAGCTCTGGGCAGAGAGTGTACTGCAAGCATTCCAACAAATACACAGAGTAATTTGTTAATCTGTGATGAAAATTCTTTGGAAAGCATGCACGTATTTCCTATAGAAACCTCTAGCTTGCATGAAGGTGTCATTTGTAGTAATGTACATGCACCCAGTACTGGGGAAGAGTGCCAGAAGCAATGCAGTAACCAGACCAATGCAAAGCAAAAATCAATGTTTTCAAACAGCAAAGCAACTACTATCAGCACTGAACATTATATAAATGTTGATCCCAATGCACAGTCTTCTGTAGGGATGTACTATAGAAACAGTAAGGAAATAACACCACAAGAATTAAAAAAACAGGACATTTCATTACGTGAAGATTCAAAATATGCAAACAGTGAAGATTTGGAGAAGAGCAGCTTCCCTCCCACACCTGACAGCAACATAACTAACGAATCTCATTGGCTTCAGTCTGAAATTACAGAGGCTACAGTAGATTTTATCAAACATAAAGAAGTGATCTACGATAATGAGCCCCTAAGCACTTCAGTAGTTCTACCCAGAACACAAAATTGCAGTGAAGAGCTTGGTGTAAATGATAAAAAGGGTAAAATCCATGACGCAGAAGACTTTATTTTACCAAATAGTTGCCATAAATATATAAATCGTGAGTATTTAAGTGCCTACCCAGCAAGTGACAATTCTCTCACAGAATATTACAAACAAGCAGGTACTGCTGGACAAGATGATTTGGCAGACATATTTGGTGACAGTTCTTCAGACGAAGGGGTTCCATTTACCATGAGCGACTGCAGCTCCACATCAGATTTTGAGCTGGGACAACCTCCAAGCAACAAGCTCCCAGGCTGTCAGTCATCTCTAGGGAAAGCTGATGCAAACAAGGAAGCAGATAGGTCCCCAACAGCGCCCGGGACTCCGAGCCTGGATGCTGAACATCAGCACATTGGAAAAGATGAGAACACGGACGACGACGATTCCGAAACCACTGCTAGTTATGGATCAGACACCACTGCGTCTCAAACAGAGTCACCTTACACTGACAAAAGCAGCGATCACGGAACTGAGTCCGATTCCAGCACCATCACTTTCTCTTGTCAAAAAGTTCCTGATATGTTTGAGAGTTCTACCCATCCAGAGTCAATGATTCAAAACTCTATTTCTGACTCTACACACAAACAAAATACAAGTTCTAATGATATGTTAACTTCATCAAAACCTTCTCCCACGTATGTCTCACACACAGAGGATACTCCTGCCAAAGAGGCCAGTCTATCACTGCCTCAGTTTTCCATTCAAGCTCAGCACTTTCAGAGGTTCAGGCCCACAGAACAGGAGGAGAAGGCAGCAGAGATCAACACAGAGAGCACAGAGAGGAGTTCCTCTGAAGAGGATAACAATGAAGAGGATATTGCATTAAGAAGAAACATGAGTACATCTGAAAAGGATCATTTTACATTTGTTCCAAATGATTTTGGTTACAATCAGGTTGTTAGAAAGACGGTATTACTGTCTTCCAACACAGCTATCAGTGAACCAGCTCCTCAATCTCAGCCTCAAAGCACAAGTGAAGAATGCATTATGGTTACTACCGAGAGAGAAGACTCCTTACCCCAGAAGAAACAAGTGAAAATACCTAATACACAGAACATGCAAAAAGGCTTTAACAAAAGTGAACACGATGAGTATCCAGAAATGCAGGATAGCATCAGTTGTAACCTGCCTGAAGAAATGCAGTCCTGCAATGTTACAGCGGATTCACATCACCCCAGCTGTTCTGCCAAAACACAGTCAGGCTTCAGCACAGAAAATTATTCCCGATTGGATCAGAGAAAGGAAAATGCATATTCCTCACCACTCCCACAAAGGTCTTTCAGTGAAAATATACAATACAGTTTATGGTCATTCCCACAGACTAGAGAAAACACAGCCTCCAGGAAGACCGATTCCAGTGATACAGAGGACAACACTACTTTGACAGTACTAGAAAACTATCCTACAACAGTTGTCAATCTACAAAATTCTAGTGAAAAGCTCAATCAAAGAAGTAAGACCAATGTAAATCAGGGTCAGTTTTTTGTTAAAAAGAAACGAGCCTTTGATGGATTTGCTAATGTTTTGCAAAGCAGAACAAACTTCAGTGAGGTATAAAAGTGCAAAAACCCCTAGGGCTCCCACAATGATGATGTTAAAGATACAAAGACGTTTGGATCTCAAAATGGAGTTCTATGGTTCCTGGTAAGTGCTAAATACTTTGTTCTTCTTTGTTTTGTTTTTGTTCCCACCTAGTAAAATAATCTGCCTTTAGCTTCAGAAAAAGAAGTTACGGAACTTCAGTATTTACGAGGGGAATGTAACTGCTTGCTATACTCCAGATTCATCTAGTTTAGGCATCCATCTTAGAAACACACAGGTACCATAAAGCCAAAGGATAATTCACATAAGCCAGAAGCCATGGATTTGTATTCAGAATAGTTCTTGTAAAAAAACAAACAAACAAAAAAAATCTGTGGGACGCTCAGAGTGAGTAAACTATATATAATTGTAAAATTACTATAACAATTTATTATATGTTACTTTTTTGTTGGTGGTGAGGTATTCATTTTCCTTGAAAATAATCTTCGATATGCACTCTTATTTCTCTGTGTCCAAAATAAATGTAACATTGCTCAATAGTTATCACTATTGTCTCATTTTTCTTATGGGAATCACTCCTATGAAGTCATATGGTATGCATGACTACCTTCTGCTCTTGAAACAAAATTGTGGATAAGTTTCCAAATTCCCAGTTTTGTGTAAATAGATAAACAAGATGAAGTCTTCAAGAAATTTAAGGGCAGAGTGCGACAAAGTAGGAGAACACAGAAAGATATTACAAATGCTGTAATTCTTCAGACCTACTTTCCTTTATCTCAAAGGCAATGACAGAAATCAAAGAAAAGCTGCCTCACTGGTACCAGTCCTGACGCCCCTTTTTGAAAGAATTTACAACATTTAGCCAATTGTAATTGAACTATGCCAGCTTCCATCTCAACTAATTCACAGATCCCTCTGTGCTTTGGGAAACAGAAAACAATAATGTAAAAGCCACCCAGAGCTTTAGTATCCCGAAGAGGGAGAAGAGATTGCTGCACCTAAGGGGTGGCTGAAAACGGAACAATCTGAAGTTACCCAACACTCATCTTCCACTCAAGAGGAGCCGAGGATGGCAGCGGGAACGAGCAGGCCACAGCCTCCCAGCAAACAGGGAGCACCAGATACTGGACAAACTAATGGTCCAGAGGGCAAAGCAAGCCTGAGCAGTGTTCACCTGCAGTACTTTTAAGTCCCTAGGAATTAAAACCTTGAACTCATTATTGAAAGCAGAGCCCGTACATAGAGGAAGATGGGCAGAGTGGGTGCATTCATATAACCAAACAGAAAAAAGCTGCCAACTGTTTTCTGTGCCTTAGCTAATAATGTTGAGTTTTGTGCAAAGCAACACACAAACTGCTCAGAGCAGTGCCTCCTACCACGATCCTCTTTTTAACATACCTATTTTCCCCCCTTCTTTGATTTGCCTTTTTTTAAATGAATGCTGCTTCAGAGCTGATGCCACCTAGTAGCTCGACAGCTTTCATCATCTTAGAAAGGTTACGTTACTGTCCATGCCCAGGTTCAGCTACTCAGAACATGCTTTCAGTTACACACAGGTAGAACAGAGGCATGTCCTGCCACTCGAAGAGCTTTGTTAAAAAAAAAAAAAATTTACTAAAAAACTCTTTAATAAAAGGGATGCATATTAACTCCACTAGAAGAGGAGCAGGTCTAATCTCAGCATATTTTTAAAGCATTTTTAAAGAGAAAGCAGGGGGAGACCAAAGCATGCTGACAGAACCTAATAGCTCATTAGGGTCACAGATCAGGAATTCAAAAAAATAAAATATGTTGAAATAAGATTACAATGCAAGCAAGAGTAGCTTGAGGATATCAGTGCTGACAATATTTCTATCTTTTAAAAAAATATATTTCTTTAGTCTCTCATCTTTCTTTTGAATAACTTAATTCACCTAATTCACATGGAAATTATTACCATGTTATAAATTTCTAGAGGCAAGCAGTCATCTATGCCTTCTGATATATGTGCGTACACACACACGTATATTTATATATAAAATATACACTTTTAATTAACACAGCTGATTTTCTCATAGTCTCTAATATGGCATTTTCAGGCAAGTGCTACATGGATTTGATTTGGGTCACTACAGGACTTGCAAATAACTCAGTAACATATCTAATTCAGTTACAAGCAATGAACCTGCCGTCATCTGCCCTTGCCCATTAGTCATTGGGAAGACCTGTGTTGTTTTTGCTCCAGTACTCAATGCTATCTGAGCTGATAGGGAAGTCGTTAAAAACACAGGTACCGGCTTCCCTCCTTCTATAGTCCTAGTCTAGTCCTTAGTTCAGGAAACAAGAGTGAATTCATCTCTTGAGGAAACTGGTAATTTGCCATCAAACTGTGCAACAGTTTAGAGGTTTAATTTTGATTTGTTTTTCAAACACAGGAAAAAGAATCATACAAGTAATTGTCCAGAATTCTTCATTCAGACTGAGTAGACAAGAACTAGAGAACACAATATTAAAATCTGCTAAATCATAGCATTGTCATAAATGTTAAATCAAAAAGACAGCAACTGTAAAATAAAAAGGTCCTTCTCCAACACAACTCATTCCTTGTTTGTATGCACCTGTAAACAGCATATCCCTTTCCACTCTAATTTCTCTCCCCTAATCCCCACATAGCCTCAATATTCACGTAATACCTTAACCTCTGCTGAAAGCTAAGGCTGCTACTCTGTAGCACCAAAACAATCACCTTGTAATACAGAAACTACCATATTATTCGAGGCCGTCTAGAAGCAGAGAACTGGGCACAAGTTTCAGACCGATTCCTCACAAGAACAGCTACATAATTGTTAAGAGCAGGAACAGTAAAACAGAGGAATTAATTCCCCACCACCACTCCTCTTAACATTCATAAGCAGCTTTCAGTAAAGCACACTGTACACAGAAGAGAATTGCAATCAAAACACCTTTAAAAAGACAACACATCAAAGCAACTGAAAATTGTTCTTTATGGCACACCTGGGTTTTCAGACACTGCTTTGGAAGAACTCTCCGGGTTCAACTTTTGGCTGAATTAGCTGCTAAGAAGTTAAGATAACTGAATATGCAAGTTAATTTCATGCACAGTGAAATAAAGAACGTATTTGAGTAGCTCTGCCAACTAATAAATAGCAATGTTTTGTCATTTGCTTCTGCTACTGTTCAATACACTTTTAAAATAATATTGGAAAATTATCTTTTTTCAACCACCATGGACCTCAGCAGAAATATGTACAGTACATAACTTCTAAGATGCAATGAATTCTTATGACAAAGTTACACAAAAATGTATATTTTATATCGTATCCACAGAGACAGAATTTTGGTTCTTATTTTTTTTTTAATATGACAAAGTATTTTACTCTACTGTCAAAATATATTGATGTACTGACTGAAACTTACTTTCACATATCTTGCGCTATTCTTTTGCCACTGATCATTCCCAACACTCTTATTATCATACATTCACTCAAATTCAAATAACCAATTTCTTCTTCATGTTCATTCCTGGTGTCATTAGCAATTGTTTCTAGAAATAAGACAAAACCTTTTATATTTTCTGTCACTGCCAAACAACAGCGTGCTTTAGACATTCCTGTCCTTTCTGATCCTCTTAGTTCTCCAAGTGCTGCAGTACCCAACAGCTACCCGGTCTCCCTACTCACTAATCTCTTCCATCCATAGTCATTTTCTTTATATTTCAGCTGATAACAATTCAGCTGTATTTTGTTAGTCCTGGAAACTACTCATTTAGTTGATTCAGTTGCAGAGAATTTTCAAAAAGTACCTACACCATTCAAAAGCAGCTGCAAGTATACTGGAACAAATACACATTATAGAGACACATACACAACCCGTGTAGTACTTGTGCTTGCAGAGAGGTACAACTGCATTTGCTCAAGAGAAACTGAACTCCAGACAGCAAAACTCATGTTTAGCTAAGGTTCTAGCTACTATCACAGTTGATAGTGGATAAACAGTTTGTGTCACAGAACCGGCTTCCTAAGAAGTAGGCTGAGTGAGCACAAGCTGTATTGCACTCTTCAGTGAAGATCAAAGGTGTAGCTGGCAGGGGGCTAGTGAAAGTCTTGATGTACTCTTCTTGCAAGACAACAAAATGCTGAGCTCAAGGCTGGAAACAACATAGTTGCACTGAATTGGTTTTAAAAAAACACTAAAATCTTAAGAACAAATTGAGAACTTCAGGTACAGTAATGAGACCATAAGAAAATTCATACTTTCAATCATATTTCTGATATTTTGATAATTATCAGGTTGCATATTCTAGGCACAAAGCATGTCAGTCTTTCCAAAGTATGCTGACAATTGGTTCATAAATAAACTCTTGAATATCAAGCTATTCACACTTAATCTACACATAATTAACATTATAATCTATTTGGGGACTAATATGAATGTTCTGTGTAGAATGACCCATGACTTACATAAGCAACACCTACATTCCAAGAACTGCTGAAGGCCATCCCAGACGCCATGAACAACAAACACGAGGTAGGAGTGCGTCTCTGGAACAGGCAGTGCAACAGCCTGGGTGGAAAGCCCTAGAGCCAGTTGCTCAAACAGTAGGGGGGGGGAGGAGGGGAGAAGGGGAGGGGAAAAGAACCACTGCTTAAACCTGTTTTTTTAAAAAACTTTTTGTGATGTTTCAGTTTTTTCAACTTAAAAATCTGAAACTTTGAAAACAGTGTTAGGTAGTAAGAGCAACTAATAACTAATAGCTCCTTTGAAGTTGTGAATATAAAACTATGAAAATATTACAGGCATTGAGGTTGTAACTTTCAGTCATACTGCTAGCAGCTTTCCTACTGCTCTTTTCAGATGCAACTACTTCTGCTTCATAAAGGTAAACCAAATAGCCCATTACATATCATATAATTGAAAGAAATTCTGTTAAGAAGAAAGAGAAGGATCTGAGGTCATGAACAGCCCAAAGCAAAATATCACCACATTCTGCTTTAAGAGATGAACATGTTATGAAGATTCTTGCTGTAAAATCCCATCTGAAGACACATTCCTAGTGAAATTGACATTTAAAAAAGCTCTTGTATATGTTTCGGACATACACACACTGTATTTAAAACATGGTGATTTCCAACGAAGTTTTAAATACTCATTTGCCTTAGTATTAGCAATCCAAAGAGTGTATATTTTCTAAACTTTGCAGCACAAGGAAGTTCTTTGCTACTAGAGTACTATTTAGTCTGCCCTTGTCAAAATCCAACATATTTTAAGAATACAAAAATCTGGATTATACAGGTGCGTCTTATATGGGCATTTCAGGCCAAAAAAAAAAAAAAAATCAAACTTGCCAGCTTATATGGCAATTCTCACTGACCTATGAGGTATATTCACATGACAGAATTTTTAAAGCATGAACCACAGAAAGATCTAAAGTCAGTTTCAGAAACCATCACAAATATTTTTTATTTGTGGGATATCATTTTACAGCAATACCAGCAAAAATTCCCAGAATGAACTCAGGATGAATTATGTTGGGTGGCATAACAGTATTTTAGTCAGACTGTGAGCCACAGGAGTTTAGCACACCTTATGTACATAACATGCAAATAACTAAGACACAGCATTCACAGGTACAGGCCAGCTACTGCTCCCTCAACAGCAGTCTCAGTAGAAACTATTTTGTGACAATACACACGCACACACACACACCCCCCACACACTCACATTTTGGTCTCAGTTACCGACAACCACCCACTCAGTTGGTGGATGGATCCTACACACTTTTACAACAATACTAAAAGATAAAATGTAAGGCCTACAGCGGTATCTTGGCAGTTACAACTAAAAACAGGGCACAAGCTAACCTTTAAAGCTATCTACAAATTCCAGAAGTATTTAACAATTTGTTAGACTTGTGACCAAGAGTCAACAGAAATCTTGAAAAATGTTAACAAAACTCAAGCCTGTTTCTTGCCCTCCAAGAAACACATCTGGTGAATGCTAAGTAAGCAGCAATAAGCTAAAGTTCATTTGGATTGTGCAAACATATCTGTCACAAAATAAAATGTCTGTATTTGCAATACAATGGGAGAAGCCTTCGGTCCCATTCAAATGTTTAAAAAGAGGCCACACAAAGGCGATCAAACATTTATTGTAGTTTAAAGAATCTTAATATAAGTTCTTACTGGAAATCCAAGTAGTACATAAAGCATTCCAATAAATTCCATCTTTCTCAAACGGCCTTCCTTGGGGAGAGGTGGCGAAGGAAGGAGTAGGGTGAAAATAGTAACAGTACTAAATCAACATTTTAAAATATTTTATGCTATTTTGCAGTAAAGGGAAACATATGCAAACTTAATTTGTGGAATGTTTCTGTAATTAATGTTTCCTATTCATACTCTATTAATAAAGAGTTCTAAATGTCTGTCATTTATCAATTTAAAGTATCCACTACTACAGCATCTAGATGTTATTTTTCTTTTACTAACTGTCTTTGCACCTTAAAATTTCCTAAATATCAAGCTTGAATTACACGTAGGCCATTACGTTTCTGCTGTAAAGACAGATATTTTACACATGAAATAACAGCATAAACTAATATTTTTTCTGTCACGATGACCTTTCAGTATCCTGTTCAGGTATGAATATTCTGTGTATCAACTTTTTTAAAAGAAAAGCAAAAAACAGAGCAACTATTTGACGACATGGTAAAGAAGCAAAAGAGAAAATATCGAACTTGTCTTAAATATAAGGTAAAATAAGTAGCTTCAATAAGTAGGCACAATGGAAAAAGGAGAGAATTTCTCTCCAAAATACAAGAACTGGAAGTGTTAAGGTCAGGTCCCTCTGCTTGTCTGCAGATAGAACACAAAAGGACAGATAATGTATGAAAGCTTCAGCTTTGAGAGTCAACTCATTTTGATCACTATAAATTTCAGTAAATACATCAATTACCTGTAACTGAAGATGCATGTGTTAAACCTGCTGAAGAGCACAGATTCATCTTGCTTACAGCTGGAAGAGAACATCTGCAGTATCCATCTGATCCATGTTCAAACGCATTATTCCTTGCTCTCATTCCCAATTCATTACACATAAGAAATATTGAAGGATATATTAATCTGCACCATACGATTTCTTTTTCTTTGTTTTTAAATTTTGTATTCTGCTAAACATTTACAAAAATGGGGAAAAGAATACATTTGAACTCAGCAGATTTCTGTTGACCCTGTTACATGAAAATTATACCGATATCAGTAATAGATTAAAAGTGTCTTTGGCTCTTGTTTCCATTACTGGAAGCCAAATTATTTGTTACATATAAAACTTCACAGGTAACCAGCCTTGTATTTTAGCAGAATTCATACCAATTTGTGCTAAACCATTTTGGAGAGTTATTAACTGAACATACAAGAACACTTGCAGTATTTCACTTACTATTTTAGCAACTACAATTCAGCTTAACGTTACATGTTATATATTGCTTCTAAGTTCATTCTTTTAAGAACTAAACCAGCAGCTCCATCTTTTTTTGTCTACAATTATACTATAGTAATATACACATTTACACCCAAAAACTAAACTAAAGGTGTGTTTTAGTAAACACTAATTGTAAACATTAAATACCATGCTCCATTGAATTCAAATATTGTGCAAATTGGCATCAAGTATTAATGTTAAGGGATTCAGTACATGAAAAAGCAATGATTACGTACGTTTTATCACGATTAAAGAATGCTACTTATTTAGTGTCGTAGAGATTCAAACACAACTCTCAGAAAGAAATGTAGGAAGGCAGTATTCAGGAAAGTCGTATTTTCTTAACAGCACAGAACCTCAGATTTTATATAGGCAAATGTATATTTAAGCAAGTACACAAGCACACACAACTTTCTTTGGCAGCTAAATTTGAAAGAGGAAGAAAAGAGAGAGAAAAAAGGAAAAAAAAAAAAAAAAGTGAATGTAAATTGACCAGCAGTAGCAAAGGAATTGCAACCTCTCGGTCCCAGGAAGCAAGCTACAGTGCTTGGGATAAGGCAGGCTTAATCCTGAAAGTAGTCAAGTCAGTGGCGGCTCCTGAGTTCAGGGACACAGAACAGGGCCTTCAATGCAACTGAAAACTTCACATTCAACCTAAAATGCTTCCCGCCCAGCCTGCCTCCCAGTTGCATTCTGAACAAACCCCAAAAGTGCCAATACCTTTAAAAATATTTCTACAGAAAAGCAGTAGTATTCTTTAGTTCAAAATATCCATTGGCCCCTTTTTGTTAAGTGTTCCATGAAATGACGTGGAACATTTTATAAATCCTCAGGGATCGAAGTTTAATAGCACCAGGTACTTCAAGAACCTAAAAATATCAACAGTAATAGTATTTAATAAGGACATGTAAGGCAAATCCAACATGACAAAAATACAGAACTTACACCTTTCCATTCACTCCTTTTTCCCAAATAACCACTAAAATTGTCCTAAACAAACAAATGTACGAAACAAGAAGTGGTCCCTACTAAACGTACTGTCATTTAATGCTGGTGTTTAATGTGCCCAAAGCCTGCAATGGACATTCTGCTAGGAAATTCCAATCCCCATCCTGAAAGGGAAAGTAACGTTTTAACTACTTGATATAGTGTTTTTAATTACTTGGAACCTAAATTATAGATCATGGGAAAGAGCAACATTATAAATAAAAATCCTCACCTACATTAAACATAGGTGGAGAAGAGCAGACTTCGTTCCCCCCAACCACTGATTTTCGATAAAACTTTTAATTTCACTAGATCACAAAGTAGTCCAAACACTTAGTACACCAAAGTTTAAAAGAAATATGCCAAAGGAAATTTACAAAAGTCTAAAATCAATTTTTAAAAGGTACTTTAATTTGTGCACTTGTACCTGTAATGAAACTACTGCAGTTTTAACATTAAAAAGTCAGTACTTCCTTCTTCAAATAGAAATCATCTGTGGCATGTTACAGTGTTTATATATATATATATATATATATATGTTTTTCCTTTTAAGACACTGATGTTTCATTCCTATTAAGCAAAAGGTCATGTTTGGTGAATTCCCCTGAAGAAAGTCACAGCATTTCTTCTCACCTCAGAAATTGGCATCTCAAACTAACATTAAAACTGACAATAGTTCTTCATGGTAACTCTGTCCAAGCAATCTGTTCATCTTATTTTCAGAAATGCTACATTTGAGACCAAAATAAAAAATAACTAAAGTTTCAATGAACATGTAAGTGATTAGAAATATGCCACAAAATTATTTTTACAATACATTTCTGCTGAAATAATCCCTAGGTGAAGCTTTTTTTTTTTTTATACACATATACAAAATTTAGATAGCAATATACACATAATCACAGTGAAGACACTGGCAAGTTCACTATTTTGTAGTGTAAATACAGAATGCAAAGCAGCCTTCAAAGAGAACAATGCTACACAGCAAGCAGAGCTGGCTTGTTAAATAGCAAACACCAAAAGTTCCCTGCAAGAGGGATGCAGTGCAAGAGAAGCAGCATGCACTTTCATACAAACAGCAGTTTATGGCTAATGGTTGACATAACTGTGGTAACAGTGACTCTTGAGTGGCTGTGCATAGTTCAACTCCTATGTCATCTGTTTTCCTTTATACCATTCCACAAACTCATCCAACAACACTGGCCCTGCAGAGAGATCAAATAACTGTATTTTACAAAATTTTGTCAGAGGACACAGAATGACTGAACTCAGAAGTAAATTATTTTAAAATACCAGCATATAGTGGTACTTACAGGCTCCATCTTCATCGTAATTACTGAGGTCAAGGTTAATTGTTCTGCTGAATTCAAGCACGTTACACCACTGGTCCTTATTGATAACTTTGTATTTTGATTGCTGCTTAAGGCAAGAAACATTAATTACTAAAATGTATTTTCACTCCCTCAGATTTGCAAACATTCTTACAGAAAGTTAAGACTTGTGTTGAATTATGACTTTAAAATCAAACAGGAAGTAAACACACCACTAAGCAGTCAAACTAGTGTTGAGTATTTCCTGTTTCTAGTCAAGATTTCTACCAGTGAAGAAGTATATATTAAATGACAATCTGTAGGCAATTCCAAGGACATTCTATGAATTTCTCCTGTATTAACTAAATATTAGCAGCAGAGAGATTTTGTGAACAGGAAGGGAAGACAGCAGGTACAAGTACAATTAAGTATAATCTAAATCAGGATAAATTTTTGATATAACCACAAATTCTTAGTTGTTTACTGCATATTTCATTACAATAAAATATCAGAGGAGAGAGACAAAAAATACAATTCCCTTTCAAATTTCATACCTCTAGAAACTGGTGAAATACTGGAAAGAGAGACCATGTTTTTCCTAAAAGAAGCCCCAACATACACTTGGCAGTATTGATATCAAGGCTGCGCTGGTCCTTTTCCTGTATGAAGAGAAAAACAGTTCAAAAAAGAAGAAAAGGAGAAAGCATAAAGAAAATCCATGATATCAGTGTTTTTCAATTCCCCCAGTAGCCAGACTACAGTTTACTCATTCACAAAACACATTAATAAATACCAAAATTGAATACTTTTTTTTTTTTTTAATTAGAACACAACTTCCTAGTAAAGTATTATACTTTTCCTCATGGCTAATGACTTGCTACAGATAAAGGTTGCTTTCTACAGCAAAGACAGTTGAGAAAACTCTATCAAGGAATGCTTTTAATGTTCAACACCAACACAGGGTCTTTTAAATGACATCCTGAAGTCCATGTTGATTTAAATTATGCATGCTGCATGAAACAAATCTAGGCGACACTTGCTTTTTCTGACAAACTAACTCTAAAATACCAAATCATAGCAGACACTTAAATTACCTCTTAAAACTTAGGAAGTTTAGGACAGTGGTTTTTGCCATTGAGCGCTTTCCCAAAATGATTATCAGTAGTGTGGAAATGAGACAATCTTCTGAATCAAAACCAAAATCGCTCCTGTTCAGCGTTCACTTGCATTATTCTGTTTAACACGATGTATATTTTCTTCTGCCACATCTGAAGAGCTATATTAATGTTTGTTAGCATTCATTTCCTCTTTTACAGTATGCCATTCTCCTACAGACTCACCCTCATCCTATAGTATTCTAAATTCAATAATTCTATTACTCCAATAGAATTTCAAACTTTCTCTGGTTGATATAACCTTGACTTGCAGTTCCGAAGTTTTTTATTTGTTTCTCCTCCCTCCTCTTTCAAAAGATTCACATCTCAATGTTCAGTTTCCTCCTCAACAGCAAGGTATATTGTGTCCATTTGTTTATCATCTCTTGAAAACACTTCACCCGCTCCTCTTAAGTCTTTTTATTTCTTTGACAGTCACTCTGCTGGCAAAATTTCATAATAGTTTAAAAAAAAAAATCAATTGGGAATATTTCATCAGCATCTTCAACTTCTTTGGAAATTTTGTTACTTCTTGTATCAGCATTTTACTTCCTTTTTAATACTTTTTAATACAGCAAAGAAAAATTAAGGAACTGAGAGGTTTGTTTCTCTCACAGTAGGTGCATGCATGCTGTCATATCCAGACTGTGGATTTCCTGAGTTAGAAGGGACCTACTGAGAATCTCTGCACCCTGACAAGCCGAAAGCACTTGTATCACAAAATTTCAATTTCTTATGTAAGACTAAACTGTCATCATAGCTAGCAGATCAACCAACTTTTGTCATTTTTTTCTTAAAATGTTACCTTTTGCTGTCAGTTTTCTTGGTGCTTCAAAACTGGATCTTCAGTTTTGCCAAATAAACTGTGATCATTTTTAAAAAATCCTTTGTGATCCATCATGTAGGGAAGGAGAATGTCCAAATTTCTTGTCAATATACATGCTTAATTTAGGAAATTCAAGTTTTTTTTATGACTCCTTTTGGGCAGGAGTAGCCTTATGTATATTGCAGTTTCTAATATCAGGTAGAAATTCAGCAATTCATATTTTATACCAAAAAGATTAATAACAGAATACCATATACCTTCCTATAGTTTTCTAAAGAAGTATTTACGCAATAGCCAGCTTTTAACATTTAAATTAATTCATTTTTATTACTTGCAGAACTGTCTGAAGTATCTTCCAAGTTTAAATATGCTTTAAATATGAGATCCAAACAGTAAGAGAAAAAGCAGGGAGAAAAAAAGCCAATGGTCAAGCTCCAGTATGTAACAGAATAAGGTCCAACCAATTTTCTCAAAGTCATAAAAGAGCTTGAAGTAAAGAGGCAGTAAAATACGTCTTCTCCACAAAATCCGAAACACTAACGCACTAACCATTAAGCATCCCTTGTATTTTTTCTTATGTTTTGCATCTACTTAAGAAAAACTTGTCCATCTGTTAGAAGCAATCTCGAGTGGTATCTTGGGAAGAGAAATAGTATATGGTCTCTATTATTTACAAAAATAAAGTTCTATTTGTAGCCTTCCACATACTCACCCGTGCAAAGTCAAATGCGTATCTATAAATAAGTTTAAAATTGGTAGGCTCATTTAATAAAGATCTCAAGTAATCCAAGGAATTTCTCAGTTTTTCTGTGGTATCACATCTACAAAAAAAAAAAAAAAAAAAAAAAAGCAGAGATTTTATAGTCTACCTTCCTATATTTGTGACTGATGCTTTCAGAAAAAAAATCTCTAACGTATTCACGTTCCCACAAATCTGTGTTCATACAAAATGTAAGACATTTATGAGTTTGTCTATGTAAGATGCCTTGATTTAACCCAAGGTGCGAAATGAACTTAGATAAGCTAGCAAAAGCTTATGCTTGTAGACTGATAAAAATTTGTTTGGATTCATAGAAAATACATTCCCCGGCAGATTAGCCAAGAGCTTATCTACACAAGGCAGGCGGTCAGCAGAGCGCAGAAGTGCAACTATACTTCTTTAGTTTTACTGATAAAGTTTGCTACACAGTTTTAATGAACCTGCTCTGGAAGATGAGCTAAAATACAGTCCTTTCCTAGCTCTCTATCAAGTTGTAATTATACAACTATACATAAATTAATTATCTCATGATGATGAGTCTCAAATGAAAAAAGCAATTCTCAAAAAGAACACAAAAATGTGTGGCCACAGAAATACACAAAAAGTGTATTATGTAACATTTTAAACTGCACATATGCTAATAACACACCAATATTTAGTATTTATGCAATGACCCCAAAGATTAGGAAGTTAAATACATAGGTCCAATTCAGGAACAGAGATAGATGTCTCATTCCTTGAGAATTAGCAACATCAAACCTCTTGACATTTGTTTCTTCAAGACTGCAAACATTTTAAGTCCACTGTATTTAACAGGTAGCTTTAAGGATAAAGTTACGTCCAAGTGCGCCACATCCCGTAAACAGGAGCAAAACCAGACAGTTGCTACTCTAAAGCAGAGCGCTCTGCCTCAAGTTTTATGTTTATAAAAAGGACAATAAAAAACTATAGCAGAGTTGGAGATTTTTTTTTCCAGAGCACTTACTGTAGTGATGTCATTCCTTTCAACCATTCCTGTAATGTAAAGTAACCCATGTTTTGTGCATCCAGCTTCCATGCTAATACAAGCATAACTACCTGTTTAAAAGGTGGGGGGGAAATCAGGACTGAACAGAATTAATCAAATAAAAGCAAAGAAACCCCACATTTTCCAAATAGTTACTATTTAGTAGGCAAAAATACCTTAATTGCATAATACATGAGGATGCTCAGATTATTCCTACTGAGAAGTTAAATCATCTAAATATGACTATATGACTTGTCTATGCATAAAATATTAATGCCCATCTCCTCTCCCACCACTCCCGCCCGCCCTCCACATGGCTGTCTCTTCAGTCACTCATATGCAGGTGCAGTTGGATCCAACAGCAACAGTTAAGACCCTTTTAGAGAGAAAATTGAGGAAAAAGAAAACCACTATTTCCTTATAATATTTATATCATCATGGACTGTTGTATTATCAATGCTTTTAATTTTACGAAAAGACACTAACTTTTAACTCAGTTTTTAAGCAACTTACAGGTGTCTTCACATAGCTGTACATTTAGATTAATAACATATAGTCCTTCATAAAGTAAAATCAAGGACAGTAATGGTTCAGGACAGCAAAGCTTATATTTGAAACACTGGAATGCTTCAGAAACCTTTACACCTATTTGAAGCGATAGAGCATAAAACACCAGCACAACCCTAACTACTGCAATCCTCACACCTAATCTGATGCAAAGAAAGCAACAGTGCAAAGAGACAGAGCCAACATATCCACGTTGACAGTAACCACCACCTCTTCTTCAAAGGAACATGCACAGAAAGTCTTTGTGGGCATCCAGTGAGCAGAGCCGTGAGGACATAAAAGCAAAAGCTGAAGAAAAGGTTTTCAGAATAAATCACAAAAAGCAAGTTGCTTCTGAAATTTGTCAAATTCTTTCCCAGATTAGCAACAGTGCACCCTACAAGGTTGGTGAAATCTAATCGCTCTGAAGTCAATGATTATCCTGCCTGAAAAAAATATATCAAAAAAAATAAATGTTTTATCCTCAAAAGAAATTTAGATATCCTTTCCACAGCTCACATACAAAGCTGAGGCAAGTTAATATTTGTAAAAGAGGTATCAGAGATTAGTATTACATTCATGAATTTAAGGTATCACTTTTGATATATGTATAGGAAAAGTTGCAGGACAACTTTCACTGAAGACTAGGAGCAAAGGGACAAAAAATCATGCCATTTAAATTTGCAAACCAGCAAATCTAGCTTATGCTGATGCAGCTATAAACACTTCTAATGGCAAAACCAGAATATCTTCTTATATTCCCAAAATGTCTGCAAATGCAAAGTTTTATTGTCCTCATGAACTTCAAAGTTAAGAAAATCCATATTATATTTCCAATAAATCTTTGAAAAATATAATTTCCATTTTATCTAGATGGATGATGTTCCACAAACCCTACAAGAGACAAGACTTGCACATAAATTTAAAGAGCACACATTTTACATTAGGAAAGGCATGTAAGAGGCACAACAATTCACGATCCATTAGGATTTTGAAATAGCATGATGGGAATGCTAAAATTGTTCATAATATTTTCCTACTTGAAATCCCTTTCTCCTTTAGCAAATGCAGACAAAACATTAGTTTGTTTAGTATTAAATTTCCAATAATGCCTCAGAAAATATCCCCGCTTTTTTTTTCCCCTGCTCCTGAGGAGATGGGGGGAATAGGTGGAAGACAAGAAAGTGGCAAAGGAAAGTTTGAGATTTTACAAGTTAACAGCTTTTACTTTAAGGCGGTGGCAATTTGTTTCCAAGTATTCATATAAACCTCTCTGCTTTATACTCCTTTAAATCGTTTCTTCAAAATTTCAATTTATACATTTTTAATTCTTGATGGAAAAGAGATAAAACTGCCACACCATCATCATAACAGGCTGGGAAGATTTTAAATTAAGCTGGAACTTACATTTTCTGGCTCAACTCCAATATCTTCACAAAATTTCTCCATACCTTCTGGCCCTACAATGTCATCAGTGCCTGCAAACAAAATACCTTTTGCCTATCTGTTTGAATTAAGAGAGTAAGACCATTATAGCACAAAAAATCTGCAATCACACAGTAAAATCTAAATTTCCAGACAATTTACCTTCCTTTGTTTTGACATGTGATAATTATCTCCCTTCTTATTATCAGGCTTTGATATGTTCCCAAAACATCCTTTATCATTGCCTCATTTATAAACTATCTTTACAAAATATCACTTACAAGAAAAAGACTAAAATAAAAATGTTCCTGTTTACTTTGGGAGGTGAAAGGGGAAGGAAGATAAGAATTATAGGTAGCTTTTTTTGGTTTACTTAGAAGAAAGAAAAGTTTAAAAAGCTAAAACAGATGCTATTGAAATCAAGATATTTATAACTTATGTAATACTAAAAATATATAGACATCATTAAAGCAGTATATTGATCAAGAAAACCTTTTTGAAGTATGTTATAACTATTTAGACTATTTTGTTCAATGTATTTTATGCACATTAAAAAGGGCTCCTTTTGGGAAAAGCAGCACAGGAGACTGAAATACCTACTTTCAACTGACATAAGGATCAAATGTGGAAGAAAGAGGTTTTATAAAAAGAAAACCAATCTATGTTTTATTATTAGGTGGCCTATTATTCTAGATATAACAAGGTTTAATTAGATCTTTTCCCCATCTTCCCATCACTTCCTCCCACCAACACTTCTCTGAATACACACAACAGCCTTTAGAAAGACTGTAATACAAAGACACAGTGGAAAGAAACAAATGCAGCACCAACTGTCTGCATTAATACAAGAGAAGACTTAAGAAGCAAGCACATAGAAAAGATTATCTTTCGAAAATCCATTTTTCAGAATATTAATCGCTACCATGAACAAAATCATACTCTCCACTTTCCTCTGTTTATCTATGCACATGTAGCCACTGAAAACGCAAAAGTTCTCTCTCATATTGCCCTCCTTTTGTCCTTTCTTTCCACTGAACTCTTGATGGGAATGAGTTATCCCACTAGAGTAGAAAAGGAAAAAAAAAAAAAAAAAAGTGGTCCACAGAATCCAAAAGGTTAGACTTGTCTGACTGAACAGACCACCACAGACGAGAGATCTCAGTCTGGTTTGATTTATGTAACGCTATTAGAAGAAAATTTTATTACAACAAATTAAGTCATTCTTCATTACATGCAAAAAGTAGACTAAAGGGAATGAACAGAGAGCAATGTTATGTAATACTGTATGAGAAAACTGCTAGATGACCTTATTTCCTTCATTAACTATATATTTAACTTTGATCTTCTTTAAAGTGATAAGAAGGGTCTTTTTCCCCCACTTATTTCAAAATCTTCCCTTCAGAAAAGTATGTGCAAAAGCATACAAACATACTACAACCAGTGACTTCAGTATTCAATGATCATCTATTGTGACTCGTAAGGGGTAATTTTAGAACTAATGCCTGAAGAAAATTTTCATATATAAGAAAGGGAGTAAAGAACTCAGTATACCTTTCCTATATTGCAAGATGGAAAACTATTAAAAGACGATACTATTCTGGCATACATGAATTGATTCACTGTTGTGCCTGAAATTAGAACCAACAGATTTAGCAGGAACAAATCACACTTCCCTTTGCTTAAAAGGGATCATCCCTGACAGCATAACCTTGTATTGCTCAGTATTAACAAGGCAGGTGAAAAAACTTCTAGCAAAAGAGAACATTTTGGGCACAAAAAGAGATTTAACTAGAGATCTGAGTAAAGTATACACCTTTTAAAATATTTTAAAATAAAGATCCTATCTATTCCTTTTATTTAACAAGACAAACTATACCTTGAAATATTCAACTTCAGGCTACAAAGAACAAAAGAAAAAGTTTCCTTCTTTAAACCTGTTTTGCCAAAATGCCTCTATAATCAGTTTTGAAAAACTCAAGTTAATGCAATTTTTACTTTCAGATTAGGTTAAGCTGTTGACAGAAGGAAAATTTTATGTCACCCTTACCTGCATATTCATAGAACCATTCTAAGCATCTCTTACTTGAAAAGACTTCTTCCTCTGCTTTTATTCTAGTCGAATCGTATTTTCTATACATACTTAAAAAGAGAGAAAAATAAATAATTCATTTGTCAAAATTTTAAAATAACCTTTTAGTCAACAGCCATTTTCAACAGCTACAAATTTACTTTCATTAACCATTTTACTCAACATCTTCTCCTCATACCCAATCAAGTCATGCGGGGAACTGCTTAGAGTCACTGAACCTAAATACATTTTCTCAACAGGCCATCAAGCACTAACTGATTCCTAATTGTCCACATACATGACCTCCCTGTATAATCAACACAGAATAGTTCAAGTTCAGCCTCAAAATGCTTTGCACCGCTGGAAGGCAAGATTTTCACACATCGACAGCTAGTTACCACAATCTACAGATGGGCTGCAACCTGGCTGTGGGTCTAACCACAAAATAACATGGCTTCTATCTGCAGGTGCACACATGCTTCACGCACTGTGGTTTACTTATTAGCTGAAGACAGCTGCACATAATCCTTTTGCCTCCTTGAAAGCCTATAAAAGACACAAAGGCCAAAACAGGTATGCCCCACAACTACATTCTTTTAACTCCAGTAAGTTAGAAATTCAAAAACAAACAAACAGAAAACCCAAACAAAACATACCATACAGAAAATGTTACAGCTCTCAACCGACAGTAACTCAACTCCATTCATCATGAAGTAAAGAGTTATCCGAAAGGCTAGATCAGCAGTGACCCCACTATCACCAGAACACGACTGGCAGAACAATGATCTTTCTGTACAAGCAGCTTAGGGATTTGCAGCTGCATTCAGGCAATGACGCTCACCTTCCAAATTCAACATCTGAAACATGGAAGGCGCAGCAGGAGTTGAAGAGTTACTCCATGCTGTTTACACTTTTCTGCAACAGAGACGATACCACTTGTAGCAGCTTGTTGGAGGAAAGAGACTCACTCCACGAGTGGTTGCTCCTTGCTGCGCACACACACAGTGGACACTCACACTGTCCTCACTCAGACTCTCGCAGCTGAGAAGAGTCAAGTAACAAACAGCTCAGGCCATAGGAGCCAAGAACAGCTCTGGAAACTTTCCAGTCCCTCCTCTTATGGGGCCAAATCCCACTGTGAGAGGCCAAAGAAGTGACTAATTGGTTGAAGGAGAAATCTGAAATGCCTTGATGAAATTAATTTGGGCTTGATTTCATCACCACCTTGTCCTTTACAAAGACATCTGCAAGAAGCTTATGCATAAGAGTTCGGAGCGCATGGATCTCACTTCTTCCACCTAGCTCACCTATGAGCCACGAGGAGCCCATATTGGGACATTAACAGCACATGGATCAGTCTGACAGTAATTGCAAGAATTATTTCAGAGTTATTAGCATTGTTCTTCTACAGCAACTAAGCACTAGCATAGCAGTACTAACAGCAGCAAAATGAAACACTGATAACTGGAAGAAAAATACAAATTAAGGTTTCAAGAAGGAAATATGAATTAATACAGTACTGAAGAACACTGATTTGCAACAAAGTGAAAGATTGCAGGCAAACGTCAGCCATACATATATCAAATGTCCTATTACTACATCATATTAGAATCACGCAAGACTTAGTATTATGGATACTAAATCTAAAATCTTTTCATTCTGAAGACTTTTTTTTCCTATGTGATTTTTTTTCTCTGACAGCTTAACTGAATCTTTACAGTTGCAGAGCCAACTATGACTAGGAAAAACCTAAACAATACGGTTTTAAATATTAAAACCAAAAAAGTGCCTGTCTGCCAAAGGCAGGAGGCATACCAATCATGTTACAACTTTGGCAAAAGAAAAACATTTTGTATCGCCATTTTATAGCAAACAAACATGACAAAACATCAACT
The DNA here is from genome assembly GCA_032275445.1 of Crypturellus soui. Lineage (NCBI taxonomy): Eukaryota > Metazoa > Chordata > Aves > Tinamiformes > Tinamidae > Crypturellus > Crypturellus soui. The sequence continues at coordinate 4,136,623 of JAUBNY010000372.1, read as the reverse complement.
GGAATACCTAGTATTGCAGCTGGAACTACTGAATAGTTTTGGTCCAAGTCTACAAGAGCACTGCTGGGACCTGGGACATGCCAAGCCAGTTTTTCCCAAGGACAGACATTGAGCACAAGACAATGTTGTTTCTTCTGAAGAGATGACAACCAAACTCCCTGTTTGTCACTCATGTAGCTCAACAGCACATTAACTATCAGGGATTTAAGTAGCTTTAAGAAACAAAACTAGTGGCAGAGCTGTAGACTATGCAGTTATTTCAGGAAAAGCATTTCTCTATCTGCAGATTAAAAGCATTCCTGTATCTGCAAATGCTAGAGCTCACAGAGGCACCAGCAATAACAGTCAGTATAAGTGGAAGGAAAATGAGAATAAAAATAAGGCATTCTCTTTTGTATATCCTTTGGTATATCTAGCAAAGTGAATTTTCACACAGTTCACATAGGCCTGCAACTCTTTGCTCTGTTTAGTCTGAAGTCAGTGTTTAAGAACTGTGGGTAACAACAATACTCACAAATGAGAGCAGGGGGGCCCACATATGGGCTTATGGGTTTCCAAGAAACTAAAGTGATTAAAGATCTTCAGCTGATGATGGTAAGAAAATTACTTCCCAAATGCAGAAAATAAAATTGGGAAGCATATAGTCTCAGACTGCCCTGGTGTCTGCTGCAAGCTGATTAGCCAGACATCGATGAAAAAAAAAGAAAGTGACATCATATCAGGCAAGCAAAATACACAGGATCAGAAGCATAATATCATGCAACAATAATGGCTTGGTAAATCTCAAATTCTACTCTTTCAACCTCCAGGAGCCAATATGAGACCGTCTACTCTACAAAATAAAAATCATTTAAGAATAAACACAACAGAAGCAAGTAACACCAATACAACCCCTTTTTTGTAGGCACTCATGGATAGAGAAGAAGCTTGTTCTCCCGTTTAATCCAAATATCAAGCTGTCCCCCAAACAGCCTAGTCTAATTGGTAGAATCAGTCGGTTCTACCAGCAAGACACTCCTAATCCCTGAAGCACTTTTGAGGTGAAATGAGCAGGGAGCTGCACGGAATTCAACAAATACCTGAGATAACAGCTCACTACAATCCTGTTCGGTATCACGAGCCGAACCCAGCAGTGCAGAGTAGAGGGGACTCCAAAGACAGTGTTCTCTGAAATGTCAGAGATACGGATTTAACTGATTTAACTCTCTCAAAAAATGTTATGTGCAGAGGGAAGAGGAAAAAATGGCCCAAAGAGCCATTAGGCATCAGTCTTGCATCTTAATACCCTGTATCCTTTGCACACACTGCTAATAGTGCCCTGCCTTTGTGCTGAGGGCCCTGGCTCTTGCAATGCAGATAGATACAAAACTGCTAAAACTTGCTTTGATGGCCCATGAAAGAAACCTGCAAAGTTTCAGTCACATGCCCCAAATGAAAGACTATATTGCTCAGAATCTGAAAAATAACTTTCCATAAAGAAAGGGCCAATGAGTACATCTGGTACCACAATCTGAGCTGCTTCAGAGGATACTGAAGGTTGAATAGAAATGCTAAGGTTTGCTCTCTCCACCCTCAGAGATGAAAGGATACAAGCAGAACTTTATCCTCAGACATAAAAAGGTTGCAGGCAGAATATTTTCCCGGAGCACATGCTGTGCATGTGCCTACTGGACAACAGCAAACAGAGTGTCTGTGTCTGCACTTAGAATTACCCTATCCATTCCTCAAGCCCAGCATGCTGCTCATCAGATACGATGAAACAGCAAGAAAACAAACTGTCTAGGCAGTAAATATGTATTTGTTTCTTACATGAGGCACCTATGCCGTGATTCAGAATAACTTGCACTTAAAAAATATTCGTCTTTACTAGTTTGCACTTAAAAAAAATATTCGTCTTTACTAGTTTGACACTGACAGTCAAACTGTCAGTGTCAGAACAGTGACAGCTGACTTCACTAAATGCTTCCCTATATTAAAACTAACATTCCCTTGAGGCTCCTGGCTCAGAAAAGCTCCTGGCTTTTTCTTTTTTGTTCTGGATTTTGAGACTAGTGAGATTTCACTAACTAGAGAGAGGAAAGAATTTGGAGCAAAGTGAGAAAAAGCAACCTACCTAAAATAAGACCAAGAAAACGCTAAAGTAGCGGAAAAATCTCCAAAATTATTACACTCATATTCTACTTGTCAGTATTAATAATTTGTGTTGACTGTGTTTTCAATACATGCATTTTTCTTGCAGAGCACAGGGCCCAATAAAGTTGATCTATTTTTTTCATATAAATAAGCTCTGATGTGTTCTTTACACACATCCAAAATGAGTTAGACCTCTAGATCTAATTGCTTGAAATCAAAGCTTTTGGGGAAGCATTCACTCTTTATCATTGTAATGTCCAAATATCTATTCCTATAAGACTTCTCTGCTCAGCATTATTCTGGAATTAAGAGAATATTATTTTTTTATGGACATACCCGGGGGGGGTAAAAAAAAAAAAAAAAAAAAAAGAGAGAGAGAGGGAGAGATAAAGATGATACGCAGCTCATTCTTTCTTCAGGAAAAATTCTGCAGGATCCTGTATTTGGCTAGAATTTGCATAACTAATGCACAGAATTAGATAACTACACAGTACGTAGTTAAACTCTTACCCTGTCACTACCTTCATAGGAAATTTGCTTTATCTTCCCTTTGTTTCTTTGTACTTCTACCTGTCACTGAAGAGCAAGTACACAGGCGACTTTTTGCTTAACAATACAGAATTCACACAGGCTAATGTGCCTTGAAGACCTATCTCAATTTAACAGTATGCAGCTTCTAGGAAGTCTATCTCTAAAATATCAGCAGTAGTAAAAATGGAGCACAGGCTCCTTCTCCCATATACTGGCATTGGCATAACCCACAGTGTTTCTATCATTCTCTGTTCATAGCATAAAAAGAAAATGCCATCAAAAATAATTCCACTAGTGCACACTGCTATAGTCATTTGTGTAATCACGTTCATTTTGGTCTGGCCTTCTCAAAACAAACACAATAGGCTTGAGCTCTGTCCAGAAGGCGAGCATGAAGTAGGAGAGGGCTTGCCCTTTGCTCAGTTTGCTCACAGAACATTACAGAGGCGTAACCAGATTAAGAAATCCTTCCTGAAAGGAAAAATATAGCTCTAAAACTGAGCTTAAAGTTCAGCAAATTAATTTCTACTGCTTGTCACACTGAAACAAGAATTGGCCAAAACCACATTGGAAGTTAAGACAACTGACTGACATGCACTGACTGAAGCACATCACAGAAAGATGTTACCCTGCTGCCCATGACCAGCAGGTCTGGTTTTACCTCTGCTTATAAAAGCAGGCCAAGGGGTCTCTTAAACGAGCCTTAGACACTCCCTAACAGCAGAATGAGGATCTAATAGTAGTAAGCTGAAATGCAGATATAATGAAAGTCCTTTAAACCATGCTTTCAAAAAGTTGAAAATATATGTAGGTATTTATGATACTGCTTAGAATAAGAAATTAGCTTCTTATCATTTACTTAATACCTGGATTAAATAAATCTGTATTTCTTGCTTACAAATAGCCTTGTACTCTCATCTTGTTTATTCTGTTCTACTGACAACATTTCAGCAACAGGAGAGTTAAACTATGCTAACATCGCTACTTCAGCGATGTAAACGTTTTTCCTTGTTTCACTTCCACAGTATATCTATCTTGAATAAGATGTAGTGAATAAGGAATGAACTTGTTAGCTCTAACACCTTAGTATTTCTTATTATTTGTTAACATTGTTTATCCAAAGCAATGAAAGGGAGAGTTGAAATCTTTCTTCATCTGCATCAACAGATCCTTTAATAAATTCCACTGCAGTTACAGTTGTACAACTCTGTTTAACACAATAGAGTTACAGAGGCATAACCAGAGGCTTAATTTGGTTACCAGCGTTTCTCTCACTCACGTTGGTGAATTAAAAACAGAAGTACCCAGCATAAGTCTGATATTACAATCATTTTTCAGGCTGCTGGAGGCGGGGGAGGGTGGATCTTTATGCCTTTTTAGAAGATCCTTGTTATGGAAGTAAGGATTTTCTATGCTACCTGCAATACATGAATGCAACAGAGCTCAAATTCTACCTGGTGACACAGTGGCAGAAAAGCTTTCTTGCTGTATATGTCATTGCCTTTCAATTACAAGGTATTATCATACTATAGTCCTTCAACTAACATTTGATAGCACCTACCATGCAGTACCACCATGCTGTTTCTTCCAAGAACTCTGAAATTTTAGTGCCTAGGTCCTGCACACATTGAGTATTCTGAACAACTAAGGCCAACTGAGCATATGGGGAGAGTTCAACATTTTCCAAAGCGCCATCTGCGCAACACCTACTCCAAAAGGACACGTTGCTCATACACACAGTTACGGAGCACTTGTGCTGGTCAGAGGAAAGAGGGAAGGGAGGAGGGCAACCTCAGTCACCGTTCTATCTGTGGCTGCCACTTTCCCTGAAAAATCCTCATCCTTCGTTATACAATCCACATAAAACCACAACAAGATAACAAGAGGTTATGACTTAAGATAAGGCAGTGGTTCAGAGGAAGCTATAAATCAAAATCCCCTTTTCTAACAGGCTGTAAATTGAGCCTAGACTTGGCTCTAGTCTCATCTATATTATGTATATATACACACACACTATCATCCTATATACACATACAGGTATAAGAAGATAGCAATCTTACTAACTGAAAGCTCATTTTGAACATGTCTATTTTTACAGTTGTCAACCAAAAGCAAAGCCAAGCTCCCTACAAGATTTTTGCACAACTAGGAAAACATAAAACAGGAATTGAACTTCGATGTGCTTATTCATACCCAGCAGTTCAATTACAGGTCACGGTTCCACACTGAGAATCCAATCAAATTTGAATATCATTTCCAGTAGTATTTAAACACACAATCATATCAGCTAATTATCGTTAGATATTCCATCAATCTTAGCTCATGGTAAGGTGACATACCCATCATGTCTACTTTTCTTAGCAGATAAATCATCTCCTGCTGCAGGTCTCCTCTTTTTCCTTGGAGGCATCACTTTACTAAAGCAGTCTGATGAACTGCAAGACCGAAGACTTCCTACAGAGGGAATTAAAAACACCAGTACAAGCAATGAAATTGTTGCAGATCAGTTAAACTGTGGCCACTAATAGGCATATTACAAAGAGAAGGGGAAGAAGGAAGTTAACCGATTTAAAAATTGCAGAAGGGGTCTCCTGTCAAGAGAAAAACTATCTTACTTTTATACGGTTTTCTATCATTATATTTAGGTTAAAGGTGAAAGCACTAGAAATTATACCAAAATATACAGTAATGCTAGTGCTACTTCAGCCTAGTAGTAAATAAGAAGTACGAATACACTGAAGTACTTCAAGCTTCCATGAGGCATCCTATTTTTTTTTATTCAAATCAGAAGTTATAAGATTGTTCATTATTTTCTGAAATGTGTATCTGCCCCCCAAACTAGAGCATCACATCTCCTGAAAACAAAATCTTTTTATGTTTAAGCTCAAAGCTTTTTTTGCAGTATAGAGAGCAAGATGCAGGGAGCATTTTGATTGTATGGTTTGGGGTGGTGGGGAAGAAGGGAGGGGGGCAGGAGACAATCAGCAACCACTACGAAAAAAATAAGTAGTTGCATCATTTGGATTTCGACAGGTGAGGTTCTCAAGGTGAAGTTCCACAAGCAGGAAAGAGCAAATATAAGACACTGATGCAATCAAATGGCAGCCTTTCCCTCTCCTTCCCCCAGCTGCATGCTCCTGCTTCTCCCTTGCCAGTTCCGGTCGCTGACAGATTCTGCTCTGCTCCCTGGGCCGATCCTGTTCAAACCTGCTAATTAACAAAGCCAAAAAAATCGCAACTTTGTGTGTAACAGCACAAGAACAAGCACAAGACCAGCCCTTCTGATCACAGAAAGTTGTTAAATGGGCTTTGCTGTCTCATAAAAGCAATAGGCCAAGACTCAAGGCAAAGTTTTGTCCTATTCATGTACCACATGGACACTTGAAAAAGGTGCAAGAGAAGAACTATCAACCCAAAGCTCTACGTGTTATGAAAAGAATTTAAAAAGGAAAAGAAGAGAAAGATGAGGTTTAAAATCCAGACACAGGGCGATGGCAAAATAACTTGCAAGAAAATATGAAAAACTCCAGCATGCCTACTCTACCCTCTCTGAGATTCAACAGCATTGACACTCACAAAAAGCTTTTTTGCTTTAAGTCACATCAAAAGAGGCAAACAATAAAACTCCATCCACTTTTGACAGCACGATTGAAATTAGAGGACCGATTCCCAACAAAAACTAATGGCTTACCTAAAAACTGATATGCTTACCTATTCTTCGTATCTTTGAAAGTCTCTCTCCTGTTATAGGAGAAACAGATGTAAGGAACCTTACAGCCTCACAGGCTTTGCTATATGTATTTTTTTAAAAAAACATGCACTGAAGCTATTATGCATACACACAGTATGCATATGAAAATAAGTATTTTCTAATATTAGACAAATTCAAATTATTTTAAAATTAAAATGAACTAATTTAGTTTCAGCTAATAAATCTATCCCATATAACATGCCTTCTTTGGTCTTACCTGTATCTTTGATTAAGAATAAATTTCTCTAGTTCAAGAAAGACTCCAATTCAAAACTTCTTCCTACATATTTCTTTCTTTTTTTCTGCCCCCTTAACAACTCCTCCTCTCCCCCCACATCCTCCCAGAAAAATATGGCCACATCCACAGTAAAACTATCTTTTGGAAGGAAAGCTTTAAGCATACAGTACATTCATTTATATACAATTTAACTGGTAAGCAAGAAACCTCCAAGCATTATACTCCATAAACTAAGCTCCTATCACAGAGTGATGCAAAACATGAACACATCATAATGGCCATTTCAGAAAAATGCACTTCCAGAATCACTGTCCAGAATTTATTACAAATATATGAAATAACAGTAATGGTATTCATCATCTCAAAAATATCAGCTATAGATGAAACAGGCAAATCAAACACTATCAAAAGCAAAATAAAGCAGAAAAAAAAAAAAAAACATTTACTAACTCAGACTAATGAAACCAAGGAAACCTAACCTGCTGAATGTCATTTGCTCCATTTTGACATGCCTGGGAATTAATATTGCAAAACTGTATTCCTGCAAGTTACTGAAAGAGTGATCTTTTATTTTTCTTTAAATTAAATTTCTAAAGACTCTAACAGTAAACATTTATTTAAAAACCTACACAAACTAGAAATGTTTAGGTGACAGTGAAATTTAACAGATGGTCACGGACTATCAAGATATTCATGCCTTGGAATAAATAAATAAATAAATAAATAAATAAATGGAACATTCATCCTAATGAACACCTAATGTTGGAAAATGTATGAGCCTGAGTACTTGAATACAACCTGCAGCTATCTCCTTTCCTTTGAGAGAAATTTGGATCAACTGCTTGTAATACTTTTAAAAATAAAAATAAAACTGTATTTAAAAGCATGTAGCTATAGCACTGGAATCTGGTATAGCGTAACAGCAAAAACAGTTTGTCTAGTGTAGTCCTCCTAGTGATTTACTCTTTTTTTTCAGGGCAAGGGGGAAGGCAAAGAAGTATGCAAGGTGTCAGTAATTACAGAAGCAGAAGATGATTGAAAAGAATTCTTGAATGGAAGAATAGTTCTGTTAAACCTACAGCCCCAGTCACCTAAGAATTCCCACATTAAATCCTTTTCTAATTAAAGGCATTTTTAAGAAGATCTTCAAATCTGATGTAAAGGCTTACAACTAGCAGTAGAATTCATCATACCCCAGTTACTCCAATGACTCATGAAAACTTTGTGCCTTGCTTTGAATGTACCTAATTGCAACTCTCAAACTGATCAGGAAATGGAAGAAGAGATAGCCCAGAAATTTAAGTGATTATTTAATGCACATGCACCCACACACACAAACACACACCAGATACTAAAATGTTAAATCAATATTTTTGTTTAGCGGTGTTTTAGAACAAGTCTTCACTATGACTTAATTGTTGAATGATCAATATACTACTAAAAAAAAAAAAATCACAGTATAAGGACTTTACTTTAGAAATATTTACTTTTGTTATTAGGATCAATAATTGCTCTTCGAACTAATATACTACTTCCTTCTAAGAAATTCTGAGTGTTAAGTAGGCAGAATATTTCTGCCTTTTACTTCTACCTGAAATCTAAAGATTAAAAACCACAACTTTTTTTGTCGTTGTTGTTCATGCAAGTTATTTGATAGATTAATTTTTATTTTATTTTTTACACATTTCTTACAGCCTGAAATGTAATTTCTAGGTCCAGCTTATAACTAACGTCTCTTGTCATATGCCTTATCACCTGTAAACACAACTCCCTCCAAGTTCATATGAAGTTTGATAGGAACTTTACTTACCAAGAGCGACTTCTCTGATATGATTTTCTTCAAAGTTTCTTACTCCTGGGACTCAATTCAAGAATGGCAGAGCCCTCCTAGTTCTCACTGGGGGTTTTTTTTGACACTTGAAGTGAGCATTTGCAAAGTGGTCTCCAAATGGCAGCTGAATAGGCCAGCATCAACCCAAAGTCTGCTGAGTATAAATGCTGTATGCCAAATGTCCTATTCAATACTTCCAAGTTTGCAGAAGACAATGTTACCAAAGAGAAATACACACTGGAGAGCTAAAAACCACCCAAGAAATTTAAACTCTCATGCAAGAGATGCACCACAAGGGAAGGACACTCCTAAACAACAACAAAACCTGACAAAAAAAAAAAAAGTTGCCAGTAAGCACCCTACAGGGTCCCTAGAGAAGTGATTTAAACTCACAGAATTTTAACCTTCTCTCAAGATAATGCCTGTAAATAATCCTGCTCTTCTGATGCTTAAGTAGCCTGAGGGATGTTTCAAAAGAAAACTAATTAAAAACTGTGAATGCTGAAGCAATTGGAAAGGCATAGTTGCTCACTTAATGATCTAACAAGACCACCACAAATAGGATTAATCATGATTTTTCAGAAACAAGATGAGAAAACTAAGATAGTCATCCAAACACAATCTGCAATCTTGTTATAAAGCCCCTATACAAAGAAAAAAAAAAAAAAAAAAAAAATGTTATCTCCTTTATCTGAATTGTGTCTCCACTGCTGAATTGTTTCAGACTGGAGTGTGTTCCTCTGCAAAAGGCTAGGTAAAGGCAAAAGTTTCTACAAGCTCTACTCCACTGTGAACAGTGAAGCCTTGTTTTGTTGGAGACACTCTCCTTATTTTAAGCAGTCAGCTGACAACAGGAGTTTTTTTTACTTTAAAAGACACCTTAGTAAGGATAGGAGAACAAGTCACAACTTAGTAATCAAATAATCTTAACTATTAACAAGCTGTCAGCTCTGCAGTCCTAACAGAAAGACAACTATTTCAAATGCTGTTGAGAAATAATCTTCCAAGTTAATCCATATAGATGTCTGAAGGAAAAAAAGTTGTTTTCACAACATGACTGTGATTCTTTCCATGAATTCTTTCCATGGCTACCTATTTTTTTCAAATATATACATACTGAATGCCAGAATTTTACGAGACTTAGTGTCGTAGTCATAACTGTTCCTGGTATTTTGACACGACTATTGTGCTTGCTCCCACATCACAGCAAGTTTTTTAAAATGCTGTCTTGGGCTCCAAGAGATTTTCATTCTGGAAGACAGGCTGAATAAAACTTATAAAGTATATAATTTGTTTGAAGTAATTTATATATGCAGTGTATTTACATCTAGCTCTGAAACAACTGTTTTGAAATAAATACATGATGCCATTAAAAGCTCATTATAAATGCTGACGAGTTCTAACATACGGACAATAAAAGCTCCAATTGTTCATGCTTCCACCCTCCCGTGCAGAGGTTTTTCATTTACAAATGAGTAAGCACACCAATGGAAAACATTTGATAAAATCCTTTCACAATAGGGCAAGCTGGTTCAACTATCACTCAAAATCACCTTTCAACATAGGGAGGACGGCATACAAGTCTGAAGTGAGTCCTGACAGATCCCAAACAACACAGCCCTGTGCATCTCTTCTCATTGCCCTAGGCCAAGAGTGTGCTAGATTTACTAACACATCCCAGCAGTCCACAGGAGGAGCTGGCATCACTTTACATTCTTCTTTAGCACTCAGGGTAACATCCACAAACACAGCCAGCGCATCAGGATAGAGAAAAAACGAGACAGACTGTAAAACAGATACGTTCAGTTTTACAGAACTGTTGTGTTAAATGACCAGAGCTTGTAGCCAGTAAGTTATGTTTCTCTCCCCATAGATAACATGCCTGAAACAAAGACAAAAGAATTCAAAGAACATGGTAGACCACAAGTAACAAGCACAAAGGAGTTAACAAACATTGCAAGACATCAAGACACAAAACTCAAATGCTAGTGAATTAAAAATAGCAGCAAGCTAGTACCAACTCCCTGGAATAAAGGCCTCAAAAACCTACAGCATTTAACCAGAAAACAGACCTGGAATCAAGAAACAACCCCCAGGAATTTCTTAAAAATCTGCATAAGAAACAGGAACAAGTTTCAAAACTACTCAAGGAAGTATTTGGATTGTTTGGAATACAGCATTTAAACTTGGTCACAGGCAGCACAATAATGAAGAGAGGTCCGGTATCTGCTCTAACTAATGCTCTTTCAAGAGTCAAAACACTAAAAACATCGCTAGCATCCTGCTAGTGCAATGGGTTGAGTCCAAAGAGTGAGACACGCTATCCATAAGGTGTTGTAAAGAATTTATACCATGAAACAGCAAAGAGACAGATATCACTGGAACCTACAGGAGCTCTTCACAGATGGAGAAATTGCAAGGATGAAAATTCATTTTGAAAACATAACTTAAAGAAAAAAAACACTAGCAGCTGGTTTCTAAAATTCCTTTAACTTTCTAAAATATCCCTTTCAATAACTTTAGTGAGACTTCCTAGGTTCCTATTAAATACCTGTCTGGTGATCGTCTTGACCAACGTCCTCTGTCAGATTCTGCAAGAGAAAAGGAATGATATAGTTAAACAACATAGTAATCTTTTCTTCTCGGTAATGTTTTTAATCTTTAATTAATATATTAATGAATTCATCTCCATTACAGGAAAAGCATCTAGATAAGACCATAGAGTATTTGGTGTTTATCTAGAATGTTAACCTTGCCATTTAGAAAAGTTCAAGGATAAACTCTTGAGTAATTTAAAAATATTTTTGAACATGTTTGATCAAAAATATAATCAAACTAGGTTTGAAGAGTTCCCAGGTAAAGAATTTTGCCATGCTGCTTTAAACAATTCCATTAACAAATCTCAGTATTAGAAATTTAAACAGAATATTTTTATAGTAAAGTTAAAAATGAGCACAAAATGTTCTGAAGAAAACTCAGCAAAAATTGACTCAAATATCAGAAACCAGTTACACTATCTCCTCACCTCCCGTTTTGGAGGCAGTGTTTTTCCCACTGATTTTGCAGTGTAGAGCATATGTATTTACAGCTAAAGATGCAATAAAAATACATGTAAATACACAGCAAACAAGCATGGGCAATTTTCCAAAAATTCTTGCTTCACTCTGCATAACAGGACAGTTCATTCATCCAATATGTCTTCTGTAGGAATTGTAAGGAATTGGATAGTAATGATTACAATCGTCGCCTGATATATCTGGGAAACCTTACACAGAAACAAGATCTGTTAAATCCAATATTGACCCTTGCAGTATATTTACTCAGTTTTCATTACTGCTACTTATCTTTTAATTCACTAGTTTTAAAACCCACAGCCATCCCTCTGCTCATTCTCCTCCCAAACAAAAAGACAGTAATGGTGTTTAAAATGTCATCACTTAATGATTTCAACCACAAATACATTCTGGACTAAAGTCCCAGCTACTCTGTGGAAAGAAAGCAGCGAGTCCTCACCAGCTTATTGAGGGTGTGGTAAATCTTATGAATATTTGCCAGTGTTGACAGGTGAGAATTCAGTTGAAAATCTAGAAGTGGGAAAAAATGAAATGTTAATTTTAATTACTCTGATTTCTGGCTCCACCAACTCCAATAATTAAATGAAGTCCACAAAAAAAAAAATTCTATATATGTTTTCTTTCTTAAGGTATGGATCATCCCCACCAAAATAGAATTAAAATTAATGAAATGTAAGAAATGAAAAAAGTATGTACATTTTTATATTCTATTAAAATGAGAATCATTATTGCAGATCTTTCATACTACTCAGTCTTTCCCTTCCACCTATACCAAAAACAGTTTAACTGCCCTTCACTTTTAAAAATAATTCCTAAGACACTATTTTAAGGTAATTTGTTAATATACGTGTACCTGTGTTTCTACTAATTTTCTTGCAAAATTAAATTACTGGAAAACCTCTACAAGACTGAAATGTGACTTTTGTACAATGAGCCAATACAGCAACTGCTAAAATCAAACCCAGCTAAATTCAAACTAAAAATGTTCTGACATCTCCTGTATTAAGCCTTATTATTATTATTTGCATGCACAGAGATAAAACACTTGAGCTTGCTTCAGTTGTAAAAGCAACTAATTTTTTCCTCTACCTTTAAACTCCACACTTTTGCTAGAAATGTTAAGAAGAAAATTAGAAAAAGTGATTTCCAAATAAATAAATAAATAAATCAAATGTGATCCAGCAACAAAGCATGCAAGCCAGTAAGAAGACTGATAAAGACCCACTGAGAAAAAAAAAAAAAAAAACAAAAAAAAACCACAAGAACACACTACAGCTAACTACTATAAAGCACTTAAATTTAACTACCACACTAGATCTTGTGCACAAAAATGCTCTCATTAAATACCTAGAGATATACACTAACAGGCATACTATCTATACTACATGGTACAGTATACACAAAGAGCTCTATGTGCCTAGTACCCTTGCTATCAGGTGCCACCTTAAAGCATTTCTACCTGGGATCATCTAATTTGGCTTCCCTATTGCTGATACATGATACTATGGCCAACTATTCAACATGGTATCAAGAACCAACAAATAAATACATGGAAAAGAGCTATTCCTAAAATACTAGGAATAAAATATAATGTTTATGATTTTTTAACTGACAGAACAAATTGAGCTTTTAAGAATATGAACTACAAGATTTTCCCAGTTGCCCTAAGATCCACAGAGAACATGAGTCTTCGGAGAAACCAATTATATTTTGAGTTAACAAGCTAAACAATTATTCTAAACTCATATTAGACAGCATTTTTGGATGATACATTTAAAAGTAATACACAAAATATTTTAAAACTGATATTATATGTAAAGTAAACATAAAATAAGAGGTAATATTACCTAAGACAACCTTAATATAAAGTTCCTAGAGACTTCAAAACACATCATTCATAGTAGTATGTTTCACTCAACCCCAGGGAATATCCTTGCAAATTTAAGCCATTATTTAAAAACAGTTTATATAATCATAAAGGATTTAGAGTTATTACACAAATATATTTCAGTTTTATCCAACAAACATCACATCTCAGTTCCAAAAAAAGTATTGATATGAATACTGAGGTTATAAAAGAAAATACTTTTAATTCTAGAATGAAATGACAGTGCAAAGTTTCCACTTTTCCTCATGGTAAGCTTGTAAATTAGGGATACTACTCAAACCCCAAACTAGAATCCTTTATTTTGGTCACTGTTACGAAAGACAAGACCGTCAGCAAGCAGTATCTTTGGAAGCTAAGTCACCGTCTGAACTGGTCACAGTGGCAGTTACACCCATAGCACAAGCGATGCACAGTAAGTATTCTGCGCCACGTGAAGTGTCTGAAAAAATGTGGAGACACTGAAGAGACTGAAAAAGGCTACGTCCCATTTTGGCATCACTTTGCCAACAAGCGAATGGACAAACGTACAGTCAACAGGGCAGGACAAGTGACCTGATTTAGCAGCTGGCTGCAGCTTGAATACTCAGAAGTGCTCCCCCCTGCCCAACTCCAACTCTCAAATTTGCTTATGAACTGCTCAGCTGGGCTGGCCTGACCCCCTTGGTCAGCCCAACATGCCGTTAAATTTTGCTGGTTCAGTGGTCTGAGCCAGATTATCAGGAACAATCAAGCACAGTTACAGTAAGGCAAGAAAGGACATCACAGATGGGTGCAAAATCGCCTCTTTTGCCAGCAGCAATCTATTACAGCAAAGCAACTGCCCATTCGAGTCCCACTACAAATAGGAGCACATGAAACACACACTCAACTGCAGATTGTATGAGCTTTTACATGAGGAAAACCATCAGGCATTAAGATATTTTTCACCTACAATTTTCAGCTTCATCTGAGCTTCAAATCATGTAGACTGGTCAGAAACTACTGTGTTTTTGCTGCAGAAAAAAAAATTATTTTGCTGTAACGTACCATGCAGTCTAATGAGCTGGGATTAAAAGGAGGAAAGCTACTTGCTCAGTGAATACTGACGAATTATATGATGAAGTGTTTGCTAAGGTATAGATTTTAACAGGAATAATGTGTGTCAAACTAATGTAACTATTTTTGTTGCTTAGCCATTATTTTTCAGGTAGATGTTGACCTCCCTCTAAAAAGAACTGAGCAACTGAAATTCAAAATGCTATTAAATATTTTGTAACAATTCAGAATGTAATAGTCAGATTACAAAGTATTAGCAAAAAAAAAAAAAAGTTAAGTATCAGACAAAAAAGAAAATGACAGAATCAACCCAAAAGCATAGAATTTAAGCCAGGTCTGCAGTTTAGCATACAGAGAAAGTGTTAAAGCCTGGGTTACTCAATTAGCCATAAAAAACACACAGTTTACATACAAAAATCAAACAGCTTAAAAATAACCCTTAAAGAAAGTGTTAGCATTAACATTTACACTAAAGATCTGGCAGTTATCGAGAGGCAAAATAATGTACCAGTATGTGCTCAATGAGTTTGTTTCATAACAAAATGATAGTTAATATAAATATATATATATATATCATTCTATACCCTTCTCAGTGGAACAAGCTTAAGAAATGCAATGAACAAGCAAAGGAAATCAATTGATTATTTTAAATAAGTGAAGAGTATAGGTAACTGAAACTTGAGTTCAAGTTTCCTATCCAAAATATACAATCTTAAAAAGTCAGGCCAGATTTTTGCAGGAAATGATTGTGCTCTGGTTCTGATAGGGGACAATCCTGTGTTGTCAAACTGCTCAAATGAAACACAACTGAACACCTGAAGTATTCTTGCCCATGTGCCTACACGCACGGTAGACAAGTACATGGCTGAGCTAAAACTTAAGGTGCTATCAAAATTAGCACTTTAAAGCTTGGACAAGATAGAATCTTACCAAGTGAATTCCTTCTATTCTTTAAATTTTCTAAGTGAAAAACAGTAAGAGCTGAAAAAAAAAACACAGCTACTAGTTGCATTATGATCTACTACAAAATTAGCAAGAGTACTAAATTATATCAGTAGTGCACTCCAAGTTTCCATTAAAAGCTTCTGGTTTATTTAATTGAGCAAATGTAAAGATCTATACAAACTCTTGCAGTCAATATACTTCTCTAAGTATTATACCAGACTCTTATTTCATATAAATGCTACAGATATAACTGTAATAAAAAACTAATAAGTATGCAAGTAGCTGTAGTAGTAATTTTTATGACACAGAAAATATCTGACAGCTTTTAACTTGGTACAAATACCTAGCATAATTTGTCATTAGTTTCTCAGAAAATAATTAAAGAGAAAGTACGTACTAGATTCATTGCTGAAAATGTAGTGTTTATGCTTTTACTTTTATTTAGTATAATCCTTTTTCAAATAATAGAATTGGAGAAAATTAGTTGTGATAGAGGAAATAATGGTTCAAAAGAGTTTCCTTAAACAGTTTTAAGCAGTTTTGCTTATCCAGAGAAATAATAATTTGCTCCACAGTCTTCTTACAGAAATAAAGAAAAAGAAAAAAAAAAGTGGAGAAAAAAAAAAAAGGGTTGCTCACTTTCATTTACACAAATATAAAACAGTGCACGCAAGAAGACAGATTCCCAAGCAGCCATACACCATACATGGGTGCAGGAGGTGACTCGGCATTCCTGCCTGAGCACTGGGGACCTGTTTGCAGGCTCTGTCGCAGGACCTGTCAAGGCTGCACAGCCTCTCCCACCTGTGCCACGGTAGGAGGCCAGCAGCCTGGGGAGGCAGCCTAGTAAGGGCTAGAAAAGCAGGGCCTCCTCCGACTTAGCAGCACTTAGCATAGGGCTTGGTACAGAAAATTAGAAGAAAAATAAAAGAAAATTCCACTGTGGGCAGCGAGATCATCCAATTAAATGGAAAGAGAAGTGGGAGGATCCATGATAGCCCGAGGAGCAGCGCGGTCCAGCCTCGAGGCTGCAGCTTCCCTGGTACAGGTGCACACGGAGCAGCACTAAGCTCAGAGCTGCTAATGCCAACAGCATCCTAACCTGTGCTTGCAAACTGGTGTACGTTACTATGCACAAGAAATATTCTGAAGCAAAAATAGTGCAATATTGCAATAGTAATAGATTTAAGCTATTAAGCACCACAACTTGTGTGCTGACTGACTGACCTCTATCAGCATTCCTAATGGAGCATCTTGCCAGAATAAAACAAAGCTGAATAGCCACAGTTGAATAAGAATGACTAAAAGCAGCAGATAATTACAACTAATTTCACTTCATTTCTAAAGCTTACATTACTGAACTAAATACCATTTCAATGATTCATGTTACTCAGGCTGTGAACTGACCCTCTTTCAGTCTACAGAACACAGTAAGTCTACCTACAAAGTACTTAACACAGAATCAAATTTTTACAGCCCTATGATACAAACTGCTGATATGTCCAAATCTCACTCTGACATGAAATCCATTCAAAAAAAGATCAACGAATTAATTTTATACCAGCAGGTGCTTCAGCCACAGAATAGTTTGCCCACAGTCCTCCAGCTTCATGTCAGATTAGATGTTGTCTGTCATCCTACAATGGGCAGCAAGCCAATGAAAATTTTGTATCTTGTGCTCTAGCTAGTTCAGCAGAAACATAACCCTGTCCAGATCAAGTATGTACTAGCAGGGCACTACACTGATCTCTCATACACCACAGTGGAGTTTCTGCAGCCTAGAAGCCTGTCACGGTCCCAGCTGTTGGCTTCTTCCTCTCTGCCAAAGGTTACAGTTCTCATGCCAGCTGCATCCATCATGGGAGCTCCCTCTAATCTACTCCAGGCAAAAATCAACCATGTTAGTTTAGGCAATTTAAATAAATGGCAAGAGTTACCCCCATGAATTTGGCAGAGTGGATCAGAGCACACTCCTATGAGCGCTTTACCAGGAGAGCACAGAATCAGGGATCTTTAGCTAATGGGCAGTAAGGAGCAGCTGCAGAAGACAGCCCTAATCAAAATGGGGTCTGTGAAGCCATACATCTGCATCAAGCTACACAAAAGCATGTGTCACACCAGCTGCTTCCCCAGGGCAGACTAAACCTTCTAGTTCTGACCATAACAATATATATGAAAAAAAAGAGAGGAAAAAGAGGAAAAAAGTAACTTTTAACCTACTCATGAGTCCAAAAGAGAAATCCTGTTAAATCTCAGGCCCACGATTTCAAGTAAAACATCTTAATGGGCAGTATAAGAAAAATGTTTACCTTAAATGTACAAGCTTGTAAATCTCGAAGAAGGTTTCTGCTTTAAGCCCTTGCAAGTCTTACTTACTACAGAAGGAATATCACATCACCATAACATAGTCAAATACTTAAACTATAGAATAGAGTTGTCCATTTTCATGGGATGTCTGTTATTTCCCAGGTCAAAAAAAATCCCACTATTTCAAGGGACACTTTGAAGAGGAAGCTAATAACAGGTGAAAGATGAGAAACGCTACTCATTTTTCTGAAATTAGAAAAAAAAAAAATGAAAGTAAAGTAAATAAATGATCATCATATAGTCTTCAACACCCTACATGAGGGCACGTGGGAGTATCTGCAGTGGCAGCTTACATGTATACAATAAAGGCTTGCACCTTTTTTCAGAGAGTGCATATTCTGAAAAGTTGGAACAGAAGGCAATTTCTAGAACAATTAGCCTTTCCCTTCTGACATGAGAGAGATATTTGTGCTTTCACAGCAACCTCAACCAGCAACATATAATGATCCCTAAGCATAGAAGAAGAAAAAAAAAATCAGACTACTAAAGAAATTACATAACCTTATGACTTGAGCCCTCAGCAGCCTGTCCCCATCCAGTTTCCCATTCTGAGAAACACAGGTGGATTCAAGAAAATCCAGACTTTATGCACCATTTTTTTCCAGATAATTATTCAAGGGACTTCATCCAAAAGCCAGAAAATCAGTCATTAATGCAAGACCAAACCTTCATTTTTCATTATTTTTTCCACAACGTAAGTACTGCAGTAATCAAGCATCTCCGAGATGCAACCCCTCGCACAGCGAGGGCATCTTCCTGCGAGACATCACAGAAACCGAGACCCTCGTTGTGCCGAGAGGGCCCCGCGCTCGAGTCCGTCCCAAACAAAGGCCAAGGTCGGTTCCCGGGGCGGCTACGCGGACGCACAGCCCCTCGCCCCAGGGAACCCGCCGGCGGAAGCAGAGCCGGCGCTACGGGCACGGGCGCCCCGCACGGCCCCGCTCGGGGCGGCCCCGCTCCGGCCCCGGCCCCGCGGCGCTCCGCACGGCCCCGCAAGGCATGCTGGGAGCTGTAGTCCGCGGCACCTCACCGCAGGTCGCGGCAGCACCAGAACGGACTCCACCTCCCACCATGCACCGCGGCCCGCGGTCCCCTCACAGCCCGTTTCTTCTGCACCGGCCCGGCAGAACCCGTTACATTAACCGAGTCCCCCCACCCCCACGCTCCATTCCGCCGAGGTTGCGCCGCGCCCCCTTCCCTCCACGCCACCGCCTCCCGCCCCAGCAGCCGCAGGGGCTCGAGGTCTTCCCGCTCCCTGAACCCGCGAGCTGGGTCGGGGAAACTGCGTCACAGCCTCGCGGCGCCCCCTGCCCCCATCGGCCGCGGCTCCCGCAGCCACCGCCCCCACCACCTCGCAACCGCCCCCTCCTTTCTTCCCCCGAACACTCTCGGCCTGCGGGGGCGCCCACCGAGGGCTGCGGTGCGTCCAGAGTCGCTGAGGGGCCACTGCCTCCAGAGACGCCTCCGTACTCCCGCCCGACGGCGACCCCGCGCCCACCCCAACGGCTGCGCGCTCAGCGGAGCCTCCCGGGCGGCCGTGGGGAGCAGCCGCCCCTACGTGGGAGGCGGCGAGGCTGGTGCGGCGCCCCCAGGCTCCCGCGACGGCGCCGCTACTCACTGACAGTGGCGGCATCCGAGTGCATTTTCGAGCGGCGCTCACTGCCCTCCGGCCCGGCTCCCTCCGACCCTCTCCCAATCACGGAGCCCAAGCACGGGCGCCTCCCGCCCCTCCCACCCGCGCCGCCCATTGGCTCGCGCTGCCCCACGAGGCCGCAAGCCCTGCTCTTCGATTGGTTCGTGCGCCTGCCGTTCTCCTCCTACCGGCCCCGCACCGCCCTCCCCGCCCACTCGCCTCTTTCTATTGGACTAAACCCTGAGGCGTTCCCGCCCTCCTTCGCTCTGATTGGGCCTGACCGATGCCAATTTTCCTGGCCTTGAAAGCGCGTGCAAAGAGCACCACTTTGTGTCACGCGCGGTCCTGATTGGCTCCGCAGGCGGCGGGCCACGCCCTCAGGCTGACGCGATTGGGTAAGCGGGGGAGTAGGTGGGGACTCGGCCGGCCCCGACGCGTGCCCGGAGTGGGGGCCGGGCTGAGACCGTTAAACGGCGCGTGCCCCGTGCGGGCCTGAGCGGCCGTTGAACGCAGCGCTGCGTCCGTGCTTGTCAGACCAGCTCTTAACCTCTGCTTAACGTTAGCGAACCACATAAAGCATCAAGAGAGCACAGGAACTTGTAAGGAGAGAGACCAAGTGGCTACTATCACCCCACCACTCAGGGCTCGTTCCTATGGAGATCGCGAAAAGCCACTGAAAACAGAGGCCCTGCAAACAGCTTTATGCGATGTTTCTGAAAGGCTTTTTCACTTTATAAGTGCAATGAACCACCTCACTGTTATTCGTGGGTGGTGTCGCTAACGTGTTACTGAGCAGGGAGAAAAGGGGACCTCAGGCGGCAGAAAGGAGAGGCTGCACTTTCCAGTCATTCTCCTCTAATTTAGCTGGTTTTAATCACCATGGCCCCTGGACTCCTACCGTGCTGCATCTTCACGGAAAAAAAAAAAAAAAAAGGCCTGTTACATTTGCTGCACGGGGATGCGACTTTGGCCCCAAGTGCCCTTTTGTTCCACCCTACAAAACATGGATTGTTACATGTGTATGCAAAAAAAAAAAAAATCTTTAAATGCTGGTGGCAGCTTATATTTCCATGACCTTAGACTTATATTTTTAGTTTATACTATGCACATAGACATGCAAGAGACGAGGTCCCAAAGAGGGGAATATGCAAGAGGGGTCTAAGTCACACTCTGCTGAGGAATCCAGATCTCAGAACTGATCTCAGAAACTGCTCTTTTTGGACAGAGTTTCAGATAGGTGATTTGGCTCTTGGGATGTAATGCGTCTGTCCCTATATATTTTCCTAGAGACTTTTAACTAAGCTGTCAGGGAGGATGGAATTAAGAAGACAAGCAATATGTATCGGTTAGAAATCACATACATAATCTATATCTCTTTCTGCCAGGAAAAATTCAAACCTTTAGAAAAAAAAAATGTATATTTCCATGCTATCTCTGAAAGTAAAAAGATTTCCACAAACTTTTCATTTCACACCATACTATCTTACAAAAGCTGCAATGAAAGTGTATGATTAGCAAAGAGCAAGATTAGTCACACGCCCCTGCGGCAAGACCTGTTCTAGCACATTTCTTTCATAGTTTGAAACACAGTGATTGCCACTAAGAGTGTGCTGCACGTTCTTCCGACCCAATCGGAGAGCGGGGATTAGATCAGTGTGCAGTCTCAAGGACAAACAAAGTGCAGTTTTCCCTTCTCAATCCTAAGCACAGGCGCAGCAGCAGCGCACAGAGTCCATAGCCATATTTTCTCTCAGGCACCCTCGGAAAATCATACAAATGTCACCACATACTTGCTACTCATTATAACTACACTGGCATGCACTGTTTTCTAATAAGGCATTACAGACACAGGCCTCTGAGCATTAAGTTGTGCAGGCTACTCAAAGGAGCAGAAAATTTATACTGCAGGTTTGTAGAAGTCTAGGCAAACACTTAGAACTGGACAAATGTGTCCACAATGTTTTTTGCCTGCTGCAAAGGACAAAACTGAGAATCCAACAAAATTGTATCATAGATTTTAAAGACTTCACACAACTACAGTCTATGATCTGATCTATTTCCATGAATCATGTTTCGGAGTCTGACATCAGAAAAATATTCTGGTTTCATATTTGTGTTAAAACAGGAGTTCTTCAAGCTGTTTTATTTTTATTGAGTATCATTTCCTGCATCTCACACGAATGAACTGCTCACAGTATGAGGTATTTGCAAAACCAGCCTGTAGAGAATGTTAAGTAACATGGCAAGTTAATGCTATGCTTTGTTCAGGCTATGGAGAGGCGAATCTATGGTTGGACATGAGTCAGAGCTATAGCGCACCAGCGCATGCTGAGGAGGAGCAGAAATGCTTGGAGTCACCACTGCACCGTTTGCACCAGTGCCAGCAGTTGAGGCGCGCTGTCCAACGGACACAGGGACAGTGGCATTCACAGAAGAAAACTGCTCGGGGCCAGGAAGTGGTTCCCGTGATTGTGAAGCCCAGTTGATCTTGGCTTGAAAGTCACATGAAGGAAAAAGTCCAGAGGCTTTCAAGTCTTTCCTAAAAGAAATCTAGCCTGGAATGCTTAATTAGGCTTCCTTGATCTGATGGAGACAACACAACACCTCCAGGTTAAGAATAAATTAGTCAACAATGACTGCCTAATTGTAGCTAATGAAGTCACATCTTCCTAGTACGACAAGATGAAGTTGTGGTGACTATATATTCCTCAAGTGACCAAGAGATTACCTGCCCCCTTTCACTCCCCGCAAAAATCAGTGAAGTGCTTCCTACAGATGCAGTGCTAAAGCAGAATGTGGGTGACGAAGATAAAAGGGACAACCTTAGTGATGGCAGCAGTTACCAGACTCCAGGGAACAAAAGCTCTCAGGCTATAACTTCTGAATTATCGAAATTTCTGAATTTCTGAATTACAGGCTGTAATTTCTTACATAGGAAAACAATAAAATTGAGAGTGCTCAAACCGTTCTCAAATGCTCATGGCAGATAATAAACTGGGGGAAAATATCCTTTCTTGCAACATGACCCATTCCTTTCAGTTATAGTAATTTCAGATATTACTAAAAAGACAGGCATAACTAAATATCAACAAAAATGTGATTTCCAAGTTGAGACAATCATTTAAATAAACCATATTACACATTTCTCACTATCACCAAAGTTCCACTGCTCAACACTGAAAATGTACTTATTGTACAAAGGAAGCTCTGCACATGCAGGAGAGGATAAAGAATTAAACAGAAGACTGCCAACAGATTCTAAAAAAACACAATGCCATGCCCAGGCCAAAAAAAAAAAAAAAAAACCCACAAAACAAACCCACTTGCATTACAGAGAACAAACATCTTACCCTTGTGTACACTAAAAAGATGTGGTGCCAACAAAAGAATGATGCTTGCTTTTTGTTTTATTACAATTCATTTAGATAAAAATGTCATCAACTTTTTCTTTCCCTTCTCAGAAATCATGTCCATGTGATTTTTTTCTGTTCTTCTTTCTGTGAGTCCACTAAGTGTCATATAACACTAGCAATTCAGAAGTCTGGTACCTTGTTAAAAGAGAAAGTATGCAAATAATGATTTGTTTAAAAAAAAAAAAAAACACTTTTTTTTCCTCCCATACTAGGAATATCAATCATTTGTAAATTTTAATAGAATTAAATTTTAATAAAATTAAAGAATAAATTTAAGAATACAGCTTGGAATAGCAGCAGATACAAACATGGCTTCAGTAAGTAAAAAATGCACAAACTATACTTCTTCAAACACATTGTATAATTATTCCATATCTCCCAATGGAGAAAAAAAAAAAAACAAAAGCAAACAAACCCTCACATTCTAGGACCTTTCTTTTTTGTTTGGGGCAAGGGAAGACAGGGAGGAAAAAGACTAAGCTATAAATGTGCTATTACAATAGTAGCCAGAGTACTAAGTGAAACACCCAACCCCCTTGCTTTGCCCGAGTCTAAAAGGCATGGAAATAGGCCCCAATTCCTCACTCATAATTAATCCACTGAACTCCTAGAACAGCAAAAGGGTCATACCTGGATCCTGAAAGATGGATAGCTATTTTAGATATTTTCAAGTTCGAAATAGGACAATACAGGTAGTTCCAGCTAAACTGAAGATGCAATTTGCCAAAGCAAGTCCCACTCTTCCTCTGCTGAATACAAAGCAGGTATCTGTCCCAGGTAGGTATCAGTTTAACAAACAGGCATCTTCCCTGTCTCACAGCGGTGACAACTCACCAAAGAGTAAGCAGCTATTACAGAGATATTCACAGTGTTGTACAGCATGGCAATTCCTTGTCCTTAAACAGTGTCATTTTTTTTGGCTGGCGATTCAGATTCAAGTAACAAACCTTTATTTTTGGTCCCAATGATACGTTATTTTCTCATTCTAATTTGTCTGTTTAAAATATTTAGGAGTGCTCATATGAAAATGATGAACATGCTCATAATTATGTCCATCTTTATAAGATCCAAACCTAAGCAAAAATATTCAACAAAGAAAAATCATTACAATATGCATTAACTCATGGAGTTAAATCATACACTTTTATAGCCTAATCAACATTTCATACAAATGGTCTAGACAGTTCATTTCAGAAAGAGGCCACAAGTCTATTTACATATAAATCATAATCTATGGAAATGATCTACCTAAAGGTCTCCAAGTTTAATGAAGACATTTAATTACACTGATTGGATTAATGCCATGGGCATTCTATAAATGGAACTCCAGCTGACAAAGGTGAGAAGTGCATTTTATCCAGTAAAATCCTATACTCTAATTTTCTTCCATTGACTTCAATCAATGACAGAGTTCATCCTTGCAGCATCCCAACACTCATTCCTATTGTTAATACTGCACATTTTTATTTTGAAATTTACGTGGAGATTTTAACTTTGAGATATATCAAGATGTGGACTTTCCATGACATATTTACATCTGAAATCTTTCACTGCTGACTATTGTGGTAGATAAATTTACACAGGAAAACACAGTGCTTATTTAAAATATTAGTGCCAACTAGGCATTCTAAAACAGTGATAAGTCTAGTTATTACAAAAGAAGTTAAACTTATTCCTAATGAGTATCATTTCTTCTGGATATAGGTTACACAAAGGAAATCAGGACAAGAGAGTCAATGTGCACTGAAATCCACTGAGAAAAATTAGAATGTGTAATGCTGACTTTAGGCAAGCTTCATTATGTGGAAAGGACTGTGCAAATCCCTGCTTAGTCAAGAAAGCAGTGATTGCAAGGTAAATAAAAAGTGAGGAAACTTAGCTGTTCAGTGCATATAAGAAATTAATATATTCTCTATTGTGCACATCTGAAGTAGTAAGTTTCACGTGCCCGTGTTTATCATCCACAGTGCTGGAAATTGTTCATCTGTGGCAATGTCTACCTGTTGATGACTCATCCACTAATATAATACAAATCTGTCTCCACAGTCCTCTTATTTGTACAATGTCAGTACAAAAAAAATGACAGCACTCCAGCATTCTACATTTTAAAAAGTAGAGAGAGTATTTAACATATATATATATATATATATATATATATATATTTAAATACTACCATACTAAGGCCCTGATTTTCAGATGTGCTGAGAAACATCAGAGATATCAACTACAGAGTGAGTCACTAGGACTTGGCAAATCTCCCTACCAAACAATTTCAGAAATTAATCATCTGGACAAAATAGACATTACCTTCAATTTATGCTACAGTGCAGCAGACTGAATTTCCCAGGACACATGCCAAGTCAATGGAAAAAATGAAATCCTATATCAGAAGTTTTTGCCTCCTGAACTTCTACACAGCCTGGTATTCCACACTGCCTTCCCCTTAGTAAATATATTTTTTCCTAACATTGTTTCTTATAAAAGACCCTGTACATCATTGATATAATTACTTATGAGATATACTGACCTGGGATTGAAATGTATGTCCTCAGGAATTTGGTTGGGATCAGTGACAATTCTGTCATTATCAACATAATTATCCAAGTCATCTGGGATCCTAAATTTGGCCATCTGGACTTCAGAATCACTTAGACCAGCATGAGATATGCGGGCATAGCCCAACCTACCAGGAACAAGGAGGGTTAGTTTAAATAAATAACCCAAGGCAATTTCACCTCATTCTTAATATATGATTTTTGTTTTGTTTTGTTTTTCCCCTCTTTGAGAGATATTATTTTTACCTACCAGTTTAACTTTTTATTTCTATTGACATCACCTTCAAAACTCTTTAAGCGTTTAATAACATAAGCACTATTATGCACAACGTCACAAGTAGAAAAACTGAGAAACCGTAAGTGCTTGACGACAAAAGTAAGTTCAAGAACCAGATCTCTTTTTTTCCCCAAATACTCTGAGAAGATACATGCTGGTATAATTTCATATCAACTTCCTCACTGAGGAATTTTGAAATTCAAGACAAGAACTCAAGCATCAATGGCATGAGTAACTGAAAAAAAAATCAGATTGCAAATGGTATTTTCTTACTTGATACACTTACTTAAGACAGTTACTACTTTTACTTCTGTCAACACTGCAGAATTTGCACAGTTAATTTAGAATAAGCAGAATTCTATTCTGCTACGCATATCACCAGGAGAAGGATTTACAAGCAACTTTGCATTACAAAATACAGAGCGCACAGGCCCTGTATAAGGCTTACACCCTTTGTTTCCACTATACCAGCATAAAGCTTTGGTGGATTGGATCAGCACTTTGCACGAATAAACCTTACAATCATAGTTCATAATTTGTCTCTTCTGTGTCATTTGCAAATTAGTGCTTAGCCTTCAAAATTTTAGGATGAAGTTGCAAAGCCAGAGCTTGGATCTTAGAAAAAAAAAGTATTTTTCTGTTACCAAAGCAGGTTTAGTCTGAAAGGCTTTTGATACAGAAAGCTCTCTTACATTGTTCTTTGCAAACAATATTCAGAATTACACCAATTCACCCTGAGGCCCATGCTCATTAGGTCATGGTATACCTAACTGGCCAGACATAATGTTTAGGGATATAAAACTGCTATACAAGTTCCTACAGAAACATCTAAAATTTATACCCATAAGCATATGCAAAGTCAGCGAATAAATGATACATTTGGGCATACCTGATTACTCCACGGTACATAATATAACTACACCATCTATCAAGGTCTGTACTGTCAATATCCTATGGGTGGAAGAAAAAAAAAAAAGTCAAGCAATAAGGCAAGCTTTCCTTAAGGAAATGCTTTAAATCAGTAATAGAACCAAAGTGTAAGTCTGCTATAGAAAAACACTTTGCCTGAGGCGTAGTAACAAGGTAGACAGGAAAACAACCCACTATGTCAGACAACACCTGACATTTCCTGACAGACAACTGACTGCAGAATGTTTCTCTAAAACAACAGAATGATGCTGAGCATGGGAGAGGCTGGAAGGGAGCTCAAGAAGACACCTCAGTCCCAAACTCCTGCTCAAAGCAGGGCAAACTTCAAGCAGGGCAAACTGTAGCTCAAGGCCAATAGAGATTTTGCAACTTCTTTGGGCACCTGTTCTAATGCTTGACAAACCTCAATGTGATTTTTTTTCTTCTACTGGAATTTCCCTTGTGGCAACTTACATTAAGGCATGTATTTTCTTGTATGTCTGTTTAAGTTATCAATTTGAAATTTTGGTCTAAATTTTGAAAATACAGATTTCTTCAATTGTTGAAAGAAACAGCATCTCAACATTACCTGGACATTTCCATTTTCTATTAACTCAGTATAATCTCTGGATCCAGGAGCTGAAGTGATATATCCCAGAAATACAACTTGCTTAGAGCTCGTCTTCAACAGCTTTGCAACAGCTATAGCCTGCAGTTTTCGGTCCAAGTCCTCTCTGAAGGAAATTGAGAGACTTTACTATACATATATTTGAGCTCAGATTCTTTCTGTTATACTAAACTGCACACAAGTCTGACATAATTCTTTTTAATAGCTCAGTATTAGAGTGTAAAAGTCTACGGAGAGCTGACTGATTTGGAATAATCAGTGTTTGATAAAAGCCACATGCTAGACTCAATTAGCGTTCTCTTTCTAACTATTACATGAACAACTTGTTCTATTGTTATTTTGTTTTTAATAGCAAGCTCATCACTGGGAAATGTGAATTTCCCAGTGCTTTGGTTATCTGAGACTTTGTGTCTGTCTGCACTTGAAATTTAATTGTGCTAGCACAGACTGTCTGGTACATAACAAAGACTAGATATCCTAACAAAACCCTTGACTTTTATCATGAAAACGTCACTGTAAGAAGCAGTTTTAAAGTCTGGGTCACAAAACTCATGAAATACAATTTAAGAGCTATGTTGTCCCATTAACATTACTTACAACATTTGCCAAGTATTCTGCATCTCTTTTACAAGATTTACAGAACAGTTTCAACATGACTAATAGAAGATACATTCTGGTAAAATACTATAGCACAGGATCTCCATTTCTATCTCTGTTTTTTTTTCATAATATAATGCAATAACGCTTGTGCTTCCACAATTCTTCACGTTAATAACTTTTAAAAGTTATGCAAAGTATGTTTTTTTTTCTTTTTTTTTTTTATTTGATTAAATGCTATCAAGACAACAAGCTGATTTTGGAATCTGTAGTCCCAAAAGAAGATAACACCTGAAATATTACTGTGCATTCTGAACACTGATTCCGACTGGGGCAAATGCATTACGCAAAAAGGGCACACAAGAGAAAATAAATAAATAGATAGATAGATAGATAGATAAAATTTAACTAGAAGCCTGGCATAAGCATATATAGAGTTGTCTGCTCAGCTAAGTACTCTTTGCAAAAGTATTACTATCTAAAGGATAGGTACTTTTAAAAGACACCAGCATCGATATAATCCCGCATTTTAAAAAGAGACTAAAAAAAAAAAAATCTTGTCATCTAGTATCCTAGTTTATGTCATCCTGAACAACAGAAAAAAAAGACAATTTTATGTGCTACCTAATTACAAATTAATTCACCTTAAAACCAGAAGTAATCAAGACATTGTTTTAAAGAACTGAAAAAAATATATTTTAATCTTTCCATCACATACTTGAGCTACAGATATAAACTCCCCTCCGTGTGGAATATAACAGGACTCTCCCACATGCAGAGTTTGTATATACAGATGCTATCCCTAAGACACATATGTGGCCCTGCTAGCTGTTCTGGTTTTGCAAAACAGTGCCTTTGTAATGTTTCTGGTAACATAAATCTGGGTATTAGGCTCTGCTGAGTTTTCCGTGACACACTTTTCCCTTAAAAAATGTTTCAAAATTTTTAACCACTTTCTGTGCCATAAACAGTCTCTCCAGCATGCCTTGCTAGAGCCTATATTATAATGGAAGATGTTGAAGACTATAGAGAAATTAAAACAGAAGCTCACTAATGACAATCAGTGCTTCACTTCCTACAATACACATAACAATAAATAAAGTACACACTCTTCATTTCCAAAGTGAGCGACAACAAAGTCGACCAGTTTCCCTGTGAAGTTGACAGTCATAGAGATGGCAGGTGCAATCTCTCCCTCTGGAGATGGGAGGAGGTGATGGGTAGATTTTACAATTGGATACCTTGAGAGTGCCATAATCCTACATGAGAATAAAAAAAAGCAGTTATATTGCCTAGTTCTTAAATATCAAAGGTTTTATAAGCAGACAAAAGTATGAGCTTGAGAAAAAAATTTGAATAATGATCACACAACTCAAACCATCAGGCTATAACTTAACCACCTATCGAAAGTTTTTCTAAATTGGTATATTTTCTTAAAAATATTGTTGTAGTAAAACTGTCTAAAACTTATTACCAAATAATTCCTTCACTAACTAGAGTTTTAACAAAGTCTCTATGAGGAGATCACTAATAACAAAGATAAAAAAAAAAAAAGACCCAGGGAGCTTAAATTGTGAAGGAACGGGAAAGGACTGTTTTTAGGGTGTTTCAGATGAGGACCATCTAAAGACCAGAATTCCCCAAAAAAACAGGATTCCCATCCATCAAGAAAAGAATAGTGGTCATTTGATAAGTGTATTTACATGATACACTGTGAATTTTCACATGGAATCCTTCAAAATCAGCATCTGCAGGCATAACAGAATTTGTACTGCTATTTATTACATCTTATTTAAAGCAGAAAGAGGCAGTAATATTTCTTTAAAGAACGAGATTTCTCATTCTTTCAATATCCATTAGTAATCAACCTTAAAACCACTTTCTCTCAGGTTTTTCAAAATATTTTATGCAAGGGAAAAAAAAAGAAAATGTGAGAGAATGACTTCTCTGCTCCATTCTGCATCATTTCAAGACAGATTTTAGAAGAGGAAGGTTACTAAATTCTCCTCATGTAAGGTAGAAATTAAAAAGCAATTGCAACATCATTAGGAGGTTTCATCTGCCATTAAGAACTGCATATCCCCCTAAAAACAAGCCATATAAGGTGCTTTTTTTTTCCCTCAACTGCAAAGATATTCAAAGGTGCCTGACTAGTAGACAGCCAAGGATTAAAATAAAGACAGATTCTTGTCACAAAAAGAGATTTGTGCCCATTTCCCAATATACATCACAACATAGGTTTAACAAAAATTCCCAACAATTTTAGATGCAGTTATACTTTCCAATTGCTATTATTTCTTTCACCCTGAAATCTACAGTTTTCGAAGTTCCAAAATATTATGAAGAAAGAAGAAAGTCAGATGCAGTGTTTGGAACAGATTTCCAAATCTGTCCAGTATACTAAGGGACAAGATTCCACCTCCTGAATTATGAAAGCCAATGTAGCAACCAATCCTGTTTAACAAAGAGGAAGCTTCTTCATCTGCAGTGCCTTTCAATGCTACCGACTCAGAGACTCTTCTCCAAGACAAGCTCCAACAAGTGATTATGGTCATTATTATTCTGATTATTTTTTGTTTGAGTTTTAGTGGAGTTAAGAGTTGGGTGATTTATTCACTTGATTGTTTTTCTTTTTCTATAACTGATGACAGAAAAACAAAATCATGAAAAATATTTCTCCTCATTTATTTATTGTCACTCTGTGTGACAAGATGACTAACCCCCAAGTGTGATCTCTTGTGCTTGGACCAAAATCCGTGTAAAATCCTAGCCTTTCGCCAAGCCACATTGTTAGATCATTGTTCCCAATGAATGGTTTAGAAGCATCACTCTCCAGAATAGTGATAAAATCTGCACCTAAAGAGGGGAAAAAAAAAAAAACAAAACAGTCCTTCTGAATTCATAATCATGTCAATACATAATGTAGTTGGGGCCTCTCTTACACTACTGAAAGTGATGGCGAATCTTTGGGCCACCAGAGGCCATTACAACCCCTAATAGAGACATTCAGGGTGTGGATTTCACAGCTTCTCCCCCATGAACATCCAGAAGTCCAGGACATGGCACAGCAGAGCTGGTTGCATATAGCCACCATGCAGCATTTCAAAAGCGTTGCAAATTTTGTGCAGAATCAGATTAACCTTGCAGCAGTGAGTCTGCTGCTTTGAGTTTAATGAGCAATTGCTCCACAAGTTCTTCACACTTATTTTCATCCACTAAATTTCTATTTCTTTCCAAAGGGTCCATGGAGAGAGGCAGCAGACTGTTGGTGCCAAAACAATTCACCAGCCCCCAGACATGGAGATAGGAAGGTTCCTAGCTCCAGTGCACTGGAGATCACAGTGGCCACCACACTTTCCCAAAGAAGTCTGGTGCCTCCCTGTTACATCCAGGGGTCCGTATGGTGGGGGTCCCTATGTTTTGGCTACAGAGTAGAGTTATCCTATCCCCAAAGGGTGGGAACTAGGACGGGGCTGTCCAGGCCTGAAGGTTTAAAATTTAAAATTTTAAATCTCTTTTAAATCTTTAAATCTATACAAAAACTATCTTATGCACAAATGGATTTTTGATTGATGTGATCATACTGGAACAGCTCATGACTTCAGCAGAAAGCTATTACTAGGCACATGCTCTTGTGTTACTGTAAGAATGGACTGAGTTACACAGTAGGTGTCCTCCCCTCTGTCCCTTCAGGTAAACTATCAAGCATACATGAAGCAGAACAAAAAAATACCTGTCTGATTAAGCAAATTAGCTGATCCTTCCAAATTCGACCATCCTTCATTGTCATATGCAAATCGAAAAGGCCAGATCATAGCAGCAAAGTCTCTTTTAGGAAGCTGGGGAAAAAAAAAAAAGGAAGAAAAAAATGTCAAATACAGTTTGGCTTTTACATATTATATCTTCAGAGTCAATGATATCAGATACATGAGATACATGTGACCTCAGACCACATATTTTAACCAATACATTCTCTGAAAAAAGCTGAAAGGATTACAAAAATCTAGAGGTATTGATAATGGCATAGATGTTTCTAAAAAAGAGGAGAGAAGTCATAGTAGTTGACTGGGGTTTGTATAAGTAACAGTAAGTAAATGAACATTAAGAAGGCCAAGATAATTTTCATCTTTCTCAGATAAACTATACACTGTTTTTCTTATCACAAGGCACTATAAACTTAGATGTGTTATGAAAAGAAAATCAAGCATGTGTGCATGTTCATATAGATGAAGATATACATATATATTTTCTACTCAGCTTGTATCACATTTTCTGCATCTTTTTCTCATCAGTGACTTCTCTAACAAAAATATTTTCCACCAGAAATACCGATCAAAGAACAAGTTTCAAGTGACTATTTCATGTCTACCAGAAAAAAATTTAATTCATAATTGCACTACTGACATTAAAAATTCAGTTTTATAACCAAGAGCAATTCAATATTAGTTTACATCCAACTGAAACAGCTCTAACTTTGAATTAAATTTTAATTCTGTGAATTCTGTGAATTAAAATTACTAAATACACAAAGAACACTCTCAGACAACTTATAAATAACCTAAATGCTAGAATCTGCTAGCAATAAGCATCCTTAATTGTCACCATCATTACAATATATATTTTTTGGCCAGCTAGAACACCGGAACCTTCTAATTTTTATCCATTTCCTTAATTAATTAGTTAAGGAACATTAATCTAAGTCAACTAACTTATCAGAGCAGTTCCATTCAGTTACGTATATAAATTCAGAATCGCAGAATATCCTAGGGTACCCAACATTCCATTATTATTGCTAGATACTGCTGTAAGGATCTCCTAAGGTGGCACACACACATTTCACAGTGAAGTTACCATTTGCACAGTACTCACCCCCTGCCCCAGCTTCCTCTTATAACTTTTATAGCGTAGACCCAATCCTAGCAAACCAACACCAACAAACAGCCATAACACTTGAAAGAGAGAACACAGAAAAATTATTTTTAAAACAGTAGCAAATTATCTTATTATTGTCAGAAAATAATTGGGTATATTGTTATTCTGAGGTGAGCTATTCACTGGGAATGGAGAATGCTGCCTGTATACATTTAAATGTCCGCATGTGCCAGTGATAACACCACTCCAGAATAGTTTACGTAGGGAAATCTGTACCTGTGCAGATACGCCTATGTCCTCCAAAACAGAACAGGCTGAACAGACTGAACATACCTAGTCTACATGTCAAATTTAAATTGTACATGTACGTGTAAGTTGTGTAAAACTGATGCCTACTGAAGAATTCATTATAGCACTTGAGTAATAGCAACATGTGTATTTCCTTCAGTGTTTTTATTCCTTGGGTTTCAAATACACATATACACGACCTTTATTTTACAAACACAATGCGCAGAAGAAAAATCTAGACAGGCCTCTAGATGACAAACAGCTATAACCTCAGCTGGATCTCCAGCACAATCCTTTGCTAAGTGCACACTGGCAAATTCTTGCAAAAGCACTGTGGGCTCATGGAATACAAACTCAGGGCTTCCCAATGGTTCTGAGGCCTTCCAAACAACAGCAGGAGACAGCTAAAGGCTCTCAGGGTTTGGACATTATAATTTCATGATCAAATTCCTCTGTGGTTATTTCATGTGTACAGTGGCATAAAGAAACCCCAGTGACTTCAGCTAACTCCAATTATTCTTTCATCAGATCTTTAAAAAGGCATTTAGTTACAATGATTTTTTTCTGGAATAAATTTACATAAAGCTTCAAGCAGTTCTATCAAAGATGAAAGATATGATAGAAAGGATGTGTTTTCTATACTCGTAAACGCTAAGCAATCCTACACTCTAATTTGCGAAAGTGCTTAGAGGGAAACTGAGAAAAAGAACAGTTTGGGCACAGTGAAGTAATGTCACAAAGCAATGTCACAAAAATCAGTCAACTGGGGCTGTGCTTTGAAGGTGACAGACAATATTTTTTAAGTATTTACTCACTTTTGTGAAGTGTTTGGTTTGGGCTATTTTTGAGTAGTGATGTTAAAACTACTTGCCCTGGTGCTCACATTGCCTCCTATACACAAACACACTCTTTGACACTCTTCTGGACACGAAGTATACAAAGAAAAGGTCTTCATGAAGCCCTCTGAAACAGCCCTGGGAAGTGGGGAAGCACTGCTGTCTCCTCGTGCCAAACAAGCTAAAACGAGGCATGCAAGAGATACGTGACTTGATCCAAGGTTACCCAGAAAAAAAAAAAAAAAATGCAGGAACCTGAACCTCATGGATATTGATTTCTGTAGGCTTAACATGCCATCACCACTGGTGTGTTTGTTTTCTTTTCTTTTTTTTTTTCTTTTACCATACTTCACACTGCATGTTTCCTTACAAGAACAAAACTAGCAATGAAAACATTTCAGGTTGAAATGACCACAGAAGAATACTTGAAAATATTGTTTGAGTGGATCACCCAGATTTAAAAAACAAAAAGCAGCAAAAGAACTCACCTATTTTAGTTACTTTTCAAAATCTACTAAGAAGTCAGACCACATACTTATCAACTAGTGATCTGGGGTCCCTAGCTACAGTGCACCAGAAGGAGACGACAATGATTTAACAAGGATGGAACTGGCTCTGAACATGCAGGATGGAACAGGAACAGGAACACGATGGAACAGCAGCGGCAGCCACAGGCTTTGCAGGGCTGCCTCCTCCCACAGGAGGGGACATGCAAAATCCAGGCCCCCTCAGGCCAGAGTCCCATCCCACGGGCAGCCAGCTGACGCAGCCCTATAAAAGGGCTCATGCTGAAATGCTCAATATCAAAATACAACTCAAAACCTGGCAATTCATTCCCATCTTCTATACATGTAGATAATAGAGCTCAAGATCCGGAGAGGATGTTCTAAAATATCTGAGCAAAAACACTATACTGTTTATTCTTTCTCATCACACAATTTCACTAGAGTCATGTAAGAAAGTAGGATTATACTTACATAGTTTAATATATTTTCTACTCTTTTTGAATAGTGGCTTTTGGTTGCTTTTCACTTCAAAGATAGAACTAAGATCTTTCTTGGATCCTGTTAGAATGTCTACCCCAATACATAACATGAGAAACCCTGTAAAAATAAAAGTCATTAGCTTTACTAGCTGGGAATTTATGAATGGAGCATTTACAATCTCCACCACAAGACAATGTAGCCAACCCACAAGCAGAGATAAATGCCATATCAAATACAATAAGGCAGTAGACATAAAACATT
>JAUBNY010000372.1:4083828-4099671 GCA_032275445.1 Crypturellus soui | reverse complement strand
TCCTCCTCAAAACATAAACTCTGAAAGTTTGTTCTGATATTTAAAATACCACACAGAGAGACTAAAAAAATTGAATGACAGAAAGTGGTTGCAAGGCATACCTGAAATCCTAAATCATCAGAGACCAACAAGTCAAAACCAGTACTGGTTATCCATTTACAAAAATATACAGTGTAATATGTCATACATTTAGGCCAAGACAATGTTTTGCAATCTTTAAACATTATCAGTGAAAAATGCTATTGAAACATGTTAGCAACATTTATAAACATGATTTGGGAGACAAAACCAGAAAGGGTTTCATTTCCACTCCTCCACTTTCATCAAGGAATCATTTTACTAAAATCTTCCTATTTGCTTTTCTTGATTCTTCCTCTGTAGTAAATACCTGCTGCTTTCTGTTCTTCTCTCTTGTCTCCATGTTTCTGAGCTCACGGCCTTCTTGGCATTGCATCAAGTACACTGCTTACCAATACCAAGCTTAAGGCAGTGTCACATGGAAATGCAAGGGCAGGTCTCAAGAGGCAGACTGGCTAGAAGAGCCAGGAGGCTGCACTCTGCCCTTCAGAGCAGGACTAACTAATGCACTGAACTATGTTGCTGTTCCAGTATGGCTTTCCAGTCTTCATAAAACCTCGAGTTTCCAGCAACCACACTGTCATTTGAAGTACCAGGTTGCTACCCGGGGTAGACAGTTTACAGCTGCAGTCGCACCCCAGATTAGAGAAGAGCAAAATATTTTTAGGGTAACTGATTAACACTCTTGTTCTCCAGTTGGGTACTGGGTCAAGAGAGTTGCTTTTTTTTTCATTTTTTATAATTTTTCCACAGCTCAATTCCATTTTCTGCCTACATTTTAAAATATTTTAAAATATTTTAACAGTGGAGAAACAAGCAGGTCTTTTCGTTTGTTAGGTGTCTAATTTTCTCATAGAAATTGAGCAAATCAAATGGGAATGAGCACTTAGAAAGACTAGTTGCACTAGATTCATTTTAAACATCGGGTTGAAGCTAAAGTCCATGTATTTGTCTCTGTTCACGGCCATAAATATACCTAAAAGAAGGTGAGATCTTTCTCTAGTATAAATTCCTCCAGGTACAAATTTATAAGCAGTACACCATACACAGAAGAATAACTCAAGAACATAGGCCAACATGGCTGTAGTCATGGCTTTCCCGGGATGAGGACAATGGATAAAGCGTCCAGCCAGCTGAGGCCACATGCTCATAGTAAAGAGAGCAAGAATGCTGCCTGCAATAGCAGCACTCCAGGTCTGCAAATAAAGGAGACCAGCCGAAGACGTTACACCTGTGAGGGGACAGAAAAGAATGGAGTGAGTTGCAGTTAACTATATTATCTGCCTTCTTTTATCCATAGTCTCTTTGGGAAAAGAAAAATAAAAAAAAAAAAAGAAAAATGTATGTGGAAAATGTATGTGTGCCCTGCAGCCATGAGAACTGCTGCACTGTAAGGATGTTTTTTTCCTATAGCAAAAGACAACTTATCTCAACATCTCATTCTTTTAAAGATTGTTTTTCCAGTTGCAGACAGTACAGCAAAAGCTGCAAAGAAACTTTATCAGATGCAAAATCCCAACAGGCTTAGCTATATAAGGCCACCCCAGCACAACACATGGATCATGCTGTTTGTAAGGGATTAACAGGTAATTACCAGGACCTGCTATGAACCCGCTCTGACAGAACAGGTAAAAAATCAAATGGGTTCAGGTGAAGAGAAAAATATTCCTTTTCCTGATCTATCTCCCTCCTCTTTAGATAACCATATGACCAATAGAACTAAAGGTAGTCTTTATTTTGCCACACACAAACATAGTCCACATTAAGATTTTAGTGTTCAAGGTTAAGGAAAATTACTTCAAAAATAGACGCCAGCTCCAGCAGACCCAGATCCCCTTATCCAGCACCCTAAACCCACTGTAGTCAAAAATATTTTGCCCCAGCAGGTCTCTGAAACAGCTCTCTGAAACAGCTTTATGCACCTGCTCAGACACACCTATACTACAGTCAGACACAAAGTGGAATAGACACCAAGTGCATAAATAAAGGGAGTAAGGGAACAGAAGCAGAACTTTGGTTCATGATTTGCACCTACCTATAAGAAACCAGGCAAAACTGGCAACAGAAGACCAACTCCAAAATGAAAGCATCAATCCTTGAGCCAGTCCTGACAGAACTATACCTCTAATACAAAAAATAAGGGAAAAGAAAACCAGTATTCATAAAAGAACTTTTAGATATACAAGCAAGGATCCTTGCTAACATGTTATAATCCTTTTGTTTTAGGCAGTTCTGACCCTAGCACAGCATATCTTTACTTCACATCATACTGCTTTTTTCTCCACTTTGGAGTCAAATCAAAACTATCCAGCTGAAATTAACAGCATTTTATCACAGCATACAGGTCAAATATGTTTGGCAGCAGAAGCACTCCACAGAAATATTTTAACAGAAGAAAAAAAAGAACTGAGGGAGGAGGGAGGCATCTACCCTGAACAGAAATATTTTCTTCACTTAAAGAAGTGGACGCCAGAGCACCTAGCATTGCTGACCAGTTTGGAGAAGTCTTGTGTGTGCTAACCCCAAATGATTAACTATGTCACCTGCAGCTACACCAAGCTGACCATCCGGTTAACTAATCCAGTTTCCTTTTAGAATTTGCAACTTGGGTGAGCAATGCATAACATTAAGACTAAATTCTCTCCAACCAAAACTATTTCTGCATGACATTTAACACAGCAAACCATTTATTTTTTTCTGATATGCATTTCCAAAGCGATCTGATTTCCTACCACATTCCCACTGAAATCAGCTCCTAGATTCATTTACTGCGTATTACAGATGCTTTCATTTCATTCATAAATCCTTGAACCTCAGTCTTAATTTATAAAAGAAAGTGTTTTACAATGTGACAATGCAGATTTTATTGCTATTCAAATTAAATAAAAATCATTTTGGATTAGAAAATCTTAAGGTATATCGGTACAGAAGCAATGCTCAGAGATATGTGATAACATCAATGAATGAGGAGGACTGAGTGAATACTTCTCAGACACTATTCATGTGTTTTACATATAAAGTGGATAGAAGGTACTTTATTTTACAGGGGTTCTTATACTACTCCCATCTGCTAACTGAACTCCTTCCAGTTATGCACTAAGTAATATGACATATTTGCCCTCTCTCCCTTCCCAACTTCAAGTGAAGTTGAATGTCTTGATCTGGTGTTGTTTTAATTTGTGCCACTCAATGTGGCACATTTACTATTTTGTTCAAATAATAAGAACTGTAATAAGAACTCATGTAATAAGAACTAGCCACACTTACCCATATGGATTAGGATCTGGGCCTGCATGTGGATGTCCACTCACTGCCCATCTAGAAACTAGTGAGACCTCCCCAAATATCCACACAGTGAGGAACATGAGGCTGCCAAAAGCAAATCCTGAAAAAAGCCAGTTCAACTGGGGAGCAGTGCCTCTAACTGCATTACCAGTTATATTACTTGTTTCTTGTTTCTTCCTGTCTCCACCTAGAAGAGCAGGAATACAGTTGATCAAAGCATCAAAACATATTAGAAAGAGTTACTAAGAAAAAGATATACCAAGAACACAACATTTTCATAATAAATTACTGGCTCAGATGCAAAAGCTAACTTATCTGATCTTTCACTGTAAGAGGAAAAAATCTCTAAAAACGTCTAGGTTCCTAGATCTGTCAGAAAAAGGCACACACCTCACATGTGCAAAAATGGCAACCTGGCCAATGATCGTTCATTCTGTTGGAATTTAAATCATTAAATGGCCTTTGAAAATCAGCAGAAAAGTTATTAGCATTTATTTAGAGGATTCTGTTCTCTGAAACCCTAACCTCTGATAAGAACAAAACCTGACACTTCAGAAGAAGCCAGGAATAAACTCCCTTCCCTCTCTCCTCTTCTTTTTCCATGCACTTTAGATCCTCTCTTCTCTGAGGAAAAGGTAGTACCTTTAGCTATATAGATCAAGCTGTTCTGTCAACTCAGAAGTATTTTAAAACAGAAAGAACACTCATAACATTTTCATTAAGATAAGTTTGTGTTGTTGAAGATAACTAAACAGAGGACAGATATTTCATCTACAATTATAGTACTACACTACACTTGGTAGTACTCCAGAGCAAAGAAATAGAACAGGCTTTTTACTGTGCAAACAACATAATTATATATTCCTAATGACACAAACAGCTATTATTATTGATAAGTGTTTCCTGAAGTATTAAATATTAGTGGAAAATAAAAGTACTGAAGATGAGTTTTTAAATCCAGGCATCCAAAATTAGACAATTTATAAATAAAAATGATCAGATTCCTGCATGTGTTTAGGCACACACTACTGATCGCAGCAGCACATTCTCGGCTTCCAGGACAAAATGCACTGTCCAGAGTTTAATATATCAGACTCCAAGTGTTTCTGGAGTGCTAGAAAAAGCACATGATAGTTTTAATTTTTTGTGACTCAGATTTTACAAAAAGAAGTCACAACAAAGTTTTTAACAACTCCCAAGCGCTCCTGAAAATAGTTTCTCTATCAGATATATTGGTTGGACAATACTGTGGTGTCTTGTCATTTAGTCATTTGCATTTCCCAGCAACACTATAGCTGCCATATATTCCCTTCCTAATTGGCAATGAAACGTCTCACTTACGTCATGCATCACACAAGTCTACACACAATATATAATTCCAATTTATATCCACTTATAATTATTTTCACTTATATAAGGTCTTATCTTTCAATTAATTAATTCAGGTTATACTGAGAAGGCACTTCTGAGGATTTAACATGAGCTGCCTTAACTATCCAACCCAACAGTGACTGTTTTTCCTGGCAATGCTACCAGTTTTAAATGTGATTAGCAGCCCTCCGTGTTGTGACACTGTGCAGGAACTCTGAGAATTCAGGCAAACTTTGACCAAGACATCCTGTCCCCTGCTCCAATTCTTCCTATTTATTTTCCCACATCAGCTGTTCTTCAGCTTTGTCCTATCTCCCCTCCTTTGACAAACTGAAACTTCCAGAGAAACTGAAAGAGTTAAGAAAATAACAGAGATACTACAGCTGTTTCATGCTGGGAGTATAACCCATTCTGGTTTTGCAGGTCAGGTTATTGTCTAACTAACTGCTGCGTTATTGATACTGAAAAGTCTAGTCACTCCCAACATCAACTCATTACAGCTTCTACGAATTTTACTGGCAAACAAAAGCCTGCTACAGTTTGCAAGGTCTGCAGCTGGGCTTATGCATAACATATGTCTAACACCAGACTGGAGGCAAAACAAGGAAACAGCAGCAGCAAAATCAGTGACAGATACACAGGTATGACTTAGGTTGTTCTAACCACGAAGCTGAACCTTCTTTACTGTGATACTCTTACCTGAATAAATTTGCTCTACTGCTGCTATAAAACCAAGTGTCAGTACAACAGTGTTGACAGCTTGTGAGCTCCAAACTGGGTTTAGAGATGTATACCAGATCCTGAGAACAAGTAGCATTATCTTGCCTAGAATGAAGCCCCATATCCTGATGAACCTGTAAGAATCAGATTTAAAGCACTGATGCGTTTAAGGAAAAAAAAAATCTTTATTACTTAAAAAAATATATATATAATCAAAAGAAGCCATTCACAACCCCATCAATGTAAAAAATACCTTTGTAAACTGTTTCCTGACCACCATGTTACTGTTTGAACCAGCAATGAGGAAGAAACACCTGCAGCCAAGATGAATAGTCTAGCTGAAGCACTTGGTGCCTGATATGATGCTAAGCTTCCTACAAACAAACACACACATTTTGCTTTAATGGGCAATAGAGATTAGGTAATAAGGATTTCCCGTGAATCTTTTTTTTTATGCAATATGAATGGCCACACATTCACAAATGGTTACACATCACTCACATTATAGCAGTTATTATCAGCAGAAAAAAAAAATACATAAAAAGATTATCCAACACTACAGTTATTGCCTCCGTTTAGATACTAGTAGTAATTGATCCCCTAACTAGATATATGGATGAAATATCTAGGCATATCATGCCTCTGAGCAGTGGACTGATACAACTCAAAAGCTATAAAACTTGAGGCTTATCCTCTCCGGGAAGAAACACTCAGCACATATTGCACCAAGTTTAATAAGCAACTCACCTTACTGGGTGAGACGACTTTCTCTGAACCAGTATCCTGTATGAGAACGGAGTGAAAACAGCAGCCTATTTCACCTCCCTGCCAGAGACTGCAGCTCCTCGGACCAATGGAAGAGACTGTTGGGTGCAGCTCTGTCATCTCCCAAGACACAGTGAACGCACCTTTAGTGGCAGTTTAACAGCTACCAAGTCACCAACTGACTACCAGCTACACATGTTCTTATAACTTCACGGTTTGGAGCAGAAGCTTCTCATCCATGAAACATCTTTTGCTGCCCAACGTTTGGTAAGTGAACTTGTGTCAAACTTGAAGAGTCTTTAAGCCAAGAGGGATAGAAATGGAGCCACTGACTCACTCTCTCACAACATATGCCATGAATCCTCCAACTGTCTATTTGCTCCTTCTGCCTACAGCAGGGATGGCAGAGAGAATTCAAGGGTGGTTTAGGTCACTAACCCTAGCGAAGATGCACTTGCATGGACTTCACCACAGGTTGTTTAACATGCACAGATTTGAGTTGCCAA
The DNA here is from genome assembly GCA_032275445.1 of Crypturellus soui. Taxonomy (NCBI): domain Eukaryota; kingdom Metazoa; phylum Chordata; class Aves; order Tinamiformes; family Tinamidae; genus Crypturellus; species Crypturellus soui. The sequence goes on along the minus strand of JAUBNY010000372.1, from coordinate 4,092,946 downwards.
CTTGTGCTGAAATACTCAACCCTGCCTCATCAAATCTTTCTGCACTTGCACTAGTCAAATTAAATCTGGCATGGATTTACCTACTTATATTGCAGACACACCTTCTGCTGAGGTAGCACACCCAAAATGTAAATATATCTCTCCAAACATACAAGTATTCTCTGTGTGTTGTCTGGAGACATAGATATGAATAGACACAATGATAGAGGATTTCTTTTTATGACAAAGTTGAAGAGCATGGAAGGATACAGAAATCAAAACAAAAGCTCCAGAAAAAAAAAAAAAGCTTACTTAAAAAAAAAAAAAGGAAAAAAGTGAAATAAATTGATGGATAAGGGATGAGCCTTTTCTATCCAATGCAAGAATCCCCAAATCCCTAAGTAATCTGCTTTTAGTCGAGCATGAAGAATTTCCTTTTATTTTTTTTAATTGTGAAATTAAAGATCGAACATTTCCAGTGGAAAGGGGTGGGATATGTGTTGTGTAGATTGTTCTACCTGATACTTCTCAAAAAGCCCCAGAGAAAGACCATGGCCTTTCTGAAAATCAAAACAAGCAGAAAGAAAGAAGTGTCCACTAACAGAGAAGAGAAAGGTTGAAAAATGGTTGAAAAAAAAAAGGAGGATAAGAAGCACAGTAAGTCAGGATAGGAAGAATTTAAGTGACAGGGCAGAATGATGAGAAGTACAGAGATAAATATGGAAAGACCAACCACTCATCACTGCTTTTGCAAGGACATCTGGACAATCTAAAGTAGTTTAAGGACAGACAGTAGGGACGCAAGTGAAGGCTGACAGTTACCACTGGTGGCCAAATTCTTTGCTGTGGACAAAGAAGCTTAGAAAGATGTTCTTACATCTTCCCCAAATAATGAAGTTCATCACAGCAAGTTCAACAACAGCAAGGAGAGGAGAATGAACAGTAAGGCTAGGACAAGAGGCCAACAATATTGAGAGTGTCCAGGAGACATCTCAGGGGGACACGATTGCTGTGAGCATTGGACATGCCCAAACCAGGGACAAAGAGAATGTAACAGCTCCACACAGCAAACCTTGGGCAAGGGTGGAAATAAGTATCTCCACTTTTTCCTGCTATGTAGCTGGAAACCTATTACCATCTCTGTTAATACACCCCAAATCCCTATGGGAGATGCTAGTTTTCTTGGTTTTTTTGGTTTTTTTTTTTTTTTTTTTTAGTGTTTTAGTGTTGCTGATCTGAAATCTTCAATCTTTGTTGCTATTTTCAAATACCTTCCTGTCTCCCAGGAAGCTACTGTCCCAGCTACTGCAATTATTATTAAAGGCTGCAAGGTTTATTTGCAGTGTTACCACAGTGTTGCTGTAAGATTGCAATTAAATGAGACAGACTGAGTTGTTCTAATACACTGGTGATGCCAAAAGGGTATTCCATTTCCCTGTCCTCTCTCTGTAAGTCCTCTAATTTCCCTGCCTCCCTTGAGCAAGTTCTAGTGATCTTCTGACATTTCAGTAAGCAGTTCTGCTCACTAAGCCAGCAGAAAGTTGGATATTTTGTTGGGCGAGTCTCTGCTGACTCAGTGAGTAAAATTACCTCTTCATGGGGTCATATTAGTAGTAGGAACAATGCAAAGGAGAGAGTGAGGAACTAATAAAACCCAGCTTGATCTCCTTTCCTACATGCTTTCTCTCAATTTCTCTTTCGGTCCCCTCCCATCTTCTACATGAGTTCCAATGTGTCTATAACCAGCCAAAATCATTTTTGCAAATTCAAGAACCAGGTTTACAGTTACAGAGAAATAAGTCATTGAACCCATTCATTGGCAAAGTTCAAGGCATTCCATTTTTGTCCTCTCTCTCTGGCAAAGGTTCATCAGATGAGGGTCAATGAAGCAAGTTCTTTGGCGCTACTTAAAACGCTAAGTTCAGCTGCTTATCAATATTATTCTAGATCTTTCTCCACTCTTGAGGGATGATGTTTGCAAACTTGTAATGCATCAGAAGTTCTTGCTGGTCAGCTAGGTGAACTGACTTGCTGGTCCACTCTGTGACTAACTTGACCCATGTGTTCACTGCAGATTAATTTCCAATCATCAGGCTCCAAAAAGTGTCCCTCAGAGTGAGCAAACTTCTACTGTGACCCTGGAATCTCCTATAAATTTTTGTCTAATGTATTGCCCATCCCCTTCCACCCATGCCCAAATCAAGAAATCTAGATGTTGCAGGGTGCCTTTACTTCAGTCTTCCACAAGCTGACTTATGTTCTTTTTACATTAGAGACTTTACTTTTAAAAGATGAGCTGGTACAACCTGGCTGTAAATAAACATGGATTGACTCATGTTAAACAAAGCAATGTGGATAAACAGTCCAGATTTATAGGTCACAGGTAGAGATTTCAAGTACTGTAGACATACAGTATAATGTAGATCTGCTGCATTTCAGAGGCGATAGTAGGATACTATGAAAAATCTAAATGCCAGGACTGCTGCTCTGTGTGCCCTTAATGGTTATGGATCTTAGCTACTCCATCCTGCGTGCTGGGGTTTTTTAGTTTAGTCCAGTGGTTAGAAGCATATATGGTATCTTGAGAGGGCAGCTGGTCTTCAAAGCTGCCAGCAGCTTTATTTGGAGATCTATCTTTTACATTGCAATGCTAGGAGTCTTGTAAAATAAATGTAGCGCTCATGGCAGACTGTGAGTACCAGTCTTCACAGCAGCTCCACGGAAAAGGGAAAGGAAGTGGAAAAGAAGAGAGAACTTTTCTTATATTCTTTCTAAATTTGTCAGCTCCAAAACATTTCAATTTCTAAAAATTGATATTTTTTCTTATTAAAACCTATTTTGCTGAAAAAATGCCCAATAAATCTCATTTTATTTCTACTATATTAAAATTGAAAATCTTAAACTATTTTATATTATGCCAATGGCCTACTTTGACTTAGCTCTTTCCTCAGTTATGATTGTCTAAAGATCTTCCAGGAGAAGCTGTCCAAGTCATAGTGAAACTTGTCTTTCTGTTGTAGATGTGTTGGAAGCAACTGATATGAAATTGCAGGAGCCAGATTGTACTATTCTACAATGACATGTGAGAGATTCCTGGTGCTGGATGTAAACTGGATTCTTGGCTCTGTGCCCATCCTCATTTTCATTGGATAGGCATGGTTGGGGTTGCAGCAGAACCCATGTACTCATCTAGCTCAGGGAATGGGGCTGTCGGAGCCCAAGAATTACCCTGTCTCCTAACACAGAACCTCCACAAGGAACTGTGTTTAGTTTTCTGGAGTTGAGAAAATGTTTCCATTTCATAATTAGATTTTGAGATTTTAGTTCATTGTAGATGCAAAGCCAGCGTCATTCCAGATCCACGCCTGCAAAATGCTGTTTGTTTAGTACAGGACAAATTTTGTTTTTACCATTTTTTTTCATTTCTGATGGAAGGGTAGATGACAGTCACATGCAATTTCTGAACAAGATTGTACATAAAACTCTCAATGAATTTATGAAGTCCTCAGAGGGAGACATTCAAGATTGAATCCTATGTGTATAATTTGTCACCAAAACCAGGTAAACTTATTAAAGAAGAAAAAAATCAAGAAAATCTCAGAGTTACTGAGGTTCTATGTCTTATTCCTCTTGTTAGGGAGTCCCTTCAGAAAATTCTGTGGTTCAACACAGAAAGAAGAAAAAAAAAAAAAAAAGAAAATCTATTCTGTATATCCTTCTCCCTAAAGTAAGTAGAGTTAAAATATACCTGAGGCTTTGAGCTGTCTTCTCCATGAAGATTGGGATGGATTAATAGGAAAGTCAATGCTTCCTGTTTTTTTCCAAGAAAGAATAAATGCTAATTATTGCCACAAAAATAGTGCAAAAACTCTTTGTGTTAGGAAACCAGTATTGTACTTCCAGTTGCCATGCACACAGTGACTAAAGGAATCCAGTATTTGAACTGAAGTGACTGTTCATATGCCCAATGTGACAAAGCTACAGTTTTGTTTTTACTCCAGTGTGAATGAGAAGAAAACTGGGTGCAATGCCAGATATTTCAGGGACACTAGCAGAGTTACACTAATAATTCCTATAAGTACTCTTATAAAAACTCTTATAAATACTCTTCAAGAAAAATGTGGAGCAGTTTTTGAGTAACATACAGCAGGGTATGTCACAAGATCATCTATTTGATATTCAAGAGATTTCATGCCACGAAGAAAGCCATGAAGTTCACTTGGCAGCCCTGACAGAAAGAATTGTTGTCACACATCTGACCCCACAAAATGTCGGCAGATCGTGTTACTGTATACATGGAAATAGTGGTCTGAATGAAATCTATCCTACCAACTGATGTGCCTTTTGCTGCATGAACCTCCTTCATTTCTCAGTGGTCAGCACTCTATTGCCTCTGGAAATGACAGAGTGTAAAATGTCATGGATTCTGATCACTAAATCCCTTGCCTTCACACAACTTTGTTCAGCTCTGTCATCTGTCCATAATAGGAACCTGACATCTAAAATTAAAACATGTGTGATATTTATATATATGTTAGTGGATGCACATACAGGGTTAGTCACAATGTGGATATCTGCAGGCTCTGTTAGGTAAAGAAATTAATTATTAAGCCAGTCATTTTTGTGATGCAATGTGCTTTGTCAGTATTCATCTGGACAGTAGAAAGTCCTATTTTCCCAACAAGGGACTATTTGATTTGCTCAAAGTTCCAAATTTCTTTTGGACTACTTCTGAGCCAAAAGTCTTGTCTAATGATTATCTCACTAGAACTCTTTTATTGTGCTCGATGTTTTAATTGCTTGAAATAAGATAAAATAAATAATGCACTCAGAACTGAATCATAGCAGTATGCTAACAATCTTACAAAATTTTGATTTATCATTACTTAAGTTACATATAGCAAACATGACATATTTCATCCACTTTCAAACTGGATAAGATTTTTCACCTTTTGATTCTTAACAAGTTTTTAGTCTTCTTTCCCAAGAATATGAGGTTATATGAACATAGTTTGTCTGTGCATTTGTGTCTGTCTTTTCTCCCCTTCTTCTCATGCCCTGGAAACGTAAACCTGTTGGATACTTTCAAACAAATTTGAAAAAAGTCATAGATCTCAATCGTATTAAGTTCTTTAAAGTTTCATGATAATAGATAACTGGATAGGAAAAAAGGACACTGTAAATGCTTTGACAAAGAGAAAGGTTGCAGTGCTATTAGACACCAGAGTATCCACACAACATAGATGCTTTATAAATTCTCTGATTATTGTAAATACGTGCTTATGAATAACCATCTGTTTTATGATTATGATATATCATTTACTATATGATTTACATAAATAGGAAGTTAGTTGTCCTTAGAAATAAGTATTGCATTCTGCAGCTAAACCTGCATGGTAGCAAGCTTGAGCAATCACTTGGATGCAGTCTGATGGAGAACTTGAACTTCAGCACATGTCACAGAATGAAGGTATTCTGTCAAGGGAGAAAAACAGATTTTCCAGGTAGTTTCCATAGTAGGTTCCTAGGCCTGGTGCTGGGGGAGTACAGCATTGGTCCTTCAAAAATTATAAGAAGCAGAAAATAGAAGCTACCTAGAGCTTGTCAGCAAGTTAAGAGGTTAAATCTGGGTGAAACTGGGGGGTAGAGAGAAAGGATTTCCTGCCATTTTACAAAAGCTGTGTGTCTGGTCTAGTAAGGAGTTAAATCAAATTATATCTTTCTTTTGGGTATGAGGAATCATAAAGCCAGGTTTTACATTATTTAATTGAACAAAATGAAATCTCTTTAAAGGACTCTAAAAATAGCAAATTGGTTTTTCAGGTCTTATTATAGGTCACAAGTTAAAGTGAAATATGTTTAATGAAAATGTTTTAATTACAAGTGTAGCAAGCAATATCCTTGACAAGGTACTAGAAGAAATTAAGCCCCTCACAATTGTATAGTTAAACAAAGGTATCCTAAGTAAAATCTGTGGAAGGATTAATTTATGAAATTATCTTGTGTAAATTGATTCCATGTTTAGAGATGCTTGTTTTCACTAGAATTGTCGTCAATCTCTTGGACAGAAAAGAAAATTAGTGCAATTTAAATTTCTAAAACAAATGTATGTGAAGGCATGGTTAGTTCAAATAACAATTTATACTAAAGAATTTTAATCAGTACTATAGCATAAATGCTAGTAAGACAGGATAATTTCTTCCTTAACAGAATTCCCTTTGAGCACTTCAGGCACACTATGTGTACTGCATTACAACTGTAAACAACTACATATGCACTGAAAGGTAGGACCTCAGTTCATAGAAAGATGGAAATTTGCAACTAAACAGCAATACAGTCCTTTGAAACTTCTATTTTTGTTTGTTTTAATAGATATATATTAGAGAAAAAATGTATGAGCCAGAGACAAGATACCATCCAGGAGAGAGAGCTGAACTTAGGCCTTGAGCCTCACCAACACTAGTCCTGTTGCCAAGATTAACTTTTCTATGTTTGCATGTCCCCTATTGCTTCTTCTAATTTTTTGGCTTTAAGATAGATCTTTACTGCTGTATACATATACCTCAATGCTATTGAGCCAGAATATTATTCTCAGTTAATTGTAACTACATTACTTTAAGCCTATTATTTAGTTATCAGAATGAGATGGCTGTATATAAGCCTCCAAACTACCATATGTCTTTTCAAATGATGGCTGGGTTTGGTCGGCATTTATGGAATACTTACTTTTCGCTTAGATAACAAATAATTACATTAATTAAGTAACATTGGAATAACGGTTACTCTCATTATGCTTAATGATTTCTGTCACTGTCAAACCCTTCTTGTGGAAGGAGAGGAAGAAGACAATATAAAGGGCTACCTAGTGTACAAAAAGCAGGAAAATTGTCATACTGATACAAAGGAGTGAAGTGTAAGAATTTGCATGCATTGTGAAGGATACAAATGTGTGGAGTGTATCCCGAGTGCAAGGATACAAATACAGAGCATTTTAGAAGATCGTACATTGATAACGTTGCATATATAGCATTGTGCTTTGATAGTGTTGCCCCTGGGAGGACAATTTGAGGGTCAAATGTCTGGTTCTCAGTGAAGGCTGGAAAGTAATTGCTGTTTAGCATAAGTAAAGGTTTCAAGGCCAGACCATAAGCATTCCAGTTAGGAGAAGGAAAGCATTTCTGCACTGATTGTACTTAAATGAAAATTAACTTGCAGCTAGGAGGAACTGCGTGTAAGACAGGAAGAAATAGATGTGTGAGATATGGTAAAGAATGTTTTCATTAAAATATGTGAGCATAAAAAATGAAGCAGAGCAGGAAAATAAATAAATGGTAAAATATTCAGCACAGACACCACTGTAATGATGGCAAGGACTATTTTAGGTACCCTATAAAACATCAAACATCTGTAGTAAGTAGGAAAGAAATACTGTGCAAAGTCATAAAAACTGTGTAAGCTGAGTTGATAAAGAATGATCCAAAGGTCCAAAACTAGCTGATAAGTCAAGAAGGATAGAAAAGGAAGCAAGACCTTTGGATTTAGCCACAAGCCAATCATTAATTCTTTTACATAGGTCAGTGTGAATAGAATGACCTCTGCAAAACAAGTTAAATCAAATAACAAGCGTAAGTAGCAAGAACTTAGTTTCTTTCTTTTTTTAGCTAACTCAAGGACATAAATCAGTGGCTAGAATTAAGCAGCATCAAGAAAAATATTTTTTGGAACTTGAGAGAAGACTAGGCTTTCTTATACTAGGAACAACAGTATCTGAGGCTGTTACATTAGAGATGACTCCTAATAAGCTAAAATGAGTGATTCCTGAAAAAGTTCTGCAGTCATATGACAGGACAAAGCTTGCTCTGAAAAGTATTTAATTTTGTACAGTTGGTATAATGCCAAATGACATTTTTCCGTGTCTAGCCTGATAGCTAAAACCTCCAAGTTGTGAAGTATTTAAGCATTTGTGTAAATATGTGAAGAGAGGAATTGCACTGTCCTGTTTCTCCTAGAAAGGAGGTTGTCGTTTACATGTGCCAAAAAGGCAAACAGTCAAATGATTAAACACCTAGTGGACTAAAGCTCACTTATTCCTGTGTCGAAGGGAACCTAAAACTAATGTACATTAGTATTAATGATGTTTACCTTTTTCCTGCTATAGATATGCTTGCTGAGTTTAATCTCATATAAGTAACAGTAAGTGTCATGTCTGTCTGCAGTTGTGCCCCACTCTACTAGCACTGGGAAGTGAACTGGGGGCGGAAAGATCAGGATTGTGCACACCTGAGGTAATGTTAAGCAGGGTACAGGCAACACAGGCAGAACCCCAAATTAGTAAGAGTAAAAGAAAAATGATGGTTCTTACTATCTTAAAATAACTCAGGCAAAACGGATTTTTGGTATATTTGCTTTTCACATTTGTAGGACAAAATTAAGTGATTTAAAAGTGAACTTGCATACAAAGTTGAAAAATGCAGAAGAATGTTGTAAGTTATTCAGAGGGATATCCTAACCAAGAAGAGATCTGGCAGCAAATTAATTTCATTTTGGAGACTGCAGTTCTGTTAAAATAGACATATGTTTGAAAACAGTGAGCTGATTTCAACATAATGAAATTTTGTGGGGAAAATGAAGCAGCGTGGACCTAGGAGGAGTTAACCATTTCAATTTTCATTTTATGGTGACCTCCCATCATACAATGCATGCATGCTAAAAAGTCAAGATTTGAAATGAAATGCTTGAAAATTTATTTAAACAGCACCCGGATAATTAAAAAAAAAAAAAAAAGAAAATACTTTTGAGGAGAAACAAAAAATCTTTACAAATCTAAAATCTAAAAATCTGAATTCTCGATTTTTTTAAACGTCGGGTAAAAATGAATTTCTGTTGCCTCCTACAGGTTTCATGGAGAACTTGCAGATGTGATGACTGAAAACACCTGAGTGCTGGAGTTGAGAGAGGAGTCTTAAAGAGGAGAGGAGGCTCCGCGCGCAGGAGACCTTTTGGGGATGCGAAAGTTCTTGCAAAGGAGCCGCGGGCCCCGCGGCAGCTGCGCCGCGGCTGGGGGCGGTGCCGGTGCCGGTACCGGGGCCGGGGCGGTGCCGCCAGCCGCTATCAGGGCGGCGCGCGGGGCTGCCCGCGG
>JAUBNY010000372.1:4057983-4072862 GCA_032275445.1 Crypturellus soui | reverse complement strand
AAAACCTTTCAACGTGGGTGTTACCATTCCTAGGTAAATACTGAACTTCCTTTTTACCTTTGGTATATACAAAGGCTTTTTACCTTTGTACCTAGCAGAAAGAAGCATACAACACACTGCTCCCGCTGGCCAGGACTGTTAACAAAGACTGCAAGGAAGACGGAGACAAAATGTCTTCTGAAATGAGCCAAGAGAAAAATCAAACAGCCCCACTAAAGCAAGTTGGATGGGTAAGTTGGGTTGCCTCTCTTCTTTTTGATGCTATTGTTAGGAATTAACTAGGATTTTGCATTCTCCTTCTTGCTGAAGAGATAAACAGATACCTGTTAGCTTTGGCAAATAAATAAAGAGAGGAAAAGAGTGTTTCTTACTCCTGCTTGTTCACTGCACTTAGAGGGCTGGGAACTTTTGATTCTCAAGCCCCTGAAAGTGGTCTGTAATTTATGCTAATTGAGAGTGTTTCAGAAGGTGTTTTGAGCTAGTTAAGAACTAGCTGGGACCTAGTTAAACGTAGTACAGCCGTAGTTTAGTATAACCTGTCCCACTGCCGTGTTGGGTGCGCGTGTCAGAAGGGAGAAGGGGACTGTAGCTGCGCTGGAACGTGGCCCAGTCCTGTACAGAAACTGAGCATTCTCCTCTGCTGAAGAAATCAGCTACCTGCAGGGAACAGATTTCTTTCCATTTTATACTGTGAGCACATGCTAATTGGCTAAACCAAAGGGAATTTTAATGTGATATGGCCTTGTGAATAACCCCCCACTGCCAGCAGCAGGTGTGGGCTGATCTGTGAGGGAAGGCAGCCTGGGGTGTCTGTGAGGAGGCAGGGGCAGTGCTTGACAGTGACACAGTCCCGCAGTGCCCAAAAGGAGGAGAACAGGTCCAGGGATTTTGGTTGACTTTGGTAACAACTCAGTGTTAGCAATGAGGCAGGTCTGAGAGTAAGGCAGGAAGTCAGGGTGGCTCATCATGTTAAAAGCCAAGGTGCAGTCTCACCTACAACACAGTTCGGGCAAAGGCCTGAGATTAAATACAGCTTCCTGAGCCAAGGAGCAGAGGTCTGGGGCAAACCTCCTCCCAGCTCTTTCTCCCAGACTAGCTGTCGTCACTGAAGACAATTCAAGGTTACACAACTGTGCTTAGAACTGACTTTGAACATAAGCAGCTGAACTTCTGGTGGGGTGTTTGTGGAGGACAAGAGGTTGCAGAGCCTGTTTGTGCACTTGGGACCCTGACATTCATTTAGTTATCTTTCTCTTAACCCGTTCAGGTTGTTTTATATTTGCTGTATGAGCAAAATTCATGTTCTGCCCCATGACCCTACTGTGAAACTAGTTTGGAGTCCGTTCTTACCAAAGCAGTGCAACTTACATAACCTTAAAGTGAAATGTGTAACTGAAGCCAAGAAATGCATTTCATTATTCTAGCTGCAAAATCATGCTCTTAATAGATTAATGTGCTCTTTTCCCAAAGCACTGCTTGCTCTACGAAGTCTTTTTTTTTTTTTTCTTTCAAGAACAGTTAAGGTTTTAGATGTCGCAGCTTTACAGAAAAGAACTGAAATGTCAACTACTTTTGACTCATGACAATAGCTGTGGCAGAGAAACTGGAGCAAAATTTTTGGAGTAAGAACTATTACACTTATGTAAATACCCAGATCATGTATATGTGCCAAATCTGATCACCTCATGTAGAAAAGAAAATAACTACCGATAACCAGATCTCCATACCATGGATACTAGAATACATGAAAGAATAGTGATACTTTATTTTTTTTCGTCTTACACTCAAACCAAAAGGAAAAAAACAGCTACTTTAAACTTAAGAAACTTGCTGGAAAGCAAGATGAAGCCAGTCTGCTTGAGTAGAGTGAATGACATAAGTATGTATAATACACAGAGAAAAAGTTAGACCAAGGGAATCTGACAAAGCTTATCCTTTTTTGAATACTTTCAAAATCTACTTCTACCGAACTTCATTTGGCTTCTGCACTGACCAGATCTTAGTTTGTAGAAGCTCCCACACTACCCTTGTTCCTCATTATTTCTGTTCCAGAAGCTGACATAGCTCATGAGAATAAAATACTTGAAAGGAAAAGGGAATATACTTCAGAGGTGAACTAACAACTGATTTTTTTTTTGGAAAGTATAGGCCAATAGGATAAATGGTTTATCTTTAAAATCTGTGTAATTCTTTTCTTTTTTTTAAAATGGGGTTATCAAGTATTTTATCACGCTGCTAAAAACAAACAGTAATTTTTGATTGTTTGGATTTTTTTTTGGCATTGCACTTTATTTGTGCACTTTATTTGTGCTTAAAACTATTTTTCTTCTTACAATGTTTTTTTTTCCTTGTGAGGTAAAATTCAGTAAGCTAACCCAGGGTTATCATTTCAGCCAATGTTTTATTGTCCCATCTCACAAAATCATAATAGTGAAGAAATTGCAAGGATCTATGAAGAATGCAAAAGGGAAAGTTTCTGGTACAGAGGTGAGTAATCCAAACTTGTCCTTATCTCAGTGAGAATGATTGCTGATGTATTTACACAAAACTGATAAAAAAATGCCTTGGCATTTATTACAACATACTTTTTTTTTTTCCTTTTGGAATATTATTGTCAATTCTGTCACCTAAGTTTAAATTGAGCAATGTATGAGTACAAATTTGACTTATTTTTGTAATAATTTTAAGTAAAGGGAGCCGAATTAAGCTCTTACTAGTTTACTGCAAACTTATATTGATAAATTTGAAGTCGACATTTTTTTCATAAAGTCAGTTATTAAACCAACTATAGGAATGTTTTACTTATTTTTGCTTTATGAATGTATTCAAGAAGTGGGTAGGTCAGTGTTCAGTTTTGAGAATGAGATCGACAACCGAGAAATATCAAGCTAGCAGCGTGGCAAAACTAAAGGCTGAATTCACAAAAGGAATTTCAGTGCTGTAGTTAGCATTTAGCCATTATTGGAAATAAAATAAAAAATCCCTAACTGCTACTAGAGAGGATTATAATTGTCCAAATCTTGTAATTACTGAGCTGATACTGTTTAAAATGGATCTTCCCCTGCCTCTTTTGTAAGCGTGATCTAAAACGGTTAGAACCTGTTCAGTTGTGCACAGGGCACAGTTAATGTCACATAAAAACTCATGGGGACTCTTCCTCTTTTCTTTGTTCAGTTGCCTCTTGGTTAAAGAGATAAAAGAATCCTAGTTTTGTGTCATTCCAATCACAAAAGCAGCTGTACTTAAATCTTCTACTTTCTGAGAACCATAGCTGGCCATCAAAATATGAAGCATTGATTTTTCTCAGTATTTAGATTGTTTCACTCATATATAAATCAGAGCTGGGACTGGTACTCCTGAGTGTGACCTAGTCACTGCACTTTGCAGCAATCCTACTGTTTCAGCTGTCCAGCTCAGTATTGTCACAGAATCGCAGAATCGTGGAGGCTGACAGGAATTCTGGAGACCTAGTCCAACCTCCCTGCTCAAGGACAGTCAGCTAGAGCCGGTCCAGGCAAGTGAATGGCTCCAACCTCCACAATCTCTCTAGGCTACCTGTTCCAGAATTTGACCACCCTCACATTAAAAAAAAAAAAAAGCCTTTTTGTGTGTGTGTGTGTTTTGTTTTTCTTTTCTGTTGTACTTAAGTGGAATATTCTGTATTTAAATTTGTCCATAGCTTTCCATCTTCCTGGGAAAAAAAAAGATCTCCATCTTTTTTATTGTCCCTCATAAAGTTTTTTATATGCATTCCTAAGATTCCCCCCTATGCCTTTTCTTGCCTAGGCCAGTCAGACCTGGTCCTTTCAGCCTCTCCTTGTATGAGATGCTCCAGTCCTTTAATTATCTTTGTGGCCTTTCACTGCAGTCACTCCAGTAGATCCATTAAGACTTCATTGTAGTTTCTTGTGTACAAAATGTGCCTTCAATAAGAAGAAATGAGATAACCCAGTCCAGAACTCCCCGTAGAATAACTTTTTCCAAAGGAAGATGAGTTGTTCAGTGCAGGGCAACCAGGACCTCAAATCTGCAATAGTCCCTCACAGGGGAAAATGGCCCTGAGGCAGAACATATATTGCTGCATTCTCCCAACAACTTCACTGTTTGCTTGCTTTTAAAGAAAGCATTGGCCCCTTCCTGATGTTTGAATGAAGAGTTTAGGCATCTCATAGCAAGACAACACATGATTTTAAGTCTGAAGTACAGATGGTTCGCACCCTGCATTTCCATCTGCCTAGATAGTCACTTTGCAGCTCAGCTGTGGGCTTCTTCAGGTTGATTCTTAGACTCCAGTGCTACCCACACAGTGACTGGGGAGCATGACTACCCAGCTCGGGTTTGTGAGATTTACTTGATGTCAAGGCAACTAAAAGAATAGATACTCAGTGTTCTAGCGCCTGATTTTTCAGTTCGTTGTGTATTTTTTATACAAAATGCACATTTTCTGAAGGGAGAAATCTGAAAGGGGTTTCAGCATTTAGCTGGAGCTCCTGCCATCACCAATTTTGCAGAACTGAAGTGAGATATTAAAATTCTGGGCGTTACTGCTTATATAATGCATTAGCTCCAGAGGTTACAACATCTGGAGGTCCAGTGTGAGCATATGCTTGCTTTGAAGAGACGGTATTCTGAATGAACCGATGTAATAGATGACTAAGTTACTCAATGTTGGTTTTACAGAGATGATATTAAAAGAATAATGTATTTATTGAATAAATAACTAATTTTGTCTGATAACAGAGATGTTCGTTCTTATTTTTACAGCTCTTCCTTTGTCTCTTGGGAGCATGCTTGTCACCCAGGGCCTAATCTTCAAAGGTAAATAGAAAAAATACATGTCCAAGAACAGTTTTTTTCAGATTGGCCTACGTTATAAAACTGAGACTCTAAAATTACTCCTGAAGTGCAGATTTCATTAAAACTTTCCGTTTTTCAAAAATAGTATTCTTCTTACTCATTGCCATCATTGTTAAAATGATTTGATTATTAACTACATAGTCACCTTTTTTGGAAAAAAAAATGTGAATCAAAGAAAAAAACTTAATGAATTCAAAGACTAATGGCCAGATTCTGTCACTGTGACTATACGTATGTAGTGGAGTCTTCACAGGGGCTGCCTGTGGGGCAAAGCATCCTTAAATCTGAGAAGGGGCATCAGAGTCTGGTACTGTAGCTTTAAATGCTGTTTTATTTGGAAATGCTGGCAACATTTTTATAGTGGCCACATATCAATATGAATACAGCTTTGGTGAAAAGGGACAAGGAATACTGCCAAAATGAGAAGAGAGAGAGCTTTATATAGAGATGACTTCTGGTCTGCAGAGTAAGACAAAAGACAATTGGTGCTCTGTTTGTGTAGTGAGTGAGCCTGGGTCTCCTCAGCACACCTCAAGTTTCCCTTCTGGGGATCTTGATTGATAATACCGTTGAACGTAACATCTTGGGTAATGAGTGAAGGAGAATTGCCCTGAAGATTGCTAAAATAAGTGTATCTATCTCACATAAGTAAAAAGACAGAGTAAATGCCCTTTTCGACAATCATTATTGTACCTTAACAATTGCAAATGTTTTTTTTCCACCTCCTCCCCGCCAGGACCAGATTTAAAATACACAGGTTTTACATAGCTGGCTGTCGGCAAAAGCCTTTGCCCTTGGCCCAGAGCAAACTCTGCTCCATCTATTCGCTGCTCTCTGAGGAGCGCTGGGCGCTGCCTCTGGAAGGGATCGGGGCCCCTGAGCCGCCTGGCACGGAGCGAAGGCAGCAGTGACCACAGTGCTCCAGCCACGTGGCCTCTGCTGGGCAGGCTGGGCACCCTGGTGCAGACAGATGCTCCAAGGAGCGGCTGGCTCTGACTCCTCGAGGTCCGACTTGGGCAATGTGGATTTGGGAGGGAAAAGCTAGACAAAATCTTTCCATTTTCTTACTTGTTCAGTATTCCGTATTGGCCTCCTAAGGTTCAAAATATCAGTACGACTATGACTGGTCTGATCTCTCCTTTCCAGAGAAGGAGACTAGATATCTCTAATAAAGGTTAACACTGCTCTGGTCTGTGGCCGCAGAATGCTGCCGAAGAATAGTCTGGGTTATCTTCTCTTAGCACGAGGAGCAAGTTCCTGTTGCACTTGGGCAGGACATGACCCATCACCTCTCTTCCAGTGCTGCACATGTCACCGTGAGGAGCCAGGCTGCTCTCAGGTGATTTGCACATTCAGCTGCCACGTGGACTGAGTGCTGTGCAGTCCAGAGGTTTCTCCTCGTGTCACTTAGGTCTGTGCTAAGAACTAGTGGAATGTGTCCTGATGTTCCTAAATCTAGATTAGTGGACTTTGGAGTTTTTTGTATCTCTTCAGCTTCAGAAGTACAAAACCTTCTAGGAATAATCCCATCTCTGGTTTTGAGTGCTGGTGGTTTTCTTTCAAGCATTCTAACTATTTCATTGTGTTGCAGGCATCTTCTCCGCAAACCCAAGGTTTGGGTCGTTACCTAAGATGACAAGTAAGTTGGACCCAGTTCTAAAATAAAAGGAAAGTTTTCTACTAGCAATCTGCAAACCTCAGATAACTATACTTTCTTGTGAACAGCAGAGGTATCTCTCTGGATATCTTTTCAAATTCTTCCTTTTTTGGATTTTGTGACATGTTACCACAGTGACTTACGAAAGCAGAATTCTCCTGTGTTTAAAAATAAATGTATTCGTTTTTTAAAAAATGTAAACTTTTCCTGTAGCAGTTTATATTTATTTGATCTATCCTCTCGAAATGGCAAAAACTCAAATCCCATCTTTGTTTAATAAACAACGTTAACCTCACTGATGTGTCATGCTTAGCAGATGACACAGCTAATGTATTAAGGAGCTATGGTGCTATGTGTTAAGAATGTGTAAAATAATATGTTCCTTTCATATGCTCATTTTGCTTAACTGGCTATTTTAGGCTGGGATTGCTTAAGAAAATGAGAACAAAACACAAACTATCATACAATCATGCTGCTGTTAAATGTTGAAAAAAACAAAGTTTGGGTCCATCTGAGAATTGTTTTGTTCAACGGAAAATTGAGGAAGCTTAAGTATCCTTGTTCTTATTTGGATTCTATAATGAGTGAAAGCCCCAGTGAGATGGTGTGGAAGGCTGAAGTTCCAGCTTCTTGGAAACCCTGGGAAACTGGTGTTGGAATGGTGGTCCTCAGAAATACCACAGTGTACATAAAAGGGCAAGGGAAATTAGTGCTGACATTGTGACTGAATTTCACCTTGAGCTGTCTTTGCAATCTGTTCCTCTGAATCTGGAATCTTGTAATTCCAGTTGAATCCGATACCTTTTCCTGTCCATGTTTTGGACTGGTTGCTCTGTTCATGACAGGCAGCTGCACTTCAGTAGTAAGTGAAATAATTCTCATGATACAATATAACTCTACATGTGCTTGTGAAGGATTTAGAGAAGACATTATATGTAGATCATTGCATGATTAAAGAGGAGCCAGTTAAGGCTCCTCTTTTAAGTTCATATAGTAACAATATTTTCTGATCTGTCTTTATAGTTGCCGGCATCTTGGGTTTTGCTGTTGGAAAGATGTCGTACATAGGAGAATGCCAAAAAAAGTTCCAGAAAATTGGTGTTGAACCATGTCCATCACGGAAAAGGTTTGTCCTTATTTAGCTCACTAATTCTAAATCAAAATATTTTAAAAGTAGAGCAATAATATGATGCAGCAAAACCTGGTATTTAAATTTAGTGTTCAGGTCTTGAGGTACTATTCTTCTGTCCTTAAGTTACATGTAACAGTATTAGGAACAACAACCACCATATTCTTTAGAAAGAGCAAAATAGAATGTGTAATGCATGTTATTAGGAAATCCATAATTTAGATAAAATTATTTTACTTTTTAACTATGTTGGAACAATATTTACTGGTTCTGTTTTCACCTAGCATCGTGTCTCTCAAGTGTCTTCTGATCTTTATTACTTGGCCCTTTGGTCTTCCTTTATAGCATACATCAGGCTAAATGTCCTGCAGTTGTCCTTCCCTGTGCCCACTTTATTTGTTTTCCATGTTGTAGGCATTGTCATCATACTTGCAAAGAATGTAAAAAAAAAGTGAGATCAAATGAGAAAGAGGGTCCAGTGCCTTCAGCACCTTAGTCTCAGGTAGGCATACTTGACATTTAAAATAAATTCTTAATTGTTTTGAAAGTTCAGTGGTTTTCTTTCTTGAAAACTTTGAACAATATATAGTGAAAATCGTAGATTTTGTTTAATTAAAATCTAAGGATTATTTGAGTAAATCTTCTCTATCTGTAGTTTTCTAATTAAATTTGTTTCTTCATTTTTGTCTTTCATGTTAATTTTATATTCCTCATTTCTGAGGTAATTCTAATTTGGCTGCAGCAGCCTCATTAGAAACACTGTTAATTCGCACAATCAGAGTTCACCTGGATTGTGTGATGACTTATATGAAAACAAATATAACTTCTTTCTATTTCCACCTTTTTTTTTCTTTAAGACTCAGACAGTTATAGATGATGATGATGATATTTGTAAAATACAGTGAAATACTGAGATTCTAAAATCAGAGACAGTTGGGAATGGATTAGTTAGTTAGTCAGTTTGTTTATTTATTTATTTGCAGCACTAGTATTCTTTGGCTCCAGCCTTAGTGTAGGCAATATAAAAGGGGTACTGCCCAGGGAAGACCTGGGCGTGAAAAATAGATGAAAACCATCCCCAGAGTGGGCAGGGACAACTCATGTGATCCTTTCACCCTGAAAAGGGAAAGCTCCCCTTGAGAAAAAGGAGGGTTTACCGGGTTAAAATGGAAGCAGGGTAGATTATTAAAAGCACTTTTGCTAGTTGCCTGTGAGAAACCAGGCAGCAGCCAGCAGTTGCACTTTTTAAAGGCATTTTCACACGTTCTGCGTGTTGTAAGCTGTCCTACATTCTCCCCAGCAAGAGAATGTGTGAAAGGGTTTGCAAACAGCTTGGCTGTCTGGAGCAGAGGGCAGCGAAGGGCCTGTCTGAAATCCCAATGCGTGAGTTCATTGCAGCTCTGACTGTGCCTCAGACCAGGAGTTGGATAGGAATGTTTGAATGGTGCCTCTTCGGCCTATGCTGTGCAGGAGGTTAAAAGTGCCAAAAATGGTCCCTGTCTCTCTCTGCACTGTATCACTGGGGACAATCTGTAAGGAAGAGTATCCCAGCAGAACTTGCCACCTTACCCAGCAGCAGAGTTTTTGATGGTTTTTCTTAGTGTGCAGCAGTGTGTTACAGCAGCATGGCTTGTCCTGAAGGGAGCCTTTGGAACAGATTGCTGGTTTTAATCAACTTTGCCACTGCTTGGGATTTTTATGTCAAGGCCTGCAAAAACTCAGGCCCTGGCAGAAGATGCACTTTGCCGTAGGCTCATCCAGCAGGTCACTGCTCTTCTGAATCCCGGCTATAGAGATCATACAGCAATTCAACCGGAGTAGCTCACTGCCCTAGCTGGAAATTAATCCCATAATGAAAGGGGGCAAAGTGGAAGCCCCAGACTTTGCTTAGGGATCGCTTGCTAGTGCCAGCACAGGGAGGGAGCCAGCCCCTTCCAGCAGTCTGCCTCAACACAGAGCAACTGTGAATGACACCCTGAATCCATCAGTGGTGCTGAGCTCAACGGAGCCGCTGCGTTACAGGGCTAGTTTAGCGTCTTGCAAGGTTTACCCTCAAATAAAGGTTTGCTGACAGTGTTTTACTCATTTCAGATGAAGAGACCAGAGCATGTGTAAGTGAGGATGGTTACAGTGCTTGCTTGAGCAGTGGAATCAAGTCTTGATGTCCATAGTGGTGTTTGTCCCCAGTATTTGCCAGAGCTGGAGCCTGTTGAACCCTAAATCCAAACACAGGAGACATTTCCCTTTTCAGTCTTTCCTCCTTTCAGCCTATTCTGTGAGCTGGGAATATTTAGCTGGCATGTAAGTGCTAATTATCTTTAAAATTCCAAACTGCCTCAAATGTAAAGCAGTCTGGCAGCCGTAACGAGGAGGAACGCAGGATGCTACAGGCCCCTCTGATGGTTTTTGTAGTGTAGTGCTGTAAGGATGCACAGACGCAGCTACGTGTCCTGCACTGCTGCCAGCTGCACATGCGATTCCCTGCTCTCGCATTGCCTAGCAGGACAGCCTGGGTAAAATCAACCTTGTGCTCATGAGTCCAAGGGTGGGCTTTTATCCTCAGAGATTTTGCGGAGTTCTCAGGAAAAAAAAATAGGGGGGAAACAGCACATTTTCTATGCAAAATAAGATGGCACTCAGCTTAATGATTTAAATAATGGGTCTTGTCATTCAATTTACAGATGTGGTGAAGATGATAAAAATCCTATGAACGAGCTTCTTCTTACAAGCCTTTATTTTACTGAGAAGAAAACAAGTCTTTGATTTGATGTAAATCAGCTCTTTTGAAATAGCTGCATAATGTTTGTAGAAGATACCAATTTCTTTCAATGCACTTTCGTTTTTTTCCCTTTTTCTACTTTCTTCACAGCATGTTTCTTTTTTTTAATCTCAGTGCACTTTAGCTCTTAGTGCTGAGAAATTTGTCTATTGTACTTAGATGCCCGCGAAACTCTGCGTAGCAAGCAAGATGCCATAAGCTGAAATGCTTGTCTTCTACATCAAAGGAAAGAGAGGAAAGATGTTTAAATGACCCTCCACAGTTCAGCAGCTCTCCAGTCCCTGAACTATGCCTGCTGCTATAGCTTGCTTTTGGGTTGATTTCTTCTGCTCTTCCTCAGTAGTGTGAGTGAAGGATACGGCACTGTGCCATGTACCCAAGCACAGAATCACACAAAATCACAAATGGATGAGGTTAAAAGGGACCTCTGGAGATTATCTAGTCCAACCCCACTGCTCAAGCAGGGACACCCAGAGTACGTGGTGGTAGCATCCAAGCAGGTTTGGAAGATCTCCAGAGAAGG
Organism: Crypturellus soui; assembly: GCA_032275445.1. NCBI lineage: Eukaryota > Metazoa > Chordata > Aves > Tinamiformes > Tinamidae > Crypturellus > Crypturellus soui. The sequence continues at coordinate 4,061,917 of JAUBNY010000372.1, read as the reverse complement.
AGACTCCATAGCCTCTCTGGGCAGCCTGTGCCAGGGCTCTGTCACCCTCACAGGAAAGAAGTTCTTCCTCACATGGAGGTGGAACTTCCTGTGTTCCAACTTGCACCCATTACCCCTTGTCCTGTCACTGGCCACCACGGAGAAGAGCCTGGCCCCATCCTCCCTACAGTCACCCCTCAGGTACTTGAACGTGTTGGTCAAATCTCCTCTCAGTCTTCTCTTCTCCAGACTAAACAGGCCCAGCTCGCTCAGTCTGTCCTCATACAACAAACGCTCCAGTCCCTTAATCATCTTAGTGGCTCTCCACTGGACCCTCTCTAGAAGCTCCACGTCCCTCTTGTCCTGGGGAGCCCAGAACTGCCCCCAATACTCCAGATGCAGCCTCACCAGAGCTGAGCAGAGGGGCAGGATCCCCTCCTCGACCTGCTGGCAACGCTCCCCCTGAATGCAGGATCCTATGGGCTTCTTGGCCTTGAGGGCACACTGCTGACTCCTGATTCACTTGTCAAGTTGGCAACTTGTTGGCAGTTAGTGTGGAACTTCCCTAGGGGCTGGAGAGAGAGGGTTCTCCCAGCGCAGAGCAGTACGTGGCCTCTGTGAGCCCTAAGGCAGCTCTGAAGCCAGCAGATCTTGTGAGATGACGTGTCCTAGCTGTTATCCCATCCCTTACCACCTGCTATCAAGGCACCACCACAGCCTGTCCCAATACTGCTTGTGCCTGGGACACATGGGGCAGGTTAGTGCACACACATGGTGGGTGGAGGTTTTGTGGGTGCTAGAGAACTCTCCTTTCACTGTTCTGGAGGACAGTGGTACCTCCTGGCAGTGACTGAATGGCTGAAGATTACTTAGCTACTTACCCCTGTTTTAAATGTAACCTTGCTCAGGCTTCCTATTATTTTGCTGTAATAAATTTACTGCTGTATAAAAACATCTCCTGTTTTTTAAATCCATATCTGTCCTGTGCGACAGGCAACACTCTGATTAGCTAAGTGTATTGATCCAAGTTGGTGAGTTGTTATGATGATTTTACAAAAAAACAAAAACACGTTATGTTCTCAATGTTAGGTGTATCTGCACTGTACGAGCATAAGCAAATAAAAAGTAAGCAAAGATATAGGCAAACTGTTTTTCAGAAGGTCTTTAAAAGTATCTTTCTATACTTCGGGGAATTTATATCAGAATAAATTTAAAGTTCTTCAAGTGCCAGGATCTATATAATACTACTTGGTTTGAGAAAAAAAAAAAAAGGCTTTTTGGGGCAAGGTTATTATTTAATATTGTTATAATACTATTTCTTCTGCATTGTTTGACCAACAAAATAATTCCTGGTCAGGCAGGCAGTTGGACAACAAGCTGTTCTAATGAGATACTAATGCTGTTGCAATATTTCTTAAACATAACTTTAAAAATGTAAATACTGTAAAATGCAAGTTAACTCACTCTTCTAAAAGCACTAGTGATAAAAGGAGAGGGCAGACTTGCAATGAAGTTTGTACCGTGTTGTTTAATTTTGTAAAATTGGAGCCCATCAATTTTTATTGTGCTTTGTCTTACAGATGGGTTGGAATTTTCCTGGTGCCAGGAAGTATTTTCTAGAGGTGGAATCAGACAGATACTGGATTGTTTAGGATTGGATGGTTTAGAGAACTTAGTTATATTTCTAAACCTCTTCAGATTTGGCAAGGAGATGTGTAGAAATACTCTGTAGATCCTAATAGAAGTTTTAGAGGAACAGAAACACTTGGGGAAATAGTAGTTATACTGCATGGCTCAGAAAGGTGGGTTTAAGTGGGTATTGATGATTTATTATCTTCAGGCAAAAGAAGGACAGGAAGAGCTGGAAAACTTCTTGCTTGCCTTATGTGTTAGCCAGCCCCTCAGCATTTTTGTACTCTGTTCTAGGGAGGATAAGCTGACGATAGGGGGAGAGCATCAGAAGTGTCAGTGCAGCCCTTTTGTAGCAGCTGTGCACAATTTAGGGGGCTAAACTGTATTGACTCTTGCTATGACCATGATGGGCCACATTGCTGAGCTGGATGTACTCTATACAAGCCACCTAAAGGATTTTTTTTCTTTTTAATTGCAGAGGAAGATGAATACTTTGAAATTAGGGTTAATTTATTTAAAAAAAAGGCGGGGAGGGAGGTCTGAGGTGAGCAGCTGTTTCAGTAATCATTCTTATTATTGTTATTATTTCTGGTCTGAAATAAGGGAGAAAATCTGCAGTAGGAAAAACAGCTGAGCTGAGAGAGGATACATTGTTTGTATGGTGCTAAAACTTAGTATTTTCCTGTAATATCTTTCTGTCCCTTTGGCAGAAATATATTAAAAATGTTTAGAAAACCAGATGACCTATTATTATAACCAGCTTCATTTTGAACATTTATATCTGTAAAGCAGAGCTTACTTTCTTCACCCAGTAACTAAGGAGTTTAACTCTGTGCTTAAGGACATAACAGCTTAGATTGAATCCATAGCCTAGAGAGAAACGGAAAAGTTACATATCTGAGTGTGGCAATCAAGGAAGAAAATACAGCCTTCAGCTGTAATGCACCCAGAACGAGTAGCTTCATGAAAGCCCCAAGCTGCTTTATCTAATCTTGGGCAAAAAAAGACTGAGGGTTGAAGAGGAAATATGCCGTGACATTAATCTCAGCTGCAAAATGTGGCTTTTCTTGGGGGATTTTGCTGCTTGAAATCATGTCGCAGGTAATGCATCCAGGTGTGTTTTGGAAACATTTGAAAGCAATGCTAAGCTAAAGGCCAAGCATACCTTTGCTAGGAAGGGAGGTTTTTCCCACTGCCTTTGACATTCAGGCTTTCTGAGGGCAATGGTGCCTCCAAAGCAGATGCTAGAATCCGCCTTGAAATTAAAAAAAAAAAAAAAGAAAAAAGCTTCACTTGCTCTTTTAAGTGTTTCTTCTCCAGCACGTGCACTTGGAGCACTCAGCAGGGGTGCTGTCCAGGCTAGGCACACTGGCAAGCTCAGGTAGCTCAGAGCAAGATACAGTTTCGACCCTTCATCCCAGAGGTGCATTTTAAACCGACCCATCATTTGCATCAGCCACGGGCTGGGATTTGTACAACCGAAGTTCCCAAGTCCAGACTTACATCCTGCACCCCAGAGGGCTGTCAGATGTGCAGGATTTCAAAATAACCCCCTGAAACCTTCCCCAGTGTCAAATGCTTGTTGCTGAGCCGCTGCCATCCTCCTGCCTGGCTCCCTGACCGCAGCAGCTCGTGACAGGGCGCTGCGGCGCCCGACACAAAGCGCCCCTTGTCCGGGCTGGGCTTCGAGCCACTGGCACGCGCAGGTGGCAGCTGCTGCGCCAGGCGGCCTCTCAGCCCCCTTCCAGGGCCTTCTCCTCGCAGACTTTGGCGAGCGCCCGTGGGGCCACAGGGGCTCCCTCCCTCGTGTGCAGTGCAAGCGCCGCCTTTCTGGGTCCCTCACTGATGTGCCGGGAGTCCAGCTGTCGCAGCCACCTTCTCCCTTCCCTCTGCCGGTTATGCTACTGTAGAAAGCTCGTGAGCCGAAAAGGGCTGCAGCTGGCACCTTCACTTCACATACAGCATTAAACAAAATTTATTACAGCATTAGATTTGCACTACTATATATATATATTTAATGCACTACAAATGTGTATCTATTGTGGTTTGAAAAAGAATGGAGAAGAATGTGTCTTCTTCCATGTAAGGAATTAACATTTCTATTTTTGGAAGCAGTTCATGCCAAGATTTTATATCCTGAAGAGTCCCACAGCACCACTGAAGTATAAATTTAAGGCCCATTTATATCCCAAGCGGCGTTGGCTTAGCTGAACTCTGCAAACACAAGGCAAGAGGTTGGAATAGCTCCGAGAGGCAGCTTGTCCCACTCACTGCCTTGAGACCAAGAGCCAAATGTAATTTATTGATTTCTATAAACCATTTA
>JAUBNY010000372.1:4028143-4048208 GCA_032275445.1 Crypturellus soui | reverse complement strand
CAGTTGAGAAAACAAAAGCTGGAAACTGAGATATAAATTCATCAGAATAGCCAGATTCTCTAAAGGCTTTCAGTGGTGGGAAGAGAAGCCTAAATAATTTTAAGACTGGGTTTGGTATCTTCTGATGATACAACTGTTCAACTGCTGCAATCCTGCAATCTTAAATGCGTTCAAGTGAGATATTTTGGTCTGCTAGGCAGGAGGTAAAACTAAAGTAGGTCTTTCTGCACTCAAAGCTGCTGACATCCATCTCTTGCCTCCTTCATTTTTTTTAGCAGGTCTGAGTACAAAGGAGCCTGAAGGATTTAATGGCAATCAACAGAAGTTTTGCTGTTGACTTTCCAGAAAAAAATAACTTGATCCTCATTTCACGTGCAAGGAGTATTTTCTGAAGATATTCACACTCATTTTTAGTCAAGAAAAAAATCAGTTACTGCTAACATTAATTCTCCAAGATCTTCACCTGGTAGACTGCTTTGTGAACTAGTGTGCTTATGAGACTGACACTAGAATAGAGATTTCTGTCCTAATATTTGTATTTCCAAAAGGATGTTAAATCCTTTTCCAGGAAGAGGAAAAGAACAGCAACAAGTTTACAGATGAGAAGTGTAAGGGTATAGCTGTTTAGTAGATCAAAAGCTTGAGAAACTGTATAAATATATGCAGAGGGAAAAACTGCATATCCCTCATGGGATAAAGAGGAAAAAAAGCCCAACAAGAATCCAAATGACATACTTAGCAAAAAAACTTAAGCAGTGAAGGTTGCTGACCACTGGTATAAAGTACAAAGAGAAGGTCTCCTTTTCTTCCAACCAAGAGGTGTGCAAGCATCTCTCTGGGAGATGTTAGAACATGTTTCAGCTCAAGCAAGCTGTAAACAGCTATCAGCTAAATTATTGTGCTTCCCTTATTACAGAAGTAACAGTCAGATGATTTTCCCAGGGGAGTATAGAAAATTATTGTATCATTGCTTTCATCTTTTTCTGTATTTACAGTAAGTCTTTAGAGAAACTAATAAGAAATGGACAAAGGAGGCTTTATCTCACTACATGCTAACATGAAGTAGGATACACAGATCTTATCCTTCTGGGGCAAGAAGGGTGGAAATCCAATAGCTCAGCTGCTATTGGAGGACTGAAACGGATGCCCTCAACGGAGTAAATCACTCAGTCTAGCTAAAGGTTCCACCAGTGTTTGGAGACTACTGAGAAAAAAAAGTTATTAATATTTCTACAGGCATTAAGAATACCCTGGAAGCTGAAAATCACCCAGGAGAAGAACCACCTCCCAGATTCTTACAGATATAACCAAGAGAAAAAGTAAAACTGACTCAGTCATGTTGTTAGATATGACAGCGCCCTCACTGGAGTTGGGCACAGATATTATTCAGAATAAGCACATCTGCCAACACCGAGGGACGCAAGCGCCATTATCAAAAGCAGACTATTGTAATCCATGGATGCAAGAGAAATAAGCTCAGATCAGCAATACTAGAAAAGCAAGAACTGATTAAAAAATGAGACTTTTGATCTTGTTTAACATTATGTAAGTATAAGTTTGATATTATCTAAGTACAAGCTAGCAGGAATGCCTTGAAGAGGCTCTTCTCTGAGAATTGAGCATGGGGAGGGAGGAAGGGGAGGGAAATGCACTGCTTCCTTGAAGCACTTCCCTGCAGTAGGAATCTGCAATTAAATTATGAGATATAATTTGAACCTGTAAACCTATTCCCAGCAATGCTTTTCAGGAAGATACTTTAGACAGTCAGTGCATCTAACCTAAACAATATGAGGGTGAAACTAAAAGTGCTTAACTCAGCTCTTTTAGCCTTCAATTTTAAACTTAAAGAATTTATGTCCCAGAAAAAACAAGTATTGAAATGACTCATACAGCACATGAAGTTACTACTGAAAAAAAAATAATAAAAAAACAGTTTGAGAGAGCTCTTTTAGTACAAAATCAAAGTCCAGATGCCCACCAGAATGCATGAAAAGGGAGAAAGCAGAAGCGATTGGGATTGTACTGCTTACAACACTGGCATCAGGAATACTCTCTTTGCTCCAACTGCTGCTTATTTTTCCCTTGAGTTCAAAATGTAATTGTATTAAGTAGGAGGAACGTGGTCCTTAACTAGATATGTGTAAATGTAAAAGAAATAGCAACTCTATTATAACATTTTTGTGATAACACTGTTTTACATTCCAAAGAAAAAAAAAGCACATGAAATTTATTAAAAACAAAAGGCAGCCCTAGCCTCTGTCATTCATTTATCTGCTCAAACAGCACTTCCTTCAGCACAAATCATGGGATTTACCCTCTTCCCACTGAAGCAAACTATAACAGTAATTGGCTCTATCTGGGCAGGTTGGCAAGATGGCAACTTCCTGTTTTACTATCATGTATTACATTGGACTGGTTAATTTATTAATCTGTTTTTGATTATACTGAATCCAAAATCCTTCACATGAAAGGATAATTTTCCGATAATTGTGTATGCACAGTATCCAGGAAAAAAAAAAAAAAAAGCTATTAACATAACGTGAATGGGACAAGTAAGACACATGAATAATGACCTTCAAATTAGGAAGGGAGGGGTGGGTGTTCTCTGGCAAAGTCCTTTAAGTAGAATTCACTGCAGCTGCCATGTGCTGATCCAATATATTAGGGAATATCATTTAGCCTTACAAACTTTTAAGCAACAGAGAGAAATCATATAGGCCAAATCAAGCAGAAATATTAAACAGATACTAACTTAAAATATAATCACTTTCAAATAAAAAAAAAATAGTTTTACATAGCAGAGAATGTTTACCAATGTTTACAGATCAGAAACTACTGAGAAAAAAAAGAAATCATCATTATCAGTGTTTCTTCCCTCCTACAACACAGTAGACAAGTTTTACACAGTACAGAATAATACAGAAGATATATTAAAGAAGTATTTTTCTTTACTCGTTTTCAGTTAAAATAAACTGAGGAAATGCTTTAACGATAAGGTCATGATCTTCCTAATGAGTGTGATTTTATTTCTGACAGTATTCAGTTGCACCTTTAAGCTCCATCACACAAAAATAGTTATCCCTGGGAGACTGCTATGAAAGGTGGAAAAAAAACCTAAAGCAAACTTTCACAGTATCTATTTATAATATTAAATTCTTACATTATGGCAGTCAATAATATTTTGAATCTTAAAATTTTATGCAAAGCCAAGGAACAAAATCTCCTGCAAAACCTAAAGATGAATAAATAACATGCACAGCTTCTTGATATTGCAGAGGTTCTTGCAATAATATGAGATGGGGTAGTTAAGATCTGAAGACAAAGAAGCAGCTGCCAACTACCAGAGTTGATCTTATTAGAAAGAATCAATAGCAGGAAGGTGAAATTTATTTTGATTATATCAGACCATAGAGTTCTACCATCAAGTACAGCTGCAGCAAAATAAGGATACATAACCCCTGTAAACTAGCCAACCACTTTCACAGGAATTATATGCCAAAATCTAGATTGCAAATGTAGGATGAATATAAAGCACTTACTTACATGCAACTTTAATAAGAGAGCCAAATCTTGAATTATCTCTTAGAATACCTGGAAAATGAGAAATCAAAGTAATTAGCAGTGTTACTAATAATTAGGCTGAAAGGACATTTACTCTTCATATGAACATAAAAAGTCAGTTATTTTGCATACACTGGGGTAATAGCTTATCCTCTTACACTATAAAGCAAATTCAAGAAAACTGATCATCTAACTTTCCCATAAAATTAGAAAAATCTTATGAATTACTAAGGGCTTTAGTCCTCCAACACCTTTAATCACACTCAGTACATGACATACTGTAGAATAATCGTTTCATAATCTCTGTGATACTGTACTTGTGAAGTGGCATAAAATGACCAAGAATTTCAATTTTAGGTTAACATTTTATTCCTCCTTTAGTTTCAGGAACTACAAGTCTGGTAAGCTAAAAGTCTGCATTTCCAAATTAAGCAAGAGTATATTTAAACTTTACCTTTCCTAATTAAGAGACTAGTGGCAAGCATGCTCGCTGCAGCCAAAGGAAAAGCTGTGAAGAAAAAAAGAAAAAAAGAGTAGGTTAAAAATTCAATTTTCAGTATTTTCAAAAATTCAACTAAACCAGAGTTGATAGGCTTTCTGAAGACCATTTGTACAAGTGTGTATGTTTGTGTGTATGTATAATAAATTGTCTAAGTTATGTAATATTCTCATTCTAACTTTTGAGATACACTACATATGATGTTGTACTGGCTGATGAATGTTCCAGTCTTTCGACTTTGTGCTTCCTAAAATACAAGTGCCAACAACAAATGAGATAAAGCTCCAGAGATAAGACCGCAGGTGAAACTGACTTCTAGCTACAACTGCTCCAGCACAAAGCTAAAGAACTTCAAACCCGAGAACCACACACATTTGTTTAGAATAGAAGACACTAATGCAGAGGACAGTGACTCAAAATTGCTGATGACCAAAAGCCTTTATTTCAGATTTACAATGATTCAAAAATTCCTAAATTAAAAATAAAAAAAAATACATTGCTTAAAAAGTAACTTGATCAGCTTTGTTTACCAGTAAAATACAGAGCGCGGCAGGTTTTTCTATATCTTATGGATTAAATGTACAAATTAGGAAGAAAACAAGAGCATTAACAAAGTTACTGCCTGTCATAATTTGCTTAACTGTTTGAAGTGACTTTTGTTACACTGAATGACTTGAGATGGCAGGAAAATATGGAAAGACAGCAGGAAGTATATGGGATGCTTCCTTCAAGAAATGGACATTATGATATTGGGAAAATTAACTTTCTTTGAATTGGAAAGATTAATTTTCTTTGAAACTATTCCTAAGACTAACCATGGCTATACAAGATACAAAAACACTGCAGTAATGAAAACTGCAAAAACACTCACACTAAAGTTAATTACGTTAGACTTAAACATATCATAATTATATTATTTTTTAAGACAGACTGAAAAGGTAGATATTACAAAAAGGCTCAATGATTTTATTAACTCTACTTATAGGAGAAAATTGTATGAAAAGCACTAGATGCTTATAGCATTTTGATGTCCACAATCTACCACATTAAGTCCATACTTTAGGCTAAATGATATTTTTAGAATTTCTGCAATGCACAGTATTAACATATATTTTGCAAACTAACAGGTTGGTTCTTTTCTTCCACAAATTCTGCTGACACTAAACCACATTTGGAGCCCAACTACTGCATACTAAGGCAAACCTGGCTGTGTATCACTTGCAAGAAAACATAAGAGACAACCAGTCAAAACTTCTGAAATAGGAGCTGTCCTATAGAATATATCTATATAGAATACAGAAAGCCATCACAAAATAAAGGTCTGTAAGAACAAATTGGTTACAACTTGAAATTTGAACTGAACATGCACAAAATTGTAATAATATTTGTAATAATACTTTAATAATAAACAAATCTGGCACAGTAACAACTCTGAATCACAAAACCTAGCCAATAAAGGCTAAAGGTGTCAGGGCATCCATACAGGGAGACTTTAAGTAGGTAATAGGTAATACAGATACAAAATCATGAAACAAAGACAGGAGACCTAGAAAACAGTGAAGGGTCTTAGGCTCTGTCAATGAAATAAGAGGACACGGAAAGAACAAGACAGCACCAGCTGCTGGAGGAGAAAAAAAAACAACCAAACCAAAACAACAACAAAAAAAAAAACACCACTCTTGTTGTAGATCCCAAAATGAAATTCAAGTGAAATTACTGCAAAAAATAATATTGGGTTTCTAAGCAAGAACACCTTCACAGTGTTCTTGACCAGGAGGAACACTGCTGCAAGTTTCCCTGATGACAAAGACTTCACAGCAAAACATGTTCAGAAAAACAAACAACTCACTCTCTTCTTGTCCTCCACGAAGGAGATCATGGTTAAACCGTGACTAACTGTAGTCTAACTGCTAATGATCCTGATTCTCTTCACTTCAGAAATATGAGAAACAAGGCTAGACTTTGGCAAACAAGCTAAAGGCTTCTCCATATTCCAGAATAAAAGTGGCAGAGAACACCAGAGCATGAAAGGTCAAAGACAAAACAGGTACTGGCCAGCTTTGAATTGCAAGTTCAAAATCGCAATGCACTAGAAGTTGCCTTATAAATTACTGGTTGCCAGTAGAAACCAGAGGCCCTATCAGAGGCTGCATTTAGCAAGGAAGTTGCCAAATGAATCTTCCTCTTTCCCAGTTTCTGCTAACCTACCTATCAGAATCAGAAATAATCTAGAATGTGAGGGGAAAAAAAAAAACACAGTAAACAGCAATCACATCATGCTTCAGGTCTCGCAAATGTTTAATAAAGATAAACACAACACAGATCAGTGTGTAGGATACAACTTTAGACCATGTGAAGTTCCATAATACACTGTGCTGATGTAATGACCTTCGCCTTCTTCGTCCCCTTAGAAAACAACAAAAAATAGGGGCAGAAGAAAGGCAAAACAAGTTTGTCAGCAAACAGCTCTTACCTCTATACCGGGAACTCTCTTCGCTACATTCCTTGAGGAGCCGCCTTTCCTCCTCCGTTGGCACATATGGCTTAGGTGCTGAGTTCTTTTGGCAGGAAAATCAACCAAGAAACAATAAATAAATAAAAAAGGGAAGGTTTGAGGGGGTTCTTCAATGACACACTTCGAACCTCTGCACATCATTGGGCCTTAAGAGCCACGCAGCTGTATTTAAGAAAAACCTTTTTGCTTTTTTGACTATATATATATATATAAACCACATGAATCACACTGGTTTTGAAAAGAAAAGAAAAAAAAAAAAAAAAAAAAGGACTATTGGCTTTTTCCCAACTGCACAAGGCGGGGGGGGAGAGGGGGGCCGAGCACGCGCGATTCCACCCCCGTCTCCTCTCCCCGCCCCGGCGCCGGCCGGGCCCTGCTCCCCGCCCCAGCGGCTCCTCACGGCCCCATCGTGGCCCGGGGCGCGCGGCCCGGGCAGGCCCCACGGGCTCCGGGCGCCTCTGTGGCAGCCTAGGGGCTCCCGCACGGCGGCGGCGGCGCCTCCCGGTACCTCGGCCTGCTCGCTCACGTCGACGCCGCCGGGGCCCTGCCCGGCCTCCATGGCGGCGGAACCGGCACCGGAGCCGAGAGCAGGCCCGCGCTACCGGAACCGCCTGCGCCACCTTGGCCGCCGACCCGGAAGGGGAGGCGCGGGGCCGCCCGGGCGAGGCGGGGAAACGGCGGCCGCGCGGGCCCGAGGCGCCTCACGGGGGGCGCGGCCCGTCCAGCACGGTGGCTCGGGCGGGCCCAGCGGCCCCGCGCAGGGCGCTGACGGGAGGGCTCCCGGCGCCGGGTGCGAGGCGGGGAGCGTCGCGAGGCCCTGCTGGGCTGCGGAGGGCTCAGGGAAAGGGTTGCCTCTCTCTTGCCCGGCGTGAGCGCTGCCCATAAACAGCCTGATGTCAAAGGTGCATTGGCAGGACTGACTGTGGAGAAAGAATCCTTTAACCAGGGGCAAATCTTAGAGAGTTTAAGTTAAGAGCAAGTGAGGCCCTGCGTGAACTGGACATGCCGGGGATTTGGCGCGTAGGAGGGTGCTGGAGTGTGGAGGGGGGCTCCGTGCCTGCCTCTGGCTTGTGCTGTACAACTGGCAGCACTGGCAGAGGGCTACGGTTTGTCAGGAAAATCTGGAGAAAGAAAGTGGTTTTGGCCATGTGCTGCTCGCTGAAAAGCTTCCAGTAAACACCCAGGGCTGCCGCGTGCATGGAGCATTCCCAGGGGTGCCTCGACTTGCCTGGAATGCAGCGCTCCCTCGTGCTGCGACCGGCTCCTCTCCCTGCTGCCGTCAGAGTGAGAGGCTTGGAAATGTGAGGCTTTAGGGGTGGAAGGTGCCAGACACTGGTGGAGAACGTGCAATGGGCACCGTGGGCGCATGAGGAAGCTAGGAGCAAGGAGCCTGTGTGAAAGATGCAGAAAGGGCTGCCTCTGTGATTGGGATGCCCCAGCAAGGAGCTGTAGAGATGCGTTTCTGCACACTGGAGCCTTGAAGTGAGCAGGGAGGATAGAATCAGAAATGCTTTTAGGATTGAGGATTCCTGTGCTTCATCATATGATTAATAGATTTCTAGTTTGCATGAGATCAATCTGTCTTGCAACAAAAATGACTTTCAACCTCTGCCTTTCACCTGGACCTACCTTAACGAAGCACTCTCTAACATCTGGACATCAGTTACACATCTTTTTAATAAAAAAAAATGAGGATATCGGCCTCATAACTAAGCAGAATTATCCATGTGAGCATAACACGCTTATTTAAACCAGTTTACATCATGCTGCTTCTCAGGTGTCTTTCGGTACATTCTAGGTGGAGATACATGACTTTTTTTTTTTTTTTTTTTTTAAGAGTTTTTGTGCAGGAGGACATGTTTACGAACTCTGCTCATTCCTTAACCCTTGAGCTTCAATAAGGAAGAAACAGATACCAGCAGATTCCCTTATTAAACAAAGCAGAAGAGTTTCCCTTATTAAAGAAAGAAATACTCCTGAATGGTTGTTTTGCCTCTTCACTATTGTAAAATTAATAATTATGTATTCATTTTTCCTACCTCACTACTCCCCTAATCCTTTAGACTTGTAATGGAGAAAAAAAAATTAAAAACATACACCAAATATAGGAGCTCACCCCTCCTTTTAAAAAATCTTATGTCGTATAGTCTGCTTCCGAGATACTCAAAGGTACTCAAAGCTTTATATATTAACTATGAATATTTTTCGGTAAGGACTGTAGTTGCAGGATCTTATTTAGCATGGATGATAATGTCTTTTACACTTCATTCTCTGTCTTCAAGTCTTCTTGAAGTTCGCACACAAATGATTTTAACAAGAAGTGCTTTTCAACACCTGGTCTACCACTTCTTTAATACTTCCTTCGTGATTTTGCAACTGTTCAGGACTTCAGTTTTAAATTGGCCATGACAAGGTCCTCCTCATGCATTAAATAAAATCTTGTCCTTGAAAAAACCTTAAGGCTGGCTTTAATTCATTTTTATAAATTCCTTTTAATTCCTTAGTATAAATCAGATTTCATGTTATATATTTTCTATCTCCCTACCTTTTTCTTTCATAGTAATTCCAGGTGCCATTATCCAATATGGGATTTCTTCTTAAAAATCTATGTCCTAGAATAATACTTTAGTGATGACAAGGTAGCATCACAGGAGCTTCAAGTTGTTATTTGTTTTCATGATATATAAAACAGTTTCAGCCTGCCATATATAAAATTGCAGTCTAGCAACCTGTTTTCTAATCACTAGTCTGTGTGTTTATTTTTAAACATATACAATCATTTACTAAATTCATAAGATTCTTTGTGAAGAGGAATAGCTAACATTTATGGGGTTTTTTTTGCAGTACCTCAGGAGTCCAAAAATTAATTGGAGATGTCTAACAGCTTACTTTTCTGTGATTCAGAACTTTGTATCTTTTATGACTTAGGATATATCAAGTAAGCCTTTGAATATATTTCAGATTCCAAATACTATAGTACTCCAACTTGATAGCTAACCAGATACCTCAAAGAAGACAAACTAAAACCTCAGAAAAAATATATATTTATTCTTAATTTAACTGATCACTCACATGACAAGAGGTTGACAAGAGGCTGGTGAAAATCAGGTGGTCTTAATTGCAGCCCTTTGTAAGGCAAAGTGCTCTTGATGCTCAGGACAGTCTATGCAGAACTCACCCTATCCCTCAAGAGATTTAAAAATTGTCTTTAAGAGAAATTCTACCCTATCCCTTTGCTGATCTGGTAAGGAAAGTTGCCCAAACAAGCCGTGGCAGCCTATGTGCTCTCATGAGCAGCTGCAATGAGGTGGGGGGTTGCAGATTTGTTTCTCTTTGGCCCTCTGGACAGCAGAGCAAAAAGCAGCAGCTGAGCTGAGCACTTCTGATTCACCAAGAGTTAACAGGACTGCACTCGGAAAAATCTCTTTATTCTGACTTCTGACTGGAGAAACAGCAGCACTCCATTTAAAAAAAAAAAAAAAAAAAAAAAAAAAGCAAGCAGCGTTGTTATAACCGCTGTTACCAGTGCTTTACATGTTAACTGATCCTCAGGGCACTTTTGTAAAGCAAGCAGATAACAGGAGGAGACTGGGGTTTACTAAACCAGCTGATAGCACCGTGCATCCTCCAGGGCTCTGGTGCTCGAGCTGGAACAGCAACACTTCGGGGTGCGCCAGCAGCAAGGTGGCCCGTCGGCTCCCATCCCAGGTAAGTTTATGTTTGTGTTTATTGCGAAGATGGAGCTGAGCTCTGAACTAGGAAGCAACTTCTGACAAACCACGGTGCAACAAATTGCCTAAAATTCTGCAACACATCAATAACAGCAAACATTTCGCTCTGGCGCCTGTCCCTTTGGCATGTTGCAACAGAATCCACCACGCTTTTAGTTCCACAGGAAAGAGTTAACCTGAAATATTCCTCCAGCTCCCGGGTTTCATTGTGCTGCTTTCCTGTTCCTACCAGTCTCTGCAAGTCCTTGCTCGGTGCTTACCTCCAGGGAGTGGAAACTGCAGGACACGTGAGCGCCAGCAGCGGCGCAGGAAGGACCTTCCGCCCCAGCCCATTAAACCGGAGGTGAGGGACGGAGCTCTAGGTGTCTCCTAACAGATGTGATTTTTTTCCCCCCCCTTCTTGCTACTTTTCGATGGATTCTCTTCTTCTTCCCAGCCGTGCCAGGTTCGCGGCCCTTGGGCAGAAGGCGCCATCGCTGCTAGGCAGTCTGCGGGCACGGCCTGGTCTTCTTCGTTACCAGAAGCGCTTATGAACGCCGCGCTCCTCAGCGACCGCGGCGCTGCGCGGCGCTTCCCCCGCTGTTACCCCGCCTTCTCCGCCCCGCCCCGGCGCGCTCCTTAAAGGCGCAGGCGCCTCCTCGCCCAGCCCGGTGTGTTCCCTATGACTGGCTTCCGCGCGGGCCTATCAGCGCTGCGAGAAACCAGCAGGCGCGGCCCATGGCGGGGCTCGCGGCCCGCCCTCGCGCCCTTATTGGCCAGAGTGGGGGGCGGTGCCAGGGGCGGGGCGGCCGCTCGGAGCCAACGGCGGCGCGGGCACGCATGAGTGCTGCGGTGCTGCGCCAGTGAGCAGTGGCCGGAGCGGAGGGGCGCGCGCCAATAGGGAGGCGGCGAGGGCGGGCGCAGCGAGCCGAGCCGCCGGGGTGTCGGCGGGGAGAGGCGCGGGCGGGATAAAGGCGGCGGCGGCGGTAGCGGTGCGGGATGTGTGTGGAGCCCTGACTGCGCAGCGCAGCGCTCCGAGCCGCGCCGGCAGCACCGGGCCTGCAGCAGCGCGGGCAGCCGGCGGCGGGAGCACTTCCTCGGGAGAGGTAACAGGCGGCACCTGGGTCGGGGGGAGGGGGCTGCCTAACGGCCGAGCTAATGGACGTAACAGCCGTGGCGGCTGCTTTGTTTACAGCGCGCGGTGGAGTGGGGTGGGGTGGGGGGAGGGGAGGGCAGGTGCGGGCTTGTGGTGCCACCCCTGGGCCGGGCCCATCGCCCTCCTCCGCCCGCTTCCCCACCGGGTGCGGCCCGCGGCAGCGGGCGGCCCCCTCGCGGAAGCCGCCGCCGGGCTCCTCCCTCGCCACCCGCCCCGCTCGCTGCCCGGGGCGGCGCGGCGGGGAGCGGTGCGGAGCGGGCTTTGTTCGTGGCCCCGCCCCGGCGCGGGCTCTGCGCGCGCGCGCGGCGCCTCCGCGGGCTGCGCGGCCGCTCCTGATGCAATCGCTGTCACGGTGCACGCGATGGGGGCTCGACCGCAGCCCGCGGGAGCGGCGAGGCCTCGTCCCGTGCTGGTGACCTCTTCAGCTGCCTCTTCCGTGAGCGCGTCCCGGCATGCAGCCTGCCGGGTGACACTCCGTCCAGCGTGTGCATCCACATACACATGTATGTGTGTGCTCCTTAGTAGCACTTCTGTAAAGAAGCTGTTTCACTGTGGTGCTAACACTGACCTGGGTGCTTTACTTCATGCCAGTCACCCTTGCAGTGTCCCATAGATGCTACTAAAGTAACCATAAGTGTTCTAGGTGACTTATTACTTCCCCGTTCAGCTTGCTAGTGTATAACTTCTATTTTGGGAGCTTATTTGATGAGATTATTGACTGTAATAGGTTTTAGCTACTTGAGGAATAGCTCAGTTTGTTTCTTACCCAAAAGTTGCTAGTCCAGAAAGCAATTAAAGCAAAAAACATCCTACAGGTTCAGAGGAAAAGGTATCTTATTAAATGTAAGTTGAGGAAAGAGTGAAATTGACTTGTTATTTAAGAAGTGTTTCCTCACTATGCTATTCCCTTGGTTTTCTGCCTTGATGTGATTGTTTCTGGGCTATTCCCGTAGTACTGAGGATATGTCTTGATGCCTTCAGAGTCTGTGGAAGATTGAGGAGCTTTGGGAAACCACACACCACTTCTTATCTTGTGACACTATCACAGGAAGGAAGCAAACCACTTGGTAAAAATTGCATTGTGGGTTTAATAAGTGAAGCTCTTCAAGATGAGAGCGAGGTTTCCCTTTGTCAGAAGCTTCCTGTACCTGTGGCTTATGGAGGCCAGTAGTTAATGATACTTGATGGCTCTTGCTTTCAGTAGACTACCCCAGTTGCTGCTATGAAGGACTTCCTTGTTCATCCTCCAAAACAGATTTGGTTAAAGTCTATACTGGCTTCTGTCTGGAAGTGGTTTTCTTAGAGTAAGTGCTGTGTTGCTTTGGGACATTGCAGCAAACTGTTTCTGGGCCTAGTTTCCTTGGAAATGTCATTTAATTTTAGTAGGAGTAACATAAAACCAACATAATATTTCATTTTCTGTTATTAGCAATATCCGTTTGGCCAAGGTGAATCGAAGCATGGTGGTAGCTGATTGTTCATGTAGCAGAGTGTCTTTGAGGAGAGAAGTTTGAGGGTGGTAGGACTGTCAGGCAAAGCTTGAAATTGTTTTGCCCCTAGTATAAAAAGCTTTTGTTAATTCAGTTGGGGATATACTGCAGTTATTCTTTCCAAGAATTTAAGATTATAATTAACCTCTTGTGTGTGGTTATTTTTTTACATCAAGGAAAACAACTTGGAAAATGGGATTTTCAATATTAGGAAATACCTGTTTTATTTATAGCTGTGTATTTCAGGGAATTCTTATCTTGGCCTTTTTGTTTAGTCACAGCTACTTCATTGGACTAAATGATTTTTTTTTCTCTTCTAAATTGCTCAAGAGGCATGCAGGCAAGCTTCACACTTCAATGAGCTGGTATAATGCAGATCATGGGTATAATGTGCTTCCTCTGGCTTAGAAAACCCACAACTTTTATCAATTCCTCTCTGAGATGTAGCCTAACAGAAAACATAGGTGTAGTGCTCAAGTAATACTGTGAGAGTAAACTGAGTACATGGCCACATGAATTATGTAAGTTGCTGAGATAAATTAGGTTAATAGTTTATGCTTTGTGACTGCCTGATTGTAGTTTGGAACCTTTTAGAGTAGGAAATGCAAGATAGCTGAACCCCCAGTGGCAGAGCAACTAACCCGCTGCCCAGTCTTGCTGTGATTTACTTCACAGTGTCCTTCTGCACACTTGTACTTGGGCAACTTTATGATCCTTTGGTTCTGTATCTAGAATAATCCTCCCAGCTATTATGAGACAGAGAACAGTAGTTGCAACATCTGGAATCTTGGGGCTTCATTATTCTTGTCCAGTCTCACTCCAAAGTCCAGTGAACCTAAATCTTAGACAGGTTTTATTCACCTAGGATTGCTTCTATCTCTTTTATTAAAATTAGTTGTTCTCCTTCTAGTATTTAGTGTGATTATTTGTCATATTTGACACTTAATTGTTTGTGTTATAGAAACCATGTAGTTATATCTTTTAAAATGCTGCTAAAAGGCTCCTTCCCTTCCCACCCCCAAATCTCTTAATCCCTAATTCCCCCTGACATGACCATTTCTTGGAAGAATGGCATAATCTGCTTTGAGATCCTGGACACCTATCAAAAAGGAATAAAATCCCCTAGACTAGTTGAACAACATGTGGCTTTGGTTTTTAAGGGATGTTTATATTCATCCCTGCTCTCTTAGAAAATAATTTTTTTCAGGCAAAAATGGAAGATGAGCAACTATTTAAAAAAAGGAATTTAATTAAGTTTGAGGTTTGCCTGAATGTCTAAATATTTGGTCTGGTAAAGTGACTTAGTGCCCAGAAGCTTTTAGTGTAAGTTTGGTTTAGTGGGTTTTAGTGACTTGTTCTTTGCCTGAGTATTTCTGTCCTTGTCAATGCCAGTAGTGTAAGTTGCAGCTAGTGGTGATAGATAAAGTTAATCTCCTAAGTGGAATTCGCATGGATCTTTGCTGCTGGGGTCTTTCTCCCAACATTCCAGTGCCTTGACAGATACTTTTGTAAGAATGCAAATGAGCTATACTTTTTTTCAGAGCTGGGAATAGACTTTTTAATTTGAAATAGTTGAACTATAGCAGGAGACTTCTTGGAGCTTTTGAAATACATGTTCTAGTGGTGCTGCTGGCAGTCTTCACTGTGGAGTCGATACAGAGACCTGTGTTCTTTCTTCCTCTCATTATGAAAAATGGAAAAGTACTCCTGGCTTGACATGCTCTTCTTACTATGTGAAAAGTATGAAGTCTGTTTTTACTTTTTTTTTTTTTATGGATGTTGCATGAGATTACAGAATACACAAAGCTTGTTTTGTTATCTTACTGTTGGAGGACTACTTCAAACTAAAACTGTTCTGATTGTTAGGAGTATTTGTAATCTTCAGATTGTATGTTAATAGCAGTTTGTGTCACTTGATATTACCAGCATTATTCTTCATTTTAAATAATGATTTTTTTCTAGTGTTAGGTTTCCTTATCTTCAATGCATTTCTAGAGAGTGTGGATTCTATCTTGGTAAATCACATTCCCTTAGATGAGATGCTTTATATTTACCTCATTATCCTAGAGTGGTATCTTTGCCTTTTTTCTTACATGGGCTAGTCTTTTTAGCATATATGGCCAGAATTGCATTAAACAATCCCAGAGATGGTGTCAGTGGTGTGCTAATACTTTTAACAGCAGTGTTACCAGATGCATTATCCTGAGCTGTTCTATTTTCTTTAGTTCTCTCTGTTTCTCAGGCCTATCCTCATAAGTTGCAATTTACAACACACTTGAGCAGCATTTTGTTATAGCTAGTTACATGGAACAAAAAGATACAGATCAAATACAACATTATTTGCTGAATACAGCATCAGTGTCACCAGCTCTTGGCCTACCAAAGTTTAGATTATGGGGGGGCAGTGATGTTAGTGATATTCATCCACAAAATATTGGAGGAGCTGAAAGATTATCCTGGCGATTTGTGAACAAGCAGGGGAGAAAAATGGAAAGGAAGATAAAGACACCATTTTTTTTAGAGGCTAGACAATGCTAAAAAAAAATTCTTGTGAGAATGCTGCAATATTCAATGCCTCATGTGTAGTCCTTCTTGGGAGGCTTACTGCTGAGTGTGTGTGTTTTGGCCACTTGTTTTTGTAGTAAGCAATGATTCTGGGAAGTCCTATTTGGTTAAGTTTGTTTGGGGTAACGAAATATGATGTTGGATATGTTTATAAAATAAGGGCTGGAGAGAGTGATGAGAACCACAAATACAGATGGCTGGTGTATTTGATCCAAGATACAGAGCTCTGGTGATAATAGGTGGAAGATTGTTGATGAACCTCAAAACAGAATAAAAGGAACTGAATTTTTATTTATAAAATGGTGTAGGAATATTTTATAACATAAGGCTAGAGAAAGCTGAGGAAAATGAGGTCTCTGGAACTCTTATTTGGAGTTGATATTATAAATTATAGCATTACTGGAGAAATGAAAATGAAAATTTGTAAAATGAAGTGTGCTTGTAAATACTATCTCCTAAAGGAGATTTGTGGTTAACAGTAGCCCTGTGCAGAGACACTCACCAGACCTACTTTTTCTTCAAGAAGTTAACCATGAAAGATAGGTTGAAGTGTTCCCATGTATTTTTATCTGTCTTGCGTAAGAATTGTCCTTATCAACAACACTTCTAATTTTTGTGCTAAATCAAGAACTGTTATGATTATGGCAGCTGAACATATTAAGATCCTGCACATTCTGTCCAGTCTCAAGCTGGTCTAATCTTCTGCCAATGCTGATGAGGTTAATAGTGCTTTAAAACAGAAGTGATGAGACTTCTGCCTCTGTAGATGTCATCCAAAAAGCCTGAATTGCAGTTCTCTGCACCATGATATGTCTCAGGTAAGGGTGATGATGAGCTGTTCCTGAGATGGCCAGTGCTGCTGCAGTGACTCTCAGGACTCCTATTGCCCTAGCTCATCCCTTAAAGAGAAGTTGGGAATGAGTGGTGTTGGGCTTGGGAGAAGTGGTACTAAGGTACCACCTGACATCTTTTCCCTGGTATTGCTGGTCTTCTCTTCCGCTTAGTGGAATACAGAGAGATCTTCTTATCCTTCCATCTGTTCTTCCAGTTTCTGTGTACCCAGACTCCCATGCTGATACATAGATACTAGGTGGTCATAAACACATCATGAATAGAATTCACTTTTGGGTAGAATATGATAGTCTTTACTGTTATGTACGTGTATTTAATGCTTTTGTAGAATAATACTGGATTTCTGCTTTGCTAGAAGAAAGTCTATTTGGGAACATTTGTCTTACTGCACCTCATGATCAACTTTTGACATTGTAGCATATTATTCAGAAGTTGCAAATAAACCGTCAGACAGGCACTGATCATGCTTTATTCTTGTGCTGGTGGGGTAAACTCTGCGACTGGTTTTATCCAGTTTGAAGCTCAAACCTAATATCTCCTTGGAGAATATCTAACGAAGGTGAATGCACCTTCTGCATGTGCCATTAGTAGTGTGAGCTGTTGTTCTTTGACTTGACACTTCTGTACATTTTTAAATTTAATTTCTTATATTGTTTTCAAGTATTTTCTGGTCACTGTAATTTTCCAGTAGCTGTTACTGCATGCTTCCTTAAAGGTAAAATAATTGTGTAGTTAAAACATAATCTTTGCCTGACCCTAATTTGAACTACCTAGGTGTTATAATTTTACAAAATGGAATTGCTTGGTGATAGAAGTCCCTAAAAGATACCTAGAATTTTGCAGATGGCTATTTGAAAATTAGTGTGCATTTCCTATGAGTGATGCATAAGGGAGAGAATGTCAATATGGCTTTTGAAATATTCATGTTTGTGCATGAAATATAATAACTTCTTTCATGTTGCTAGAGAATCCAAAATGACATCCTTTGGGTATCTGTTAAAACTAGGCAGCAAGTTCATCTCAGCTCAAAAGTGGACTATATAACTCATGAGATTGAATGATGTGTGGTGGGAAAAGAATGTGTAGAGATGGTCTTCAAGATAGCAAAATTCTTGTTCAAACTATGCTACTTGAAAAGCAGTAAGCACTATTGTCTTACATAGTATTTTTATCAAAATCCAGGGAGAACAGGGTTGGAATGTTTTCTGGAAGAAATCCCTGAACCATTGTACTTCAGATATGCTGACCAGGCTTTAAGAGCTATTGTCTTTATATACAGGATCTTTTTGTCTCTGAAATAAATTAGTAGGGGATGTGCCTGTGTTGGGTGTGTGGTTGTGTTTTTTTTTTTTTTTTTTTTTTTTTGTTTGTTTGTTTGTTTGTTTTGGGTTTTTCTCCTTCCTCCTTTTTGCTTAAAATTTTTGCAGGTTTGTTTTTAACTTTGGAACTGTGAATACTTTAGAACTGAATGTGTGTACAATTCATCTTGATTCTTCCTAGTAGTATGTAACAGTGCAAGAAAGTATTGCCATCAACTTTTCTTTGTGTGCACACAGCAGTAAAACCAGATTTAGTATTTTTTTTGGCAGCGTTTCTTGAAAGCGAACATACTTTTAGTTTTAACTGATAATGGAGGAAAAACAGTATGTAGCATGTTGGTGTGTATGTATGTGTGTATATGTATATAAAAATACATACTTTAAAAAATAAGTAGTTCAATTGCTTGAATCCTGCTAAGTGTTGGTCTCTAAAAGCTCCTTGGATTAAAAAGGACTGTCTTTGGTTTAAGGTGGTTTTTATGAGTACTAGAGTCATGTGAAATGAAGCTTATGAAACTTGTTACTACTTTTAAATAAATTCTTAGTTTGCACATATGTCTCTTACTTGAATTATTCTAAAAAATAAGAAATGTTAATTATTAAGTGATTTGAAGATGTCCTGCAATTTGAAGGTGTCCTGCTATTAAATCCTGTTCCTTAGACTTGGTAATTGTCATTCTTAGTTTGCTTTCATTTTATTCTTTATTTACAGTTTATTTTGCAGGGAAATTATGGTTTTTATAAGGTTTGTGTCTATCTTCTAGAGTGGTTTGGTGTGTTTATGCATTTTTTCATCTGTTACTATAGTGATGCTGGTACAGAAGTAGGAATTTTAGGCATCTTTGCCTGTATGGTGCACTTGAACACTGAAATTTCTTGTCTGTTTTTCTTGTGTTGCTGAGACTTTTAATTATAGATGTAGTAAGTGGTCTTCAGGGCAATGGCTGTGAACTGTAGTAGGAGAAACCGCAGTGTGTAAGAATCTAGTAGTGTTCTTTCACTGTTGTAGGTTGCAATACATCTGAGAAAGGCAATGGTTGCCAACAACAACAAAAAAAGTAGATTTCAAGGTGATGTAAGATTAGGTGGGTTGAAGTTATTTGTTTCTTCCCTATGAAATGTTGTTGTGTAAAGTTTAT
Source organism: Crypturellus soui (assembly GCA_032275445.1). Taxonomy (NCBI): domain Eukaryota; kingdom Metazoa; phylum Chordata; class Aves; order Tinamiformes; family Tinamidae; genus Crypturellus; species Crypturellus soui. The sequence goes on along the minus strand of JAUBNY010000372.1, from coordinate 4,029,402 downwards.
AAATTAGTGCTTTTAATACTTTTTTTTGTTTGGGAGGCAGTAACTATTTGAGGTAGCCTAAATATATGGATTTCATTAGTCCTGTGGCACTATCAGAAGGGACCTATAATTTCTCTTGACCTGTAGTCCTCTGCCTTTAACTTTCAGATTGGATAATCTGAAATGGTGGTCTGTGCTACATCTCCTTAACTAAACTGCTGTGGTGGAAAAATGACCTTTGCCTTTTGAACAGCAGCAAGGTTTTCTATTTTAAGCAGAATTATACCACTAACTCTCAGAATACATCAATATATACATTTTGTGATAAAAGAAATGTGAGGCTTAGATCAACATTTTATTGTTCACCATAACAGAAATTGTGTATTATCTAACTGGGACAGGTTTGAGGTTAACTGAGTTCGCCTGATTGCCCTATCTTTCAAAGGCAATTCTAGGATGTTAAAGTAATTTTTAATTTCTTGCATATAAAATGTTACAGCTAGCAGCAATGTCCTTTGAATTTTGTGAAACCATGTACCTGCTGACCTTTTGCACTTTGAACTGTACCACTTGTGCAGGTTTGTGGTGTTCTTAACAGCTATCTGTAAAGAAGTCTTTTTGTAGGAGTGAACTTCCAGTACTGAAACTTGCTCTTGGATGTTGCCTGTGACTTGGAAATCTGATAAAGCAAAGTTATGTTTTAACTTAGTTGTAAGCTCCATTTACAAAATGAAGCCAAATGAGCTTGCTTCCTTCCTTCCTTCCATGCTGGAGATACTGTAAGCTTCATTCACATCTACTGTGGACTTTCAACCTTGTGGCTGCCTTTCTTCCTTTCTTTAACTTTTCTGATCTTGCCCTATGGGAAGCCTTATAGCTTCTAATCCTAGTGATAAGTTAAGTACTTGATGTAAAACTTCATTTTGCTCAAGTCAGTAAGCATCCCTGTTGTGCCTGAAGTTCTAGACAGTCCTTGTAGCTTATTGCTCAGTCTGTGCAACAGAATACACTCAAATACTTCATGTGAGGTTTTTATGTGCCTTTCCCTCCATCCCTGGTCTTTCTGAACATTGTCAACTGAGCTAAAATTTCAGTACCCTCTGCTCTGGATGCATTTGCTTGTCTAGTTAGCTTTCAGTTTAATTTCTATTAAGCAGCTGGGCTCCTCGGTAGCACGATTGGAGGATAGAAAGTATTGAATGAACAGGATGTGAGAAGCACAGGCTTCTCGGTATGTATTTGCTTTAGGCACAGGAAAAAAGCTCTAAACTTGAAGAACA
>JAUBNY010000372.1:3978429-3996884 GCA_032275445.1 Crypturellus soui | reverse complement strand
TTTTATTTTATTTTATTTTATTTTATTTTATTTTATTTTATTTTATTTTATTTTATTTTATTTTATTTTTTCCTTTCTGATAGCTTAAATGTTTATAAGTGTACTTCACAATAGTAAATTTAATTTCAGGTCTATTCCTGCACCACTGAAGTTTGTTTGCTGTAGAGAACAGTGCAGCTTTTGCAATGGCTTCTTCAAAGCCTGACAGTTGTTGTGTGAAAGTATTTGCCTGCAGTTACCACTGAATAAAATGTGAATGTCTCAGGGCTTTTCTGTAAAAAGGGATTATAGAGTGCGGCCTCCATATTTGGCTCTAGTTGTCAGCTTGGGTGTCCTCTAATGCAGACGCTAGTCTGATATGTTGGCAAATATTCAGTTAAATGAAATGTCGATAACATGTTCTGTGTAGTAAAATCTTATTTAAAGACAAAATAGCTATTTGGAGGAATTTGTTTTCAGCATATCGTTGAGTGGTTTTTCAAGAATGTTCAAGTCTACAAATGGATCTGAGCTGAAAGGAGACAACTGCCTGCTGGAAGTAGATTCTCCGAACCTGTCAAATGATAAAGCTGAAAAACCTCCCAGATGCATAACTGAATCTTTTAAAGTTGACAGAACTTTTTCAGTTGTGCTACATTAGTCTGAGTCAAACAAGTAGGATGAAGTGTGGGATGAAGATGAAGCTTCGTGAGGTGACAGACTGTTCACTTTGGCCAAAAGGGGCAGCCTTGCCCGCTGCCCTACGCTCTGAGCAATTTTCCTGGGAAGGTGATGGTTTGTTTTTGTTAGCAAACTGAATCCTCCTAAGTCCAAGGACAGCGGTTGTGGGGATGGCTGCCTGTAGTGAGAGGCTGGCAACTTTATTACTTTCTAATGTAGATGCCTACGTAGTAGTAAATGCAGTATGTGTTGGGATATACATTATTTATTTTCATCAGACATAAATGTACCAGAATGAACTTTCCTTTGGTGTGTTCTTTCTATTAAAGCAATAATCTCTTTGTTAACTCCATAACCACATTTTGTACTGATTCTGATTGCAGATAGGAATGCTTGTGAAAGGAGAAAGTGGCCAGTATGCAAACCATTCTGTCAGCTGCTGCTGGAATAAACTGCAGGCTCTGCATGGACTTCAGGAAAGCTCCACACAAACCAATTTCAACAACCCATATCAACTACCTCATTTCTGCTGACTTTTTTTTTTCCCTTCCTTTTTCAATTCTGCCTCTGGCGCTTTTATATTTGAAGCAGAAAAGCTCAGACACTAGAGATTTAGTAGCATTTAAGAGGTCACTGACAAAACAGTCTTTATTTAGAAAAGTGGTTGACAACTTTAAACCCCCTATATGGAGCAAAAGTGTTTGCTATACTATATCCTGTTTCATGAATTAAAGTTTTCCCCTTCTATAGAAAAAATCTTCTTCCTCATTCTCTACAAAGAATGATGGTCCTAGTCTAAGTGAGCTTTTAATTCTGTTAGGTAAATTGGAAAATAGAGTGTAAATGTATACTTTAGAAGAAAAGATAATTTTAAGCCCTAAGAGGTACTTACATTCAGGACAATACTGTCCCATGGTACTGTTTCTACAGTCATTAATTTTGAGTGCTCTAATGTTCCCAGCTGCCAGTGCTTAGGTCACAAGTAAAGCTTTATATTATGATGTTTGACGGAAACTACTTTCAGTGAGAAATTTCAGTGGAGTTTACTGGAAGATTATTTGTCTAGTAGGCTGACAAGCTACAATAACATATCAAAATAAAACGTTAAGATACAGAGTTATATGTATTTTAATTTTAATGACTTTAATATGAGAATTTTTATTATTGAAACATTAAAGTACAGAATGAAATGAACTTTTTATCCATGGCTTTGCATTGGAATATCTCATGAAACTAACTCAGGAGCTGTTACGGGTCAGTAAATAACTATTTTAAGTATGGTGATGGTTGAAAAGTTAACATACAGAATCATTGTATTCACTTTGCTACCAAAGCAACTGAAGGAGCCTCGTGATTTTGCTCTTCTGACCTCTTTTATTCATCATCCCTCTGCTTCCTTTGCTGAACATGAGTCCTTCACAGCAAGAACTTCAGTGCTGGTGTCCTTGGGTCGCTGAGAACTCAGGTCAGTGAGAACTCAGTTGGTCATTGTACGGCTGAGGTTAGGTTAGGAGAACCCGGTGCCTGACATCTCAGTGCAAAGACACCTCCTTCAGCTCCGACATCTCGCCTGTGCCAGCTGCCAGCAGGGCCCAGCAGTCGGGCCAAGTATCACCAGACTTTTTTTGTTCTTTCAGCTACAAATGAGGTCTTGTCCTGGAAAAAGGCAAGCTGGCGATCAACACTTCAGTTCATTTTTATGGTGACAAAGCAAAGAGAAAAGGAAGCTCACCCGCATGCATGGAGTTTTGGCTGGGAGGACCACAGTGCTTTGCATGGGTGGTTTAATAGTATTTGCAGTTTCCTGGCATTTCAAGTGGCTACTGTTTTTACCAGGGTCAATTCTTTCTCTCCTCTAATATGCTGTGGTGCAAGTGAGTGTCTTTGGCAGCACTTGGTGCACGTCTTCTGCTCTATTTCGTTCGATTCAGAGGCTTCAGTGTTTACTTCTAGTCAGCTCAGTAGTGGACTTTTTAATAGCATGATTAAAACAGCTTTTTCTGATGTTGTTGATACGTGGCCTTGCAAACCTAAACACTGTATCACTGGGGGAAAAGATTGGTGGTGAACTCTGAATGTGAGTCCCACATTTCTAGGTCACCAACTTGAAAGTAACTCAGTAGTGGCCAAAGCTTGTTATCATTTCATGGTTTTGCGTTTGGTCTCACTCCAGGTGTTGGACGCATTAGAGAAGTTGCTGTTTTCACTTCTGTGCTAAATCTTGAGGCCCTGATCCCTGCAGAGGCCTCTAGTCACTGCTGGACACAAACAGCAGCACTGGCAAGCGCCCCGACACCGTTCCCCTCACTCTGTGTCTGCTCCCTATCCCCCATCTGTTTGGGTGTTGATCCGGCTTTCTTAATAAATTCTGTGGGCCATTGATTAAAAGGTTAATGAAGTAATGTGTTTTCTTAAAATGGGTGCAGATTTGGTCTAGCATGTATGTTGATGGAGATGAAGCTTTGGTCCAAAACCTTGACCAGAGAAGCTGAGATTCCTAGGGCTGAGTGGTAACAACATGGCAAAAGATTGAAAAAAAAAAAAAAAAAAGGGGGTTTCTTAATAGTATACCTGAGTAAGAATGATACCATGATATCCTGATGATGTGTTTTGCAAATACCCACGTACTACAGTGTGAGAGGTAGCTGCACTGGCTAGCTACCCAAGCTAGCTCTGCACAGTAGCCTCAGTGACTGCTTTTTTCCCCTTTCTCTATGTATAGCAGTTTTAAGGAGAGTTGTAGATCAGATGAGCAGTATTGTTTTTATCTTCTGCTAGAAGAGGGCCAGACATTGCTGAAGTTTTGAAACAGAATCTTAGTAGTTACTTACCTTTCTTCCCGTATATTTCCTTCCTGCCCTACTCTATTTTTCTTTTTTTAATTGTGGTCAGTCCCTTGCTTGTTTGCTGTTTTGCTTATAGACTGTGCTTATAGGCTTTATTTTTCCATTGTCCTGCAAAAATTCTAATACACAATTTGTTTCCGAAAGCAATGTAGGAATCTGTAGCAGGTTTAAATGTCAAGACCTTATAGGAGAGACCTTAATATAAACCTGAAAGAAAGCAGGCTTTGCTCACTGTCCTACAATGGCAAGTCCCAGCAGAGAAGGATGCCGGCTGTTAAGCCCTCTTTGGGCCTTCTGAGGGATCCCTAGGTTGCCAGCAGCGTGCTGGTTTTGGATATACCTCTCTGTGCCCTTTGGAGCTGGCAGAGCTGTCCATGTGTCCATCCCCAGCCACCCCCGACGTGCTGGGGAGCCGGTGAGAGCAGAGGCAGGTGTGCAGGGGCCGCAGCGGGACCTCGCAGCAGACGCCGCACAGCATGGGCACGCTGCTGGTGAAATCACACACAGAGATTCAAAAGTAAATTAAAATCACATTAAAAAAATAAAGTTGAGGAAGTTTAGAGGAGTGTATTTCCACTGATGTAGAGCTCAATCTTATAAATGACCAATCTAGCCATGTGCTTTGGAGTTCCATGAGCAAGTGTATGATAGCCTCTGATTTATTTCAAGTGTGACCAGTCTCCCCCTTTGAGAAAGATGCTGTTAACTGCAAGCTTGATGTGTTTGCAGTGGCTAAGAGTAGCACTTCATTACCCAATCCTGCTTTCTCATATAGGTCTAGTATGGCTCTGTTGTGTCTGTAAGACTGGGAGGCTGCCTTGCGCCCTTGTGCTTTTACTTTCCCTGAAGACTTAAAGCTCTGAGGGGTGTTTTCTGGTTTACCAAGAAGTTGACAAAACTTCAGATTCTTGTTAGTTTTGTTTACCCTTATGTGCATTTAGCGTAGACACATATCTACATAAAATTTAGGTGCTTTTGTGCTTTTTTTTTTTTTCTTCTTTCCAATATGGTTAACTAGGGCTTCATGGGATCTCAGAGCTACCTTATGCTGTTATATGAATACTGAAAAATGCAGAAGAACCTCAAAACTCACTAACTGCAGCAGCCAAGTAAATGCAAGTAACCTGCAGATCAGTCCTGAGTCTTCTAAATAAATGATGGCTTTTGTGTTCATGGAACTTTCACACACAAAAAAAGATTAAAATAGCCATCCCAGGCTATTTCAATGGTTTACCACCTGATGTAGCTGACATTGGGTGATTGAAGGGACTTGGTGTATACACCAAGGAAAGCATAGCAGTTCATTTGAAACAGCACTGTAACTAACGTCTCAATAGGCAGCTTCTTCTGAAGCGAACTTAATTGGAGCAGGTTACTATTATTTGAAAATACATTTTTTAATGTGGCATTGTCAAGAAATTTATACTTTGGTTATACCTATTGTATACTGAATCTTTTGTTAGAGTTGTATTGGGAACTGAAACCCACCAAAGCAGGATCCCTTTCAGTCCAGGACAAAAAAGAGTATCTTGGGAGCATCGTTATTTTGAGGCCAGTTGAAATTAGGCAATTACCTTGATTTGCAGAAAGTTTTTTTTTTTTTCTTTTGAAAATGCTGGATTTTTTTCCTTTTCTTCTTGGTGTGTTTGTATTAACATGTGACAGATTAAGTTAGTCTTCACAGATATATTTTCCTCTTCAGCTCATGTGCTCCTGTGTAGGATTACTAGACAAAACGGACAGAATCAGAATGTGGATCAATTGTCCTTTTCTGGAATTGGGACTTAATGTGTGAGACCTATTCCAAGCCTGATTTATAGCTTAAGCAAATTTAAATTCTCAAATATATTTGTTTATTCTTTTATTCTTGTGCATGCATCTTGCACTTTAATTTTCAAACCATAGTCAAATATTAAAAATATCATTAACGTGCTTCTGGATATCTCAGTAGGCATTTACTTAAGGAAGATGTGAAAATGTTCTTTAAATCTGGTTTAAGACCCGATCTAGATACCTGTAATGGAATTCTGAGCTGTAATGTTTTTCGTCTGAAATTTTAATATGTTAAAAAATCTATTTGATTTCTCTATAGACTTTAATAAGATTTCTCTGGCGTGTATTTGAAATTGTTGTTTGTTCTACAGCCGACATTTGGAAGGGTTTTTTCCACAGACCCCGGAGAGGTGCCAGGTGGACAGTCATGAGGAGGAAAGTCTTTTCCTCCTTCTATTGTGAGCTGGAATTGCCGCCTTCTTGCATGGAAAGAATAGGGAGGGGAAGGGGAGACTGTAAACAAGCTACCTTGGCTTGTGCAGTGCAAAGTAACCCTTTGCAAAAACTTCTTTTTTTGAAATAATATCAAGAACAAACTTGTAGAATATTTTGTCATTATTTTCTCTTTCTCTACAACATAATAATAGAAGTTTTGTTTGTTTGTTTTTCCCCTAATACATACTCATAGATTGTTTTGGTAGTGTTTTTTATATTTGTAATTATTCAAAGGGAGAATGGGGAAGCTTTTTTTTTTTTCTTTTTTTCTTTTTTTTTCTAAGTAATCTGTCAGTTAGGAAACATTTAAGTTTCTTTTTCTGTTTGTTGTCTAACAAAGGCAGGCCCATAATCTCTTTGACCTTGGTGTTTGCTCTTTGTTGTGTGTGTTTGTTTCTCTGCTAAACGGAAACAAAACTTCATCAGATACAATATGGTTGTAATGACAAATATAGGGCCAAGTTAAAATTATCTGTGCAAGCAGCTATCACTGTAGCTGTATTCCTTCTATACTGTAGCCTTATCTTTTATTTTTTTAGGTTCTGCTGCTTAGAGATTTCAAATTAGAGTTTAGGGCTGCTTTTCTTCCTCTTCATGCAGTCAACATACCATAAATGTAAAATAATTATTCAGAATAAGTTCACTCTCATCATTGTTGTGGAAAGCTGTGTCTTTAACTTTGTAAAACATTGTATGCAGAAGTTTGGAATGCACATTTGTAATTTTCTTTTTTTTCTTTTCCTTTCTACTGCCTTGGCCCTGGCTACCTTTGCTTCTCCTGTACCTTTTAATTTAACATTGGTTGGTCAAGCACTGATCTCTTTCCTTTTTGCGGAGGGGACAATGCATCAGTGCATTTTGCCTGCTATAGCTTTCAGTGTGCTAACCCAGGAAGGAAAGTAACATTTCTTTGCTGGCAAAAATTATTTATTTATTTATTTTTTATCCATAGCTTGAACAGTGTTTTGTTGTTGTTGTTGTTGTCCTTTAACCAGGTAGCAAGGGCCGGGAGAGAACTGTCTGTGTGTGTGTACTGGGAAAAATAGTAATATATAGGTGTTTGCCTGCAAACTTGCCTGTCACGGGTCACTGAAGACTCTTCTTCAGAGCGGACCATTGGTCGAGCTGCAGCCCACAGGCCAGGAAAGGGACAGAGAGAAACCCAGTCAGCAAACAGGCTTATGTCTGCTCAGTAGCAAAGCACCTCTTCCTTGAGCGAGTGCCTCCTTCCCACATTTCTTCTAGCAGTGAAGGCTGGAGAACATGGATGCAGGTGCGGGGATTATACCTATGTGTTAGGTTCAAATGGATGCATTATTTTTGGATTCTTATGGGTGAAGCTGGGTAGATGCTGCATAAGGACAAGGGAATCCTGTACTGACTAATGGGAAGGTATCAAAATTTTACCTTGTTCGCGGTAGCTCCAACAAGTTCCTGTTTGTAAAGAAAATCTTGAAGGCACCAGTCCCTGGAATTGGTGTGAGATAAATAGATCTCTGTGCTGAGCTCCTTGCGCTTGTCTTTTTGACTCCGGGAGTTAGATCTGCGGAAAAGAGAAAACATGTGCGGTGCTTTTACGAGTTATGGCCTGTCTGCTGTGAAGCAAGTGCACAGAACTGTCTGAAAGCAAAGCCAGGATGCACATAGTGATGAGCCTGACAGACCCAGCCGCATGGAGCGCCGCTCACCCCAGCTCAGTGCTGCCTGCCCTCCTGTTTGCCTCAGGGCAGGTGGGTGAGGAGAACTAGCAGCACAGGCCAAAGTTATGTTCTTCTGACCATTTAAATAGAAGTAGTCATCTTTACTCCTGGTGGAACAATAATTTGCACATCATGCTCTTTAAAATGAGTAGTATGGCATTTGTTTATTTATTTATTTATTTGGAATTTAATTATGCAGGATTAGAATTATTTCTTTGCTTGTGTCAATACTGAAAGCATGACTTCTGATACTGTAGGAGTACAATATTGGGATGTAGGGAATTAGGAAACAAATTCAGGGCTTTTATTTGTAATTTATTTGAGGTAATTATTTTGAGGGAATGTAACATTTGTAGATGGGTGAAACTTAACCAGTTGAAAATGCTCAGTTATGGCATAATGTTTTAAAGACATCACAGGATATGCACCTACTGACAGCCCAGCACTAGTGCTTTGCTTGTGCTGTGTCAAGTACTTTGACAGGAGGTTGTGCTAGGTCTTCCCAGTTGGTCTCCTGTGCAAGGCACTAGATAACAAGAATGTGCTTACTGCATACTCTCTGAGTTTGCCACTGGATTACAGAGAGTTTTCCAGCAGAAACACATATATTAAATCATACTTGTATTATTATTTATACAGCTTTGAGTTGAGTTCTGTAAAACTCCAGTGCAGCAAATGTGTTTCTGGAGATAAGTCCTGAGAATGTAACTAGTAGCATTGAGCCTCTCGTTCCTACAGCTGTGTGGTGGTGGGCTGCATTCCTGGGTATGTGCAGGTGAAGCAGAGGTCCTAATTTATCCTTTATAGCCCTTTAATTTGATCATGTATCTGCATGGAAATGGCTTTCTGATAGTGAAGCAAAACATGTCAAAAACACTCATAATTTTGATGTGTGAAATAATTCTTATTCCTTTCCAAATGAAGGATTTTTAGAAAAAAAAATGTTTTTAAAAAATTAAAGCTGTTTAACAGTTTACAGCTGTTTAAGCTATTGAAGAGGTGGCTATTCTTTGCTGGCAATTGTTCTAACAGGGAATTATTTAAACAATGCAGTTTTAATGGTTTGACACTTTAATGGTCAGGATTTCCTGATGTGATGCCATAATCAAGAACGACTGAGCAGGACTTGAGACAATTTAGTTCAAAACCAGTTTCCTTTTTTTTTTTTTTTTTTTTTTCCTTTTTCCTCCACTTCCTTCTCCTCAGCCCCAAACCTCTGTGCTGTGTCATGTTGCCTCCTGCCTGCGCATGTCTGCTCTGCTCTCTGGGCATCTTGTGCTCTCCAACTGAGAGATCCCGAGTGTTTCTCCTTTTTTTTTTTTTTTTTTCCTCTTCTCCCTGTGCTCTTCCTTCCCCTCTCCCAGGGAACAGAGTGGAGTTGTGTGGCCTGGGAGATGGCGGGGAGCTTTCAGCAACGATGTTTGTGGCTGTAGCTTGGAGTTGCTTTTGCAGCTCTGGAGCCTGCTGATGTCAGTGGATGGAATGAGCCCAGCAGCCTCCTCCTCCCCACTGGCTCTCCCAGATCTCCTGACGCTTCCTTGAATGTCAGGTCGGGCCTCTTTCCCAACCATCGTAGTTCTTAACAAAAGTATCTGTGTTTTCTACCTTTCATAGGTGTAAAATACCTGCACGTCTGATTTAGATGCTTGTACATGATAACATGTGGCGGCTGTTCTTCCTGTTGAATCACTATTCTGTAGGGAAGCAGGTTCTCTACGGACAGTGTGAGGATAAGTGTGTTCTACCTTCTAGCTCTTTTTTAATGATTTCAGTGCTTTTTTCGTTTTGATCCTGAAGGAAAACTTTGCCCAGGGATAAACTCTTAAACTGGCATTTTGAAAGCCAGTAGTGGGGTCTCCCTTCTACATATGAGAGAGGTTCAGAGAGAAGCTTTTGGTGGGTTGCAACTTATCGCCTCCCTATAAAGGTAAGAGGAATGACTCACCATACCAGTGCTGTTACTGAAGAAGCTCTCTGCTCTAGAAAGCAGAACACTGGCCTGGGAGGCAGGAAACCTAGATTTAACTTTTTGGCTCTGCTTGAAGCTTGTTGGGATGATATTGGTCAGATTGAGCCATTGCTTTGAGCATCAACTTCTTTATTAGGAAAAAACACTGTTTTCTTCAGTAAGATACCTGAAGATTTGTTGTTAGAAATCATGCTAGCAGTTGTTACAGATACTTTTCCATATATATTAAAATCACTCTGTGTGGTAGGACCAAATGTTGTAGAGTTTATCAGAGTTGGAGACAAGGAGTCTAATTAAATTTCTGTTAAATAATTATGCAGATAATATTTTAAACAATTTAAAATTTCATGCTCTCAGCAGGATATTCAAGCACATTTGCAGTAGCTATCATAGGAAGCTTAAGTAGCTGTGATACTATCTCTGCTGCAAAGTAATAATAAAAAAAGCATAACCATTAAATGTGGGCTGTGATTTACTACCCTAGAAATGAGCTTAATAGAAATTATCTTTAGTGAAGACTATGGTGACAGAGTGTGTTGTGTTTATTTTGTAGCTGGATAGTATACTTAAAATACATGGAAGAATTCTAGATCTATTTTTGGCTGTCTTGGAAGAAAGGAGGTATCTGCCTCAATCTGACCTGCAAACTTCCTGAGAAACAACAGGAACTTAAACAGAGCCAATTTCAGTTAAAGGAAAAGATGTGAAGAGGACAATTGAAAGCAGATATGAACACTCATGACATGTAGGATAATTAAAAAAAAACAAAAGGATATATGAAGGCTAAAGTCAATTACTTCACATTAGCTGTGAAGTGCAGGGCATTCGCCACTGTCATGGACTGCTATGCAGTGGGTTCTGTCTTGCTTCCTACTGTGTGTGTTTGAATCCAGAATAGCTCGCTTAAGTCCTTGCTACATTCAAGAGATATGGAGAAAAGCAGCATTTTTTAATACCGATTTGTATATCAAAAATGCTTGTAGTTCTAGACATTTTTTGTGTTGAGCATGCAGCAATTTTGTCTTTACGTGCAGCGTGTGTGTCGCTTTTTTGACCTCAGATATACGGCCTATCCCCTTATTCTCCGTACTGTCTTACTATGCTCTGAGAGTGCCCAAAACCAAACCCCGCTGTCCACACAGTCCCTGCTGCTCGGCAGGGCGCTCGCTGCTGCGTGTCCTGTGTCACACCCACTCCCGGCAGCGCGCATGTACGGGCCGATTGGTCCCTGTCAAAAACAGCCAGCGTTTGCAGGCGGTTTGGGAGCATTGTACCAGCGTGGGGTTTCTGAGCTGTTGTAGCTGCTATGAGCTTTGATTCCAACTCTCATCTGTAGTACAAACAAAAAAAAAACAACAACAAAAATGGTCTTGATAGATCGAGTTTTAATTTCAAATGGGGAAAAAATGTCCTGCGATAAAGAAGCTGTTGTATTACTGACATTTTAACATTTCTCTAAGAAGTCAGTTTTAGCTAGAGTAAAATAATAAAAGACTATTGGCAGAGCAGAAATAAAAAAAAGACCCGGCAGTGGTATGTGCTGTGCTGTGTTCCTCACATTGAGGAGAATACAATCCAGACAAAGTCTACTGCTCTTTTTTTAGAAAGAGTGAGTGAGAGAGCTGCAGAGCTTATGAGCTTCCAAGGCTCCAAGCATACCCTTACCAGGCGGGTGGGAACCTCAAATAGTTCATGCTCTGTCAGCTTTGGTGGCAAAGAAATACAGAATGAAATTATTTAATCCTGCCCAATAATGAGGCTTTCTGGTTAATACGCAATTTGAAATTCACACAGTGGATTTTTATAGGGTTACCTGTTTCAAGTTCCTCTGTGAATAAATCCCACTGAACATAGTTATACCAGATAATAATGTTTGGCTAAGTTAAGAAATCTGATATTAAATTTTGGCTTTCCTTTCAGAAACTACTGTACAACTGCTTATTAAATAGACTGCTTTATTAAATATTAAATAAATTAATTAATTCCCTCCCATTTTTTTTTTTTTTCCCTAACTTGCTTGTCTCACATGGCAAATAGAATACAAACCCTATTATATGAGACAGGAATCACTAATATGAACTGTTAACTCTGTCATGGATTACAGAGGCCTCAGCAAGTTACTGCACCATTGAAAGTAAATCCTAGTATTTTATTCTGCCCTAGAAATAGTGGCATTTCAACAAAGTTAAGGATATTGTCGTTGTTTCATTACTGTATTAAAAATTACTTCAGTTTGACATTTTTCTCTTTTTTGGGGGCTCATTACAAACTGAAGAATTTGTGTGTGGGAACATAAAAGTGAGCAATACATTTCATTGTGGATGCACATTACCTCTGCTTTGCTGCTGCAAGAAGAAAAAGGCCATTTGCTTCCCCTGCCCTCTTCACGCATAAGCGTAGCTGTGTGATGAGCTGAAGGGAAAGCCAATTAGGTTAAAATTAACCCGTGAAAACAAAGAGGGCACATGCTGTGTTTCCAGCTTGGTTCCCTGCAGAGCTGCACGCTTGCTTGTGCTTGCACAGAGCGAGGATGGTGCAGTGAGTGTGAGTGTGAGTGATGACACTCACAGCTGACAATACTGTTGCCTGAAGTGTCTGAAGATGAGGGGTGAAAATTACAGCCTAGCAGGGAGGTTTGTGGCTTTGTAGACTGATCTAACGCTGTCATAGTATCATGTTCCCAAGCCGTGCTTCCTCCCTCGCATTAAAATTTCTGCAGGAGGTCATGAAGCTGCTGTAATCTAACTGCTTCTTTTGTTCCTTCTAGGGTTAGGTTTTTGTCCAGTTTTCCCATGCTGAGGTGATTCACTAAGTTGTCACATGAGCAGCCGTGCAGGTGGGAGGGAGACAGCCTGTAGGTTGGCTTGTCTGCAGCATGCCTTTTGCAACTTCAGCAGCCTCCAACCTCGTCCTCAGCAAGGGAAGCTTTTGTTCGGTTTGTTTGCTTTAAAAGTAAAACACAGTGAGACAAATTTCATATTGAGGACTATTTGACTTAGTTATTGTCCTTCTGTGCTTTTTTTCTTGGCACAAAAATGTCTGTTTTTGCCTTTGAAAGCATGAGCGTTAGAAAGGCGCAACATGGATTTTGGAAGATGTGTGCAGAGACTGTTATAAAGTTAACATTTAATCTCCTGGCATTTGTGTGCACTTCTCTGAGGGATAAACCACTCATCAGGTTCAGGCATGGGAAGGAATTTTCTTTCAAGCCAGACATTTTGGCCCGTTGTTCTCCTTTGCCGTGGGTACTTTGAGGCGCTTCCGAACCGCTTTGCGCGCTCTCATGGAGTAGAATCCCCTGCAGGGATTTAGAACATGGCAGCAGCTTTGATCTTGCTGCCTGCGCTGCGTTGTGGCACATGCTTTTCCGTGCCTTTTAGGACTGCTCTTGCCAAGATCAAGATAAAAGCGCCGCAGAGGCGCTTGATGGCACGTGGAGGGCGCGCAGGGAATAGTCGAGTTGTTGTCCCACGGCGTCGCATGCCGCTCTCTGCAAGCACAGGGATGTCGACTGCGTGACCTTGGCCAGTCCTGCCGCCCCTGCGGAGTTCGCCTGCGCTGTAAACACCACTCCAGGAGAAAATAGCATCTCACTGGAGCCGTGCCACTTGTCTTTCATTTATTTATTTATTTCTAAACAGCGATGTGTTGATAGAGCAGCAAGCTTGCATGAGAAATGCCGAGAAACATAGTTCATACATTTTAATCACAAGCTTGAGCAAGGTAGACTTCGTTTTGATTAAAGACTAAGGTATTGATGAGCACTCAGTTTCCACTTGTGCTGAATTGTTGACTTCAGTAATGCATTGTTATTAATAAGTGATTTTTGGTGAGGAAGAAATATCATTAAGTAAAATATAGCTTGTTCAAGGTATAGAAAAAATTAGGAATGGTATAGATTAAAATGGAGGAAGATTTTAAGGGAAGTCTCTGAAGGTTTGATCTCTACAGTAAGCTGTGTTTTCACATATGAGTTGAACAATACAAAATGTTTTTAGTAAAAGATGTGGATAATATTTAGTTAATAAGAATTGTGCATATACAAATTGAAAACAAATGAAAATTTTGAAAATTAAGCAAAATTGGCCAAGTTCATCTAATCAAATTTTAACTGCAGATAGCCTGAAGAATCCTAAAGTTGCAATATCTTGTTCAGGTAAACCATAAATAACCATAAAATAGGCTGAAAATAAGCTCTCTTGGAGTCCCCTTATATGGGGGGATAAGGAGAAAATCTTGGTATCAAATGCCAACACTACTTTTCTCAAAGAAATAAACAACCTGCTGTCACAGAATATGCTACAGAAATATCGGATCTTTCTAGGCAGATGTGTTACATCAGTAGAGACACCAATAATTCTTTTGATCTATTATGTGCAAACTGAGAATTGTAATTATTTATTCTTGGCATGTATGTATTAAATGCAAATCAATACTGATATCTGATCTTCAGTGCTGTAATTCACATTAGACAATGGCTGTAATAATAAATATGTTTTAATTGTGTGCTCAAGGAGAAAAATAAAATTAAGGTTTGATTAATAGAATGTAAAGTTAGTAAATGATAGTTTCAGTATAAGAGTGTAAGCTCTAATCCTTAGAGAAGGAAACTAATATATCCAGTGTCACTTGTATTGATTGATGTATTGATCTATTTTCCTGGCAGGGAGCAAGTATTCGAGATCTGCAACTTGGAAGTGGAGGAAAATAATTAGCTTACGTTAGGAAAATGGATTTACATTAGGAAAATAGGTTTAATGCCTCAAAGTAGCAAGAGAATCCAGAGAAGTATTTTCACTGGAGGTGACTGACACCAAGTAGAGTCTTAAACTTGGTGGATAATTTATAAAAATCAGAGTCAACAGATGCTTCTCACAATTAGCAAGTTAACCCAGAAGTCTTTTCAAAATGTCCCTTTTGCTTTTTGGTCATGTTGTGTTTGAACTGAAGATACAGGATATTAAGGTCACTAAATTCCATCATGATCAAAATCCAGTTGCCTGGATGAGGTGGTTCACACATCTCAAAACAATATTGCATTTTATCTGTTAAAAAATGTTACGTTGTCTCTCTCATGCAACTTAGCTTTACTGTGAAGTTTCCCCTCTCATACAAAATTAAAGAAATGTTGTAACAAGGAATTTTCTACTTCTGGTTTTGTGAATTTACTGTGTTATTAGCTGTATGGGGTAGAAGGGAAGGTGAAGAGGATATTGTGATTACTTACTGATCCCTTACAGATTTTTAATTTCTTTTTTTTCTATAGCCTCCACACCACCCAGCAGAGTAAATAAACGCAGAATTTCTCCAAGTGTTGTTTCCACCTGGGAAAAGAGAGGCGCCATCATGTCCAACATTACTATTGATCCAGATGTCAAGCCTGGCGAGTATGTTATCAAAAGCCTCTTTGCAGAATTTGCTGTTCAAGCTGAAAAGAAAATTGAAGTTGTAATGGCTGAACCTTTGGTGAGTCCCTTTTTCATAGTATCTCTTGAAGCTCTTTTGCTTTTGATCATATGAGTGTTTACTGGGGAAGAAAAAGATAGTGTTGACTTTTCTCTTACTTTAAGAATGAATAACCCTCTGCAAACAGGGTTGCTCTCTGTTTTATTTTAAATGTTTTATTGACTTCCGCCAAACTAGTTATGAACGATTACTGGGAATGAGATCTTGTAGTATTCATAGGTTCTGTAGAGTTACAAATGGAAATGGTGACATAAATATCTTCCAACATTAATGATCCCAAGCAAGTTACCTTTTGATGTTTCTGTGAAATAATATTTCTAAAATTAATTTTAAGGGGAAGATGTATTTGGTTTGTTTTCTCAAGAAGTGGAAAGCCTAACAATTTTCAGGACAGTAGCCTGTACATTAAAGATAAGCTAAAATGCAAAATTCACTTGGTCATCCAGACTTCATGATCTTGAAGTAAATGGATTTTTTTTTAATTTGGAAATTTCACTCAATTGTGGTATTTGATATCCTTGAGAGTCAAAAGCTCTCCTTAATGTATCCTTTAAATGTTATAATGTAACTTCTAATGATCAGCTACTTGACATTCTTGTCACTGTGCTTTTCCTCCTCCTTTTATTACTTAGTTCTTGTAATAAATTTATTCAGATGACATTTTGTAGTGCATTTTTTTCAGTCTTTTTAAATCAAGGCTGCAGTTGCTCTGTAGGAGAAGCAAGTGGTCATGAACTACTTCATCAGTCTTGACCAGTAAGGTGAAATATTAAATACTTGACATTTAGGTAAACAAAATATGATTCTTTTAAAATGCACATTTATTGGATATAATTGCAGGCATTTTACATTTAAAATACTAATAAGTTCAGAACTTTGTTATGAATACCTACCTGTAGGTATTTAACATACCTCCACACAGTTAGCCTGCCTTGAAGATTTTTATTCAGACTCCCTTGAGGGTAGTTTCCAGACTACCCTCTGTCCTAGAGGACATCAGTAGGCTGTGATTCTTCCCTTGCTATGTAAAACTATGCTATGGTTTTTTAGGAACCTAGTTCCTGTGAACAGCATTAAATATCTATAACAAATATCTATAACAATAGGATTATCCTTCCCCTACTTCCATGCCTCATTTCCTACATGTCTCTCAAGTTTTGTACAAAATGTACCTTAGTTACAGTTGAACATCTTAGTTACAGTTTCAGATCAAGCATTCACATAGTCATTCTGAATACTGAAGATGACATAATCACATAAAAGCAGCGTATAATCCTATAGAATGAGATTTCCAGTAAGCTAGATGCATAGGCATGTTGAATTGAGAGTACACGCAACCTTAATTCAGGTATCTCTCTTGTGACTTTCAGAAGGGTGTATTTAATTTTAGTCCCTCTAAAAAGCACATTCTGTCATGCAGAGCCTTGCTGAAGGAGTGGTCACCTGTGCATCCCCAGCCAAAACTTCTGACCCTGCAGCTCGTGAAGGCTTGTAGCGACCATAGGCTCTTGTCCATAAATGTTTCACTGCAGTGAGATGGATTTCCTGGCTATTCACTCACCACACAGTGGTGCTGAGAGGATTCAGTTCTTGAATGTGCTTGAATGCCTAGATCTCTCTGGTTTTCCTTCTTGTGCTCACCCTTCTTCCTATTCCAGTGTATGCCAGGTCTTGTAAGAATCTCTTGCTCCTGCTGCTGTACTCTTCCTAATTTTTGCCTGCTTGCTTTTGAGTAGAAGTCATGCTTTTTATTCATTTATTCAAATCATCTGGAGATAAAGTACAGAACAGCCTCACTGATTTCTGAACTGATAGAAACCTTTGCCAGTTAAAGCATATTGTCTTGCTCCTTTAACCAGGAACAATTTCTGCAACAGGCATTTCATTTTTCTTTTGTACGTAGTTCAGCTATTTTATTGGAATATCAATTTACTTTTTTATTAGTTCCTTATACTTATGAAATGAGATGTAATATCTGCATCAACATCTCTTTGGCAGAAGAGTTAAGGAAAACAATAGTTTGGTGTGCAATGAATCTGAGTCTTGAAATCTTAATATTAAGACTTTTTGTTACAGGCAAAAAAATTAAAATTTTGTTACAGTCAAATATTAACTCAAAAGTTGACAAAATTAAAGGAGTTTTGTTTGTTGCTTGGAGAAGCATGTCTTGTTACTGTGAATGATCCTGTAAAGAAGAACGGACATATAAGCATCTGGAACCCAATTTTAATGCTTCATGAAAAATGCTGTAAGAAACTGTCTAAAAGTACAGACAAAATCTTCAAGTAAAACCCTTAATAGAATGGGAACATTACACACCTGTTCAGTATACGCTGCACTGATGGATGCTAGACAAGCCTTCAGTTTAAACTTTACTTGACTGTTTCCTTGTAGACATCATAAACAAACAGGAATTAAGGAGAATTTAATAACATAGCCCTGACATGTTTATGGGAAAATGGGCATGAAACAACCAAGGCTGACATCACTAAGAGCTGAGAGGAGAAATGAAGGGGTTGTGATGCTTTAGAAGCAAAGATAGATCACTATATTTAATATCATTTGAATACTTGCCTAAATGCAACTCTTTGGTGCCCTCTGTTTTATATTACTCTGTTAAACAGGCCAAGAAGGACAGTTTTTGATCAGAGTGACAGAGACTCGACCATCTTTATTTCAAACAGGCTCAAGAGGGTTTTTCCTCTAGTGAGACTGGTTTGGGTTTTCTAACTCAAATGATAATTTAAATATAGCAGCCCTGGAGTTCACCAGTGCTGCAAAATTTGTCTGTAGTCTGGATTAAATATTCTTGACAGCAAACCCAGGCTCTGTCCATTCTTCACACTCTTAACTAAATATTTTAACATACACTATTCATATAAAATAAAAGCATCCAACAGATTAATGATTAGCAGACCTATGCAACTAATGAAATAATGCACTTTTTCCAAGATGACAGATACTCCAAAGCATTCTTTAGTGAGGCTCCTAGATGATTGCATAAAATCTGTTAATCAAGATTTATTAATGAAAGATTGTAAAATTGACATTGTGCTTAACCTGTGTATGATATGTATAAAATTCATTCAGATAAAATATGAAAGGATAAAAAGTTGATAGAATAGTCATTTGTAAATGTTAGTGTGTATGGCAGTTCTATCTGGAATCATTTTTCAAGTTGAATTTCTTTAAACAAAATGTATTTTAAAGCATTCCGTTGTAAACTTTATACTTAGCATTCCTTATTTTTACATGGACTAGAAGAAAAGTCTGTATAGAAAAATCAAAATTTGAAATAGATGTTAGAAGCTATGGAAAAAGGAAAACAACCTAAGAAAAAGTGGTGGAAGGAAATTCCTAGATGTCTGATTGAAAGCAGAGACTGAAGATGCCTTGATATTTGATAGACATGCTAAATATTTAGTTCTAGTATTTGACATTTTTAAAATAATGCTGAAAGACTGAAGGATTCGAGAAAAATTTAGGCTGAAAATGGAGAAAAGGCTTTACAGGGAAGAAACAAAAGCCCTCCATCATTTTAGTTTA
>JAUBNY010000372.1:3947648-3960587 GCA_032275445.1 Crypturellus soui | reverse complement strand
AAATTAGAATTGAAGTAATAATAGCACTTAGAGTCACAGGAATATTCACCAAAGAATGTTTGATGAGGAGGATAGGGGTGAGCAAGTAGCCAGGTCATAGGCTCGGTTAGGTCATAGGGCTCGATTTCTTCTGTGGTGACTGCCAGGTGCCGCTTTTATAAACCTCGCATGGAAGATGCCATGTAGTCATCTTCCAGACAGCAAAATAAATTTTCCCACTTGCGTGGTGCAAGAGTCTGTATGAGGGAAGTTACTGCATGGTAACTGATGTGTAGTACGTTCATATTCTACTTTCCCTTGCTGTATTTCAGTACAATGTTTCATTTAACAACTGTAGCTGGATTGCACTTGAGAGAGTTCCTGAGAGTGCCCTGGAGCCCAGTGCTGACAGTATATGTTGCCCTTGTAAACTCTTTGTACCTGGTCTCAGTGCACACAGGCACATTTCATGTAGAGAAACAACCTAGCGTTCCTGAAAAGTAGCAGCTTAGTTTTCTTTTTCTTTCCTGTTATTACTACTAGGAGGAAGGACTGAATAACTCTGTGTCTGGATCAGTTCATATAGCAGATATAGCAGATAAGAGTTGCTCTAGAGCAGTAATGTACCAAAGGGAGTCTTTGAGGATACATGGAGCTGACTTCGACTTTGCATGGTGGTTCACCCTGCCAGAGCATTGCTTTACACACTGCCGTATAGACAAAAGTTGCTCAGCAGTGAAAAGTGACAGTGGTCACTTTTTGTAAAACATTTTACTTTCTTTATAGACTGGTATTTTTATAGACTGTTTTAGCAGATACCTAAGAAAACTGATACGTTCTTGAAAGAAGCTGAAGTGTCTTGAACCTGTACAACCTTTTACAGAGGGGAGAGGAAGGAATGGTTAAAAAATCTGCCCAGATGGGAAGAAGAAGGATCTAGATTTTTGCACCACTCTTTGATGAAAGAATTTTTTCACTTTTATAGTTTAACGATAGTATCTGTTATCATGAAACCACCTAAGTTAGGGGAATGTTTTCTGCTATTATAGGAAACACTATTTCTACTGAATAGAGTCCTTACTATACAGCTATCCGTTGGTTTTGTGCTTTTTTTTCATCTAACATGCATGTGCCTCCCATTCTCATGTTTGTTATGTTTTGCTGTCTCACATTGCTTTATTTAGATGCCATCTAACAACAGTATCAGAAAACAAATAGAAACATTGCAGGTGAGTTAAAATGTTGTATACCTCAGTGAAATGTTGCTTTGTCTAATGTAAATGCTCTATTTTGTTTTTGTGTTAATTGTTGTATTTTGTGCTCTCCTTCCTCTGTAAAATTGCTCTTAGTATAGTGAAGATGCAACAAGACAGAAGAGGGTTAATCGTTCAGAAATTTTTTTTTTTTTGATGGAGAGTAAAGGAAAAAAGTTCAGAAAACTATCTAGTATCAGTTTTCTTGAGGGTGAAAATGTGGCCTGGTGAGATTGATTATCAATATCACAACTGGTTTCCTTGAGCAGTCGTGCATGTTTCCACTAGGAAGTAAAATGTCTACTTAGATGTATGATTATTTCTGCTAATTCACTTAAAACAAAAGTGAACAAACTTTGCATGTGAGTGAACTTGAAAACATTCACAGTAAAAATGTGGAACTGATTTACTATAACAACTTGCAGTGCACTAACTTTAAAGACTTTTACACTGTTGGTTTTGCAGGTTTTAAAAAATAGGAAATGTTTTAGTTCAGAACAGAAGAAAAGTTTAACATCAGTGTTAAAAAGTACTTTCTTCAGTAAGTGACTACATTTGACTAACATGGAAAAATACTGTATTGTTTTTTGCCTTTGTTTGGATATATTTCATTGACTTGTCTGTAATTTGACTGTTTATTTTTTTGTTTTCTAATAGAGATATGATTTTGACAGCTTATTCCATAGTTTCCTGGTAGTTTATCTGTGGTAAAAGTTTCAGGATTTGAAACAGAACTATGTTTGAAACAAAAATCCCAGAAAAAATGAATGATATGCATCAGCCAAAAGACTGAAATTCTGCCAGGATGGTGAATTAAATAGGCTACTAGATACTGAATTCTAATACACTAATTTCAAAGAGAAGAGGAAATCCTGGTCTAATGACAGTGAGCTTAAAATGTGCCACAATTAGACAAAAGAAAGCCATTTTCTTCTAGCATATTTGTTCAGTTTCCAGTTATAGGAAGGTAAATTGAAAGTTTCCAGTGCTTAAGAAATTAAAAGTACCGCTCTCTTTATAATTTGGTAACCCTTCTAGAACATAAATTCCTCTTCAAACATTCCATTTTTTGACAAAGAGGCAAACTGCTATAACTGGTCAGAAATAACTGTATTGAATGATTAAACTCCTCAAAAATGGAGGAACTTTGTTGACTGAAGCATATAAATATCTGCTACTGGTACCGACTTTTTGATTACTTTTGCTTTCAGTGATGAAATTTTGGAGTTTTATATTTTGCTTTTCATTTGAACTTGTAAAATAATCTTCCTGTTGGAATATCAGGTAAAAGAAAACTAAAGCATTACTCAAGTGTGTTACTACTAATGAGAAAAATTTTAGGTAGTGAATTTCACATGGACCTTGGTTATGTATCTATCAGTGATTTCACAACCTACTCTGAACATGACGGTATGTTGACTGTAGGCTAGATGTAATATTATTATAGTTTCCTAGCAGCTTAAGTTGAATAAAATCAATGTTATTGATTTTATAAAATGTAAAATCAGTCTCAGCCTCCCATTCAATTATGAGTGTTTGCCTCTTCCTTGCAACAACTGCTGGTAAATTCACTGGTCTGCTGTCTGGTATGTCAAGATGTTTTAAGCAGTTCATGTGTCTGAATAGTAACCATGGATGCCCATGAGTTTTTCCCCCAGATCAGCTTCCTAAATTTACCGCCTGCTGCATTCCATTTGTGCTAAGTCAAGGTGATGATAGGAACATATTGAGTAAGCATGAAAGGAAAAGTAGAACAGAATTATCTCTTGACTTAAGATGGGATTAGCCCTTGGAAAAGCATTCTGTATGCACATTGAGACCATTGAAGTGATGAATCTGCTTAACTTCGATGCTCTTTGATGAATAGCCATATATGTTATCTGTCTGTGAAGTACCATGACTACTTTTGTGTCTGTATTTTCTTGTTTTACGCATTTTAGCCTTCCTTAAAGTAATTGCTACCAAAAATAATGCTACTGAGCCATCCATGTTAAAGCCACCTGTATTGCTCTCCTCTTCATAGTCTGCTGGGCATACATGGTTATGAAATTATTTGGATCAGCTTACTGTTCTGACTTGGACTTTCTTATTGGTAGAGTCAATGAGAAAGGAGTAGTGAAGGGAACAGAAGAAGAGAGCATCTCTTTTCTTAATGGTCCTATCTTAGCTCCACTTAAACACTTCAAAAAATTGCACTTTAGTTATCCTGGGAGGACAAAACAATACTGTTATTCCGACTGCCTTGTGGTAGAGACCACAGAAAGCGGAGTTAATTAGGTTCAAGCCATCATACAGAACTGTTGTTTCTTGAAACGGAAACGCTTCTCTGGAGAGAATTGAGTATCAATTTTAATTGAGTGAATGCCTAAAAAGATGACATCTTAGAGTTCATTCTTCTGTTCATAAGCTACTACTAAAGGCCAGTTTCAAGAGTAGCACTGGACACTTCAAGATTATATATACATTGAGAATCCTCAGCTGAACGGCTAGGGTTGGTATGGAGAGTGCGAATACTGAACTGCTCCTGTTTTACACAGTGTGAGAGCTAGGAGTCCAACCAACTATAAATTACTAGCTTTAAGACGAAAAGAATTGTGCATAATTTAAACTAAATTGCACTACAAAATTTTAGATTGATTCAGACTGCTAGATTAATAGTTAAAATAAAAATCCATTAAAAGAGAGTTAAAAACTAGTATAAGACTCAGGAAACCTTTTATGTTGCTAGAAGGTTGGAGAGCATCTAGCCCTTCATGGGAGACAAATCCCTGTAGGCTTGCCTTTTTTGTGTGCTTTCTTTCTGCCCCTGCTACTGACTGCTGTTATAAACTGAATATTGAGCTTAACCAGACTTTGACTCAAAACTGCTACTCTTATGTTGTTAGGCATGAGCTATAAGTTAGTTTCCTATAAGGCAGGTATCTATTCCTGGGAGCTTTCTGAGAAAAGTTCTGTGAGGCAATCACTCTCGGTGCTCATCTCAAGGGGAATATCTGCTTGTTATTTACTCCTCTGCTATCCGAGTAAAAGACATGTATGAAGTAATGTGGAATTACAATTCAATACTTATTGTATTGTAAATATGTAATAAAAGATATTCAAGCTTTTAGAGTATAAAAAATATCAGCTTTCATTGCTTTATGAGTATCACACAGACAACAGTAACTGCATTTTGAATTTATTTTACAGAATAAAGATCCCAAAATGTCCCGAGTTGCACTGGAATCTTTGTATAGATTATTGTGGGTTTATGTTATTAGAATAAAATGTGAAAGCAACACTGTAACTCAAAGGTAAGTTTGTTACTTTATGAATTTATTTGTTTATTTATTTTTCCCTAATGATGTCAGCACAGATTTTTGAGACAGTGCAAAGATGTATGCAGAGGAACAGAGACATAATCTTAAATGGAGGGTGAAAAAAACTTGATTAGTTTGGCAAGTAGGATAATGAAAATCTATGATTGGTTTTAAATATATGCAATGATGTGAGTGAATGGAGAAACTTACTTAAACTAAAAGGCAGTAATGGTACCATAATAAATAGGGTATAAAGTGGCCATTGCTGGACGTAGGCCATGAATGAAAAAACATGAAAAGAGTTTGCAAAATAATAGCAGAGTGAGAGTATGGAATAGTCATTTTGATTTTCCTCCTGCTCCTGACTAACTAGTTTAGAAGATCTCAATCAATTTCTAGTTAACATATACTGTTTCCTGTGACAGCAGAAGACTCTACCAAGGAAGTCCTTCTTGTCATGTTTCTGTACTATGTATAGAACTAATCCCATACAGCCAGCCAGATTTGAAATGTAATATCTGTGCTATTCTAAATGTTATTTCTTAAAAGAACTCTGGATTTGTTTCTAATGTTCGTTTCTAAATTCCTATAGCCGTCTCATGAGCATTGTATCAGCACTTTTCCCTAAAGGATCACGTAGTGTGGTCCCTCGAGACACACCTCTGAACATATTTGTGAAGATTATTCAGTTCATTGCTCAGGTAAGATCTTTCTAGACTATTTCTAACTAGAGATATGAGAATAGTGTGAACATTATTTGGAAGAAGTGTACACTTAAGGTTGATTTCTGACATATTTGTACTGAACTAATGGCATTATATCCCATATTTGTATAGTGAATGACATGCTACTAGTGACAAGATATGGAATGTAAAAATACTCCGCAGTAACTTCAATTACTATTTTGTATGAACATTTTGATGGTGAATGTTAGTTTTATACTTATATTGCACAACTGTATGCATTTAAATATAAAAATTTAGTAATATGATTAGTATAAGCTCTTAGAAAAAGGATTTGAGTTTTGTAATTCAAATTCAGAATTTTCATCTGCAATGTGTTCTGGCTATTTGTTCCAGAGCTGAACAAAACTCTTTCCTGAAATTCGCCTTCCTGGTTGCTATCAGCTGTGCTGATAAGAATCACAACAGCTGAGAACAAGAAAGACTGTGTTCTTTTCCTTGCAATAGTTGTTGCACTGCCAAAAATAAAAGGGGAGGGATTTAGAAAGAAAAAAAAAATAAATTGAAGTTGATGAGAGGTTTGGTTAAAGGTTTGGGGGAAAAAAAAAAAAAAAGGACAACAAACCAGTGGATGGCAATGCTGCTGTTAAATGCTGGAATCTTTGGGTATATCTGGATTTGAATGACATGGAAATGGGCTGAGTAGAAAATGAGATTGCAGTGGATTATTGGGAAAGGCCTGGTGCAGAGCTATATCATTCTGCAAACAGGGGAGTAATCCGAGTTGGCAAAGACAACCTTAACTCATGCATTTTCTAGTTAGCATGTGTGCTTTACCACTTTAGTAAATTTATCTTACTCTGTTTTTGTTTTACTACAAAGAATTTAAATTGTATTATGGTAAATAAAAATGTTAATACATGGGAATAATTAGCAAAGAAAATATTTTTTTCAAAGTACTAAGATAGTTAAGACATGACATCTGGCATCTGCAAAGCCAAGAGATTTCACTGTGCATATTAACAGAAAATTGAAATCATATACATCTGTTCTCCTCTATAGGAACGTTTGGATTTTGCAATGAAAGAAATAATTTTTGATCTTCTTAGTGTTGGAAAATCACCTAAAACCTTCACTATTAATCCAGAGGTAAAATAAGCTCATTGCTTATATGGTGACAAAAGGTATTTTGGGAGGGGTATATGGGGAAAATGCTTATATTTGAGCTCGAATGCAAACAGGCTAATGTGTATTGAAGGAGGTTCACCTGACTAAACTGTAACTGTATTTGTGCACAACTGCTGCTACATTTCTGGTGAGTAAACAAACAACAGCATTACAATTTGGACTTACAACAAAAAAATCAATAGGTTTGTATAAATATTTGTTTTAATACAACTGTAAAGCCCTACCTTGATCCCACAGTCCAAGATCCAATCTAACAGATGAGAAACTTGAGCTATGTGCTTCACTATTTCATTTTCAGGATTTCTATTGAGTCCTTCAGTGCTGTGTTTTGTAAAAACATTAAGTACTTTAGCCCATCACAGTTCAGTTAACTAGAATCAGAGTTGTGGGAAGGCACTGAAGGTTTGAACTATATTACTTTCATTACCCTAAAATGTAATATTTAAATAATGCTTATTCTAATCCATGCCAAGTGAATGTTATGCTAAGTTTTGTTTCCTACTACTTTTTTTTTTCCTTTTGTTGCTGTTGCAGAGGATGAATATAGGCCTCAGAGTCTTCCTTGTGATAGCAGATAGTTTGCAGCAGAAAGATGGTGAACCACCAATGCCAACAACAGGAGTTGTTCTTCCTTCAGGAAATACTCTCCGTGTGAAGAAAATTTTTCTTAATAAAACACTGACAGATGAGGAAGCAAAAGTTATAGGTATGTTGTATTCTTCTGTAAATTGACATGTGCAATGTATTTCATTTTCAGTTATTCTCACGGAGTACACTTGTGTAGACTTCATATTTACTTGTTACTAGAAATCTAATGGTAGTATGTTTTAACAAAATTGCTTATGTAGAGAGAGGGCTCCCTCAGAATATTGAGTTTCTGGTATCCCAAGATGAGATCCATGACTTTTCTAAAAACTGTTTCGCATTGCTGAATTAGCAGAGAAAGCCTGAAAACTACTAATGTGGCAGCTGTTTTTCTCTTGATGTCACTCTAGGATATCCCAAACGCCACCTGAAGTGGGGTGGAAATTTTTTAACCTGCATGCTTATCTTCTTCTATTGAATCAGTTTCTAAAGGACTCTTTCAACATGTGTAATTTCAGCTAGAACTAAAATGCTCAGAATTGAGAAAAGGAACTAAGAGCTACTTCCTTGTATACGTTCTTTCTGACAGAAACTCCTGTTTTCAGCTCCTATTGTTAACACCTACCAACTGCATGTTCAGCATGCATTTATTTTCTTTTAGCACCCAAAGTATAAAGTATGTGTTTAATATCATATTACTGTAAAACTGATACTTATCTTAAGGTGAATAAATGGTGGATAAGTTAGTTAGAAGATCAAAATAAAATGAGAACATGGAATACTGAAACAAATCATGTGATTTTATTAATTTATTTGTTTTTCAAGGAATGTCCATATACTATCCTCAAGTCAGAAAAGCACTAGACAGCATTCTTAGACATTTGGACAAAGAAGTTGGAAGACCAATGTGCATGACTAGTGTGCAGATGTCCAATAAAGAACCTGAAGACATGATTACGTATGTATTAAAATATTTCACTGTCAGGGTCATGTTGTATTAATTTTATGCTGTAATATATTTCTGATTCCATCATTAGTACATCAAAATATTAACTTGTTATTTTAGTATTAAATTAAGACTACTTTCACTGCTGTAGGCTGAGGGTGATAACTTTGTTAGCCTCTGTAGTTTTAACATAAATTTGAAAATATTTCTAATAGTATACTGACATAGCTTTCCCTGTTGTGTTGATGGATATAAACTGTTTTCATAGGGGTGAAAGAAAACCTAAGATAGATTTGTTCAGAACTTGCATTGCTGCTATCCCAAGACTGATTCCAGATGGCATGAGCAGGACTGACCTCATTGAATTGCTTGCAAGGTAAGGAAAATTAAATTCTGCTCTTACGGCATGTTCTTTTCTGAAAGCTCTTTGTGTGTAATCAAGAGGTTCTCAGTGCCCTATATGCAGTATGAGTAGTATGTAGTCCATAGATTCATATTCTATGTACTCCCCCTCTTCCTGCTTATCTTCTGCACTTGGTCAAGTGTTACCGATTGGCCACAGCAGCAGGAGGTAAATATATTTTAAAAGAGAAGACTTTAAACTTAATGTAGATTTTTAGAGAGAAGTTTTTGAAAACTGAGGATTTATTTCTGTTGCTTTGCTTTTTTACACTTGTGCTCTTTTTGTAGTAATCATCATTTTTTCCCCACTTTCTTGTTTGAGATTTCCAAAATGGGAGACAGGTAACCATGGGAGACTTTCACCTACTCTCTACTTATCCTATTACTTTTTTCCTTTTTTTTTTTTTGGATCCATTATTACACATATTATTTTCTCTCTTATCTCAGTTTTAGATTGATTGTGCTGATAAGTAACTGGTGAGAGGCAGCTGGTGGGTAATCTGAGCATTCAGTGAGAACACATAGTTGAGATAAATGCAAGAAATCTTTACTTATTAACTAAAGCAATTAAACTCCCTCATTGATTTGTTCCCACCGACTCCCCCATCCCATTTACTCAAAAAGGAGGAAAACAAAAATGGCTTTAGATTACATGGAAACATGTAGAACAGGGCAAGTGAACTGCCCTGTTCTACATGTATTATGAGAACTTGGGAAGAAGATAGAGGTTTGGAGCGCAAAAGTATAGTTTTAAATTAAGAATGATCTTGATGCAGGAATACCGATCAGTTTGCAATTCCAAGATACAAATGTATTTGCATATGGTATGTTGAGTTATTAAAAAGGAAATGTTAGCATTGTGAATATGAAATGTTAGTGGTTTAGCACTGTTTCTGCTGAGTTAAGAATATGTAAATTAAATAAATGAAATAAAAATGGAAGAAAGTTTGTGAATTATTAAATAATAATACAATATTTGATAAATTTCTTCTAAAAAGCTGAGACATTTCTAAGTATATGTGTTAAATTTCCGGGGAGGGGTGGGGCTCTCCTGTTCAGAGCAGACCTACTTTATCTGTAAAAATAATGTGATATTTTAGATTTTAGTTTGAAGAACATAACCTGCACATCACTGGGTGTCCATTTTGCTCCAAAGTAGTTGCTCAAATCCATGTGAATACGGGATCATATGAAAGGCTTGAACATCTCTCGAAAATGATTTTTTTTTTTAAGTAGTTTTGTGAAGTATTTTGCATGATTTTGATAATTTTGCTATAATTGTAAAGCCTTCTATTATTGGCCTATTTCAGATGCATTTGATGCAGAAAAATGCATCTTCCTGGAAATTTTCTGTGTTAATTAAAAAAAAAAAAAAAAGCAAAGAAGAATAAATACCAAATTCTAATTTGTGATGCAAATCTAGAGTAATGGTATTGCTGTTTTTTTCTGACCAGACTGACAATTCATATGGACGAGGAACTGCGTGCCTTGGCTTTCAATACGCTCCAAGCATTAATGCTTGATTTCCCAGACTGGCGGGAGGATGTTCTTTCAGGGTTTGTTTATTTTATTGTGCGCGAAGTAACTGATGTCCATCCAACGCTTCTTGACAATGCAGTCAAAATGTTAGTGCAGCTCATAAATCAGTGGAAACAAGCAGCCCAAATGCACAATAAAACCCAAGATTCTCAGGTATTTCCTAATAATATTCTTTATTATTAAAATACATTTTTTATCTACATACATTTTTGTTAACATACTTTATTGTTTTAGTTAAGTAACAAATATTGAATAACTTTCTTGTAGTACTGGGAGATTTTTAAACCTATTGTTTTAAAGAAAAAATTCTGCCAGAAGTGTATTTTAATATTATTCGTTGTTGTCTAAAAGCTAATATATGCCACATATTTCTTTGCATCAAAAGTTATCACTTGTATATTTAATAAGAGTGCAGTGCTTAAAAGTGTAACTAAAAAAGCCCATGCTTTTACTAACAAACAGAAAAGATTTAAGTAATTTAATTATATATGCTCTTAAATGTGAGAATTAATGACTTATTTTAAACTTCGCTGTCACTATAATAAAATTATATCTTAGTATGCTTGCTTTGTTCTTAATTTTTTGTTTACCTTGTATTATCTTTTCCTTAGCGTGGTGTATCCAGTGGAGCTGCACATAGCCTTCCTCTGGAGAGGAGCCTTTATTCCAGTGTGTTTCACGTCGTGGAAGGCTTTGCGTTGGTGATTCTTTGCAGCACGAGGCCTGCAACCAGAAGATTAGCTGTCAGTGTTCTTCGAGAAATACGAGCCTTGTTCATGGTTTTAGAAATTCCCAAGGTAAGCGTCAATGAGCATGTAACTGCTCACTGAAAGAGTACTGCTTTTCTTGACTTTGAGCTTGTTATGGTTTGTATTTTCACTTTTTTAGAGTGATGACGATTTGGCTATAGATGTGATGGACAGACTAAGTGCTTCTATCCTGGAGAGCTTCATACATCTCACTGGGGCTGATCAGGTAGGAATATTTTATCGTTAATGTTATTTATATTAAGTTGAATGTAAGACGATGTAAAATCTTTGTCCCATATCAGTTGTATATATTTAAAATTACAGTGTCATTACATTGCTTCTACATTAAGCTTGACTAAGGAATGAGCAATTAGTATTTTTCGCCTCTTTATATCCTTTTGTCTTCTACCTTAAAGGAGATGGATTGTATAGACCGTTGATTGTAAATGTGTTGTTGAAATATATTCTTGCATAAGAAATAGCAGGGATAAAACTTCTTTCTGATTTTAAAGCCAATTTAGATTATGTAACTCTTTAATATATGTTTATTATTAACTTGTAAGTATCAAGCAGGAACATTTTGGGTACTAGGAAGTGAAATGGAATCAAAGAATAAGGTTTTAAGAATTTGGAACCTTTCAGGGGAATAAGTCATCAAAAGTGAAAGGGTTTTTTACAGTTTACTATTTCCTAATCCAGATTCTTTCCAAACAGCATGTCTATATAATGACCATATTAAGAACTTCTATTAAATACCACAAGTGTTTTGATCTATTTGCTACTTGTGCTTTTGATGCTGATATTTCATTAGCAGTGCAAAGACATTACTGAACATACATAGGTAACAAATGTTTCCTTGTTCTGTTTACACACACAGACTACTTTACTGTACTGTCCCAGTTCAATAGATTTGCAAACTTTGGCTGACTGGAGTTCCTCCCCAATCAGCCACCAGTTTGATGTGGTCAGTCCGTCACACATATGGATATTTGCACATGTTGCCCAAGGCCAAGATCCCTGGATTATAAGCCTCTCAAGTTTTATGAAACAAGAAAATCTTCCCAAACACTGCCCAACAGCTGTGAGCTACGCTTGGACATTTGCTTATACCAGACTCCAGCTACTGTCCCCACAGGTGGATATAAAGTAAGTTCATTTCTTAAGTTAATAAATATAATATACTAAACATTCCTGTAAGGTTTACCATCATTGTAATACCGTTATGTTTCAGTAAAGTAAAATGTGCACTCTTATTATTTTGTATGGGTATAATTTAACTTGATATAATAAAATGTTAAAGCAATTCTGCTTAGAAGGAAAATCACCTGGCCTAATTCATGTCTTTTGACCATACTGTAGTTTAACAACTTTGTCTAGAAACATACGTTATTGCTGTTCTAGTCTATTCTGTTAAGTTACTCGGACTTTACCATGTTAACAGTTGCAGAAGTGAGGTCATATACATAATTTAAAAATAAATTAAACAGAAAAAGATAAATTCAGTAAGCTTTATTTTCTATGTTGAGTTTTTTTTCTCTTTTTTTTGTAGCAGCCCTATCAATGCCAAGAAAGTAAATACTACTACAAGCAGTGACTCCTATATTGGGCTCTGGAGAAACTACCTGATTCTGTGCTGCAGTGCAGCTTCTTCTGCAAACTCCTCCACCTCCACAGGCTCTGTGAGATGTTCCCCTCCTGAGACGCTGGCGTCTACTCCTGACAGTGGTTATAGCATTGACTCAAGAGTAGGTTCTTCTATTTCTTACTGTAGTTAGCTCTAACTACATATTATTGAAAATAGTAACAAATAAGGCTTATAATATATATTCTCATTCACAGATGCTTCTGTAATTTCTGTGAGGAAGATGGCATAGTACACATTCACCTTTTGTTTGTTTAGGAGAGTGTAGTGTTTCAGTTCTCTTTTTCCACTCTGTGCTGTAGAAGGTTTTCTGTTTATGTTCTTTCACACACAGAAAAAAATCATGTCATGAAGATGTTAACCCAATCTCAAAGTCTTGAGATGGGAAGGTGTCTTTTCTTTTTCTTTGTCAGGAGCCTTCTGTAATTTCAGTTTCAGTAACTGAGGCAGTTACCTCTTGTATTTGGATTTGTATATCTATTTGTATATCTATTGTGGATTTGCATATCTGTTGTGGAGCTGCTGGAGAGAGTCCAGCGCAAGGCCGCAGGCATGATCAGGGGCCTGGAACATCTGCCCTACGAGGAGAGGCTGAGAGAGCTGGGCCTGTTCAGCCTGGAGAAGAGGAGGCTGAGAGGGGATCTGATCAGTGTGTACAAGTACCTCAAGGGAGG
>JAUBNY010000372.1:3912497-3939757 GCA_032275445.1 Crypturellus soui | reverse complement strand
TACTATTTTGACCATCCTTTCAGTAATGAAGTGCAATGTTTTCTGTTTTTTGTTTGTTTGTTTTGTTTGTTTTTTTCCCCCCCTTTTTAATCTTTTTTCTCTCTTTTCTCTTTTTAATAAACACTTAGGCCAGATCCTTGCCTGGCATAACTTCACTTCTGTGGAAGTTTGCCTTTTTGCATGAACTGAGCATTCAAGGCTTGTAATTTCAGGATGCAATACCAAAATGAAGATTTTCCTAATTTGGCACCGTAACAGAGTGCCACACATCTCTGCCTTTCCAAGAGCACCTCAGGGAGAGACAAGATCTTTTTCAACTAAATTCAAGAGTAAAGTTTCCATTGGAGACATAACTCTATTAATACGTCTACACTCATATCACTCTTACTTTCTAATCCCATCTTTTTTTTTCTCAAGTGAACACCACTGCTTAAAAGTGATCAAGAAAATAAACAATGTGAAAATTCTTTTGCCTCTTGCTGCGTCATCAGGGTTTACGTTGCTTCTATTGATATCTCATACATTTTAACTTTTGTTGCACAAAAGTATACGTTTTATACTGTTGTTATGAAAAAGATTTCTGAAAATGATGAGTCGATTTGCTCATCAAATGGAGCTAGTTTTAGCTGGTTTTCTGTGGAATTTCACACTATATATGAATATGATGAATGTATGGGAATTTAGCTAGATAAACATTAAATGATAGTAGATACATGGATATAGTATTTAAGAGGCAATTTTGTATAAAGATTTCTATTAAAGCTCTAAGATAATTTTATATAAATTCTTCCATTAAAACTCTTTGCTTTTTTTCAAATTCTCACCATTATTGTTGTAGATCTTGGAACCAAAGATGTTCCGTTATGCTCACAAACTGGAAGTTCAGAGGACAGATGGGATTTTGGGTCAGCCTTCTCCTTTACCACACCTATATTCTATGTCATATTATCAACTGTCAGAAGAATTAGCGAGGACCTATCCAGAACTAACTCTTGCTATCTTCTCAGGTATGGTTAAAAAAAAATTATCAGAACAAAAACATTTAAAAAATATATTTTAAAAATAGTTTTTTCCAATAATTTCTAGGTATGTATTACTAAAATCAGGACCATAGTATCGCGTATTCATAATGAGTATAGAAGACTGAATTTATTGTGTTAGTCTTTCTTTGCTCATGTTTGAAATGTAAGATATTCAAGAAGAAACAGAAGTGAGTAAAGTTATTTTTGTAGACTTGTTAATAGCCATGAAAAGACATGTATTAGAGCAGTAATTTACAATTGTTTTGCAAAGTTCTTCTTTCTTTCTTAATATGAGGCAAATATGAAATGAAGGGACATTGACAAGTTAATTTTATTAGAAATTTCAGCAATTCAGAATTAACAGAATAATATATTTGTATACATGCGTGACTGTTTTGACAAAAAAAAGTCACAACATTAATGTATATTGATGTGATATACTAGGTGGTGGTAGTTGCTGTTGTTATTACTACCAATTCTAGTATTTTTTGATTTGCATTTTCACATGTGTACCTAATTTTTGAATGACAGAAGTAAGTCAGAGAATTCAAACAGCTCATCCAGCTGGGAGACAGGTGATGCTGCATTATCTGCTACCATGGATGAACAATATTGAGTTGGTTGATTTGAAACCTTTGCCAACCATTCGTCGGCAAGATGAAGATGAAGAAGATTCTTTGAAAGACAGGGAGATGATGGTGAACAGTAGACGCTGGCTACGAGGAGAAGGCTGGGGATCTCCACAAGCTACTGCTATGGTTTTGAACAATCTGATGTATATGACTGCAAAGGTAAAACTAATTATTGAGTATTCCCTGTTGTTCTGGTGGATTGTTCTGTTTAGGATGGAAGGAAGTATGTTCAGAAATACTGTGTTAGCAAATAGCAGAATTTTATTAATAATTATTAAATGTTGTTGGCTTGCTTATGTTATACTCAAAATTAAGAGAAATACATAATATGTTAGATAAATGTTACAGTAAGGCTTAACTTGAATAAATCTCATGGAGACACAAAACATTTGTTTTATAATGTAGATGTCTAACTGAATAGATAATACCCAGCCTTCTCTCTAGCTATAATCTGAAAAAAGATGAAGTGACTTTTTAGAACAAATATTCCTACTGCAGGGTGACTGGTAATTTCCTTCCTGTCATCATAGCAACTTCTAACAGACAGAAAATTTTGTCCACTTGGAGTGCTCCTGCCACTTCTTTGTATCTTTGAATTGTACTGAGAAATCAGGTTTTAAGCTACAAATTAAAGCCTCTGGGCACCCTGTGATCCACAGCATCCAATGGGATTTATGTCTGCTTTTTCTAGTCCCTATTCAATACAAAACATTTTAAAATGCAGTGTTTCCTATTGGACCTTTCAGGAAAGATGCTATTTTGTTTTCTAGTATGGTGACGAAGTTGCTTGGTCAGAGATAGAAAATGTTTGGACTACTTTAGCAGACAGCTGGCCAAAAAATCTGAAAATAATTTTGCACTTCTTGATCAGTATCTGTGGAGTGAACAGTGAACCAAGTCTTTTGCCTTATGTAAGTAATTGCCTTATGTGACTCTTCTCAGTGATATTTGTATTTGAAAAATAGAATGTCTAGCATGCAGATTGCTAAATAAAAATATCCCATAGAATTTTTGATATCATAATCTCCTTCAGCCTAACAATGTCATCCCATAGTTATGATGATTGAATACTATGAACAAATCAAATTCATTTTTCTTCCCGTTTTTGTTACTTTGGACATTCATGCTTTGTATGTTAATATGCTTTCAATTTTCTCTTTGTCTGAGGGTTTTTTTCTGTTAGGAAATTCTTTCTCTAGAAATGCGTGGTTATTTTTAATATTCTGCCTTTTTTTTTTTTTTTGCTTCATCATATCTTCATATCCAAAATATACCACTACATTAGTGAATCTTAGAAATAGACTTGTACGATTAAATGGGCACTAGATATCTTTGGAAAGAAAACATTTTACTATTTCAATGAAAAGCTCAGGAGGCAGGGAATATTTCTCTATATGTTAAATACAGAGTAAAATAAATCAAAGTCGACTCATAAAAGCTGTGAAATTGTGGAAACCTTCCATGAATAATGTGAATGTAAGAATTTAACAAAGATTGTGAGAGGAGAGCTACAATATTTAGCTCTAGTCTATACAATAATTTCTTCATGAATCAAAGCCTCAAAGGTAAAATGATTTAATTGTTAAGTGTAAAGTTTTGCTTACAGAAACGGGATCAGTTTGAGTTAAACACATCATCCATTGAAGGTGCTTGAGAAAGGAAACCAGAAAGGAGATAGCATTTTAAAGATAGCTGAGCCTTCCTATACTTAAAACAACTTACTGAC
Source organism: Crypturellus soui (assembly GCA_032275445.1). NCBI lineage: Eukaryota > Metazoa > Chordata > Aves > Tinamiformes > Tinamidae > Crypturellus > Crypturellus soui. The sequence goes on along the minus strand of JAUBNY010000372.1, from coordinate 3,936,377 downwards.
TATTCCAGTCTGCTCAGGGTGGTAAGTCTGAAAGAGTCCACAAGCCATCTATCAGTTATGAATTACCAAAATCCAAAGTATCAAAGATGGACCATAGTCCATCCTCAGTAAATAATAAAAAGTGGAAAAGAGTCATTAAAATGTCTACAAAGTGCATCTATTTTAGCATTTTTCTTCCTTTAGTATAAAAATGAAATTTTCAAATTTCCTGTATTATAATGTAGCATAGTATGAAAAAGTAGACAGATCATAGAGTAAAATAAAACATGCCATGCTGTCACTTAAAGAATGCCATGTAGGAGATGATGTGATTGAATTTTGTAAGTTATCTTACATGACCAAGCATTAAAGCAAAAAATAAATCTCCCATAATAAAAAACTTTAAGGGTTTTTTTTTTTTTTTTTTTTTTGCACGTGACAGCACTGCAGAGTACTGTGAGGGGGGAAACTAGAAACTAGAAACAAAATTGAGAAGTGTTTGTGTATCTGCGTGTATCTGCAAAGTATCAAAAAATGCGTATTTCAATACGTATACTTGGCTTTCTTTTTATTCCCTCACCCATATTAATCTCAAAGTTGCTAAAACTTTGTAAGAAAAACACTCTTCTTTTTTAAGTTGTTGTCCTCAAAATAAGATTTTTTTGCAGTACTTGCTTTTGTTGACAGCTGTGAAGGTAATTTTGTTTGCTTTTTGTGTTACAGTAAGTTGTGCATAAGGTCACTGCCAGTAAAGACAGAGATTCTAAGCAGTTGCTGTATAAAAATCTCCTGTTATTTTGTATGCAGTCACTACAAATGAGAGTTTTTATACATACACACTCACTCATATATGTCTGGGTTTTTTTGCTTCATGGCAGGTAAAGAAAGTCATTGTTTATTTGGGTAGAGACAAAACAATGCAACTGTTGGAGGAGCTGGTGAGTGAACTTCAGCTTACTGATCCGGTCAGCTCTGGAGTCACTCATATGGATAATCCACCATATTACCGCATTACATCCAGTTACAAAATCCCTTCTGTCACTTCAGGTGAGAGTTTAGTTAATTTGAATTACTACCATTTTCAATGATAAACATATTGTTATCCGTCAGTTACAGATTTGGATTTAATCTATAAATGATTCGAAGTACAATTTTAAAAAGACATGTTTATAGACGTATATATTTGTAGGGTATAAAATCTGTTTTATCAGGCTTGCAGCTTGTAATGTACCTAAGTTTCTCATTTATGAGACTTTTATAGGCTCACAATGAACAGGTTTATATCTCTATATATGTATTAAATTTTGTCTACTTTCAGATCTTTCACTGTTTACCCTCCCCAAATCCCAAATCACTTATATAGGATTTCATTTAAGCAACTGGGACAATTTATGTCAGTTTAAATCCATGTAATTGTTACATTTTAAGTTAAGAGCTGACACAAGCTGTGTCCACAGAAACTTATTCAAGAGGATTTAAGTGTATTTGAACAAATTGTACGCAAAGGACTACTTACCTATTACAGATGTTCAGAGTACAGCATATAGGAAAGAAAGAAAGAAGTATCTAAATCCTTTTTTATTTAAAGCCTCTCTACTCAGTTTACATTTAAGATTTAAACAGAGATTCCTAGAATGATTTCTTTTCACATTTTTTCCAATTAGTGAAATTGCTGTAGCAGCTCAGACTCTTGCAGACAAAACAGTATTTTTCCCCATATGAAAATAATTGTCTATGTCTTAGCTTGCATTTGAGCCAGTTTAACAGTGTATAATTGTTTAATGTTCTTGGGATAGGAAAGTAAATTAAGGTCATTATATATCACTTAAGATTTCTTTTTTTCTTTTTTTAATTCAGTTAGTGATATTTTTATTTGTCCCTTATTTACAGGAACCACTTCTAGTAGCAATACAATGGTAGCTCCCACAGATGGTAACCCTGAAAGCAAACACATAAAAGACAGTATTGAAGAGAAGTAAGTATATTCTCGGATATCAATTAATAGTTAAATTACAAGAATTACTGGTAGTTACTGTAAGTAATTGCATCATGATGGCTCCAGGAATGTCTACACTGCAGGAAAAGCACGAGTGTAACTAGTTTAATATAGTTTTAAATAATAAAAGTGGAACAATATTTGGGATTAACAGCAGCAGCTTCGGTCTTAATTTAGACTCCAAAACGTGTATGCACAGCTGAATAAATTAGAATTCAATCCGGGTCAGCTATCCTGTTACCAATAGCTGTATTAGCTACTATTACACTGTACTGTGTATGTTTACTTAAGAGAGATTATGCTGCAGATGGAAACGTAGAGGGCAAAAAGTTATCAGTTTAGTCATGTAGCCAGTTTGCAGGTCCCTTTCCTACTTCACTAGAAATCAGCACTACACATGTCTTGATAGCTTAGTCTCCTCTTTAGGGAGCAGCAACTGAGTGCATGCTCTTATTTTGTGTTAAATCTGAGCTGGCTAACACTTCAATGAAATGAGGAGTAAGTACTCCATAAGTAGCAAGAAATAAATAGGAAAAAAAAAGTATGTACAGACCATTACTATAGAATAGCTGATAGGGATTAAGTTCACAAATAATTCACTTCATGATGATTTGTTTGTGCACCTTAGTAATTACATTTCTATAGGAAGTATGAATATAATTATGCTTCTGTAATTATACCAGTATAATTTCCCATTTGGACATTTTTTTTTCTTCCACAGGGTAATCATGTCAGCATAATTAGGTTAGTAAATTACTACAGACGTGCCCAGTACGTCAATTAAAATAAATTAATTTTGGTGGAATAAATGATACCAGATTATGAAATCTGAAGTATAATTCAGAATTCAGTCTAGCAAGATGGAAGCAATAAATAATTTGGGTGCTTTGGAGGCTGGAGCTGAAGCTCCAGCTCCAGCCTGTAGAGCCTTGGCATTGGCTGTACTGTTGCTCAGATCTTCCCGAGTGTATATACATTTAGATACAATATACCCTGTATATCTTAGGCTCACAAGAAAGTAGAGATTTTATAAATCACATGGGAAGAAATTGGAAATAGTGCACTTGGTGTTCTCAGTTCTTCAACTTCACTCTAGTTTGCCAAGTTAGTGACGTTAGGATCTTGATCTTGGACAATGCCACATCAATTACGGGCTTTATCATTTTGCTGAAGAGTGAAAAAAAACTTGTGCATAAGAATAGCAAAAGCTTTAATGTATTAAATGTTAATAAAAATTAATGATAATGTTAATCAAATGTTAATAAAAATATGATTTGCAGTGGGTTATGTCCTCATATCCCTATATGTGCCTACTACTGGAGATGTGCCTTATGCAGCTGAGATATTTAGATGTATGTTATGTACATTAAAATAGTTTTATATGATGATGGTTTTGTTGCTGTACAGTTTGATGGACTAATTCTGCTAAGGAATGTATCAGTTATTAGCATGGTTCTATTTGTTTCTGCAGCTATGCACACCTAGACATTTACAGTGGGTTGAACAGTAACTTGAACCGACAGCACCACAGACTAGAATCTCGCTACAGCAGCAGCTCTGGAGGATCATATGAAGAAGAAAAAAGTAATATTTTCATTTAAAAGTATTTCTGTTGGTAGAAAATGATTTTTTCTCAGTTAACACCAAAGAAGTTTTTTTAATATAGAAATATATTAAATTATGAATAATTATTTTTTTCAAATGGTAGCAATACATGGTCTGCTGAAGAACATGGTACAAAACTTGTTCAGGCTGTGTCCATTAATATTTCTTACCGTAACTAACCACTAACCTGAACTAAGCCAGGACATGTAATTTAAAAACAAATAAAGAACAAAAAAATTTAATGTGTAACACAGTATGTTGTTATACAAAAAAACTCACATGCCCCATCCAGTGCCTGCTGAGGCTTGTATGATCATACACTAGCTGGCTTTCTGTGTCTTCTTGAAGGCACAATAAATTGATTTCTGAGCCGCGACTTTTGTCAAGCACCAGGATAGGTTTTTGCTGATGGAAAATGGCAAGTGGCAAGTGACCCCATATGTAAGATCTGTGTTACCTGACATCTAGATGTAATAGATTTTTGCTAGGGAGAACTACAACGAGATGTCCTTGGAAAAAGCTTCCTTAGCCCTTAACACACTGTCTCTCTTTGAGATGAGATCAGTATTATCCTTATCTAGCCCAAGCTTTGAATTTCAAGGAAATTCTACTAGGTCTCATGTCCTTTTGTTCCTTAGGTGTATTCATTTCATTTTTCAACTTACTCAACAGAATCTCTTTCAATATATGCAAATTATATGACTTCTGTAAAATCCTTCTTATGCTAAAATTAGTCATTCTTATGCTAACATAAGTAGCTACTTTTTTTTACCTTTAGCCAGCTGTTTACAGCTTTTTTTTTTAGTTCTTCTGCAAGCATCAGCCTGTCAAGAATTTAAAAATATATTTTTGAATATATAGTGGAAAACTATTTTATATTTTTGTGGAGTACATTTAGTTTTGATTTCTGTGTTAATTATCTCCTTGTTAGGTGATTCGATGCCTCTGTATTCAAATTGGCGATTGAAAGTGATGGAGCACAATCAAGGAGAGCCTCTGCCTTTTCCACCTACTGGAGGTTGCTGGTCACCACTGGTGGATTATTTGCCTGAAACCTCTCCTCCAGGCATGTCACTTCACAGGTAATATTTTGATCTTAGTTTGTGCTGCACAATTATAGTAATCTAAAGATAGCAGACTTTGTGTTCATTTGTTTTATTTTATGCAGTCTTACTCACAGATTCATTATATAAGATTTCTGAGCTTCTCCATCTGGAGGAGTAAAGATTTCATATTTCATCGTGAACATATTTTTCTTTAATATAACTTTGAGTGTTTATAGAGACTGAGGAAAGAATACTACTTAGCAGCCTACAAAGCTTTTTGTAGCTCTTCGTCACACTCGGTTGTGTTGTTCTAACAAGCTTTATGTTTGTTTGTTTATTTGTGTTTTATTTCTAGGTGCAACATAGCAGTGATCCTTTTAACTGACTTGATAGTCGACCACAGTGTAAAGGTGGAATGGGGAGGGTACTTGCATCTTCTGCTTCATGCAATTTTTATAGGTGAATAAATCCTTATGGAAATATTTATAGAAGCTTGAGAACTGTAACTATTTACACAACTATTCTTCTCCACATTTCAGTTAGTGCTTGCCATTGGATTTTAGTCTTGTTAGGATTCGCAAATACAGCTTTAGCATGAAGCATAGAAAGGCTTTATTAAAGAGTACATATATGCATGGATCTTTGAGTGATTGAATATTTGAAAGCTCACTTGCAGAAAAAAAAAGTGGCATTCTTCCTTGTTTTGAACGGAAATTCCCATAAATCTTTCTGCTTGATTTGTACAAATACATTAAGAGGTTTTTGGAGTCCTTTGAAGCTCTGTCTGTTGGAGCTATTTTTCCCTCTTTTTACTTGCAGAAGAAAAATTGAAATTGAAATACACAGTACTTTTGGGAACTGCCTTTGCTGCTGTTTTATTTTTTTCTCTATTTCTGTATAATAGTGATTTTCATATAAAAGCACAGATTGATTACATACTTCTGTATATGCAACAAGAAACTACATAAACTGTTTATTTTTATTTTTCATATTTAAACACGTAAAGCCAATCTAACCAGAGATAGAAGAAATATGTAGTGTAGCCTGCAGGAGTCCAGGATACAGTTATTGGGTTAATTACATATCTGTTTATTGCTAAACTGGGATACAAAGCAGTATGCATGCTGCTTTTTTAATAATTTAATTAAACGTTAACATTTTTCTTTCGTGTTAGGTTTTGACCACTGTCACCCTGAAGTCTATGAGCACTGTAAACGGCTGCTTTTGCATCTGCTGATAGTGATGGGCTCCAGCAGTAACGTCCAGTCTGTTGCTTCTGTCCTGCTCAGGAACAGAGAGTTCAATGAGTCCAGGGTGCTTACTGTCAAGCAAGCTTCCCACTTAGATTATACTTTCACAGGTATCCTTAGATTTGTTAAGTGCTGCTTGTTAAAATGATACATAAAGTTATCTTTTCTTGTAGATAGTAATAACATCTCTGTTGAAAGTAAAAAGAAGAAATATTTCTTCTGTGTTTATAGTATTCTGACTTAGCCAATTTTCATTTTAGTGGTCAGTAGGATATGAGAAAACTCTTTTGAGATCTTGCCGTTTAATACTCGCGCTTATATAACAATATTGTCCTTATATGGAAAATATATTTTTTATATGTAACTTACTATGAAAGTATCATTTTTATGGTTCAGCCTATGATTTCTGAAGAAATGTGAAAAAAATCATTTTGTTGTATTTCAGTAGGTGGCAGCATTGCAAAATGCATTCATTGCAGTTTGTTCGCTTCAGAGTGGCTTTATTGCTAACCAAAAATACGATACCAATTTGCTATTCATGGCAGTGAGCGGTTATCATGAGGAAGTGGGCATAGTGGAGCAATCCTTAGTGTAAAACTGTTTGTGGAACTTCACTGGTGCACCAATATGGTGACTTATTCAATCATTCTGTGCCTGTTCTTTGCAATGCAACACACAACAACAACTGCACACAACATTGTAAAGTATTTTGGTATTTTTAAAAAGAAAATGTCTACTAGAAACTAGAATGAGATCAGCATCAAACATCTCCAGCTTTGGCTGTATTAAGAATTAAGACAAAGTGATTATAGGTGTGCAGCTTGCTTAGCACAGGGTCAGACAAGCTAATTTAAAACTTTATTTGAAGCATCTAAGATCTCAATCAATATTTTGTGGCTTTGTAGACAAACTTATGGTAGTTGCTGGTGAGTCTCTGTTTTTATGACTAGAAAAAGTTTCAGGAACTAGATTAGGCAGACTTCAGAGAAGTTCTGTGTAGTCAGAAAGACCCTAAATAGAAATAATTAGAATTGATTCAATAGTTAAGATTTAGTCTTCATTGTTTTAAATTGCTGTCATAGCAGACTTAGTTCTTACCAAAAAACAACAAAAAAGTATTATTAAGATGAGATGCCCTAGCAACTGAAAAGCCACCATTTATCTTTACTACTGTTACAAAATCAAACTATGATGATTGTAAGGAAGGACCTGGCTGTTTCTTATTAAGAATCCAGTTATGCAAAGATTTTGCACATAAAAGACTTACTGTTAATTTTGTTGTAATTTTTGCAGTCATGAAATTCTTGCATTTGTTAAATTATTAATTGTTAGAGGGATATTTATTCTTTTTATATATTTAATATGATTAATTTAAGAGCTTCTAATAGTCTTGTTTTTATTACAGCAGGCGTTAATGATTTTATACCTGATTACCAGCCCTCCCCAATGACAGACTCAGGGCTTAGTTCAAGTTCTACCTCGTCTAGCATCAGTTTGGGAAATACAAGTGCTGCCATTTCTCAGCTGCATACCACCATCCTCAATGAGGTTGACATTTCAGTAGAACAAGATGAAAAAGTGAAAACTCTAATAGAATTTATTACCTCAAGGTAAAATTTTACTTTTGATTATTGTCAAGACCTTTATATATATATTATAGATAGATAGATATAAACATGTCAAAAAATATTATTTATCATACTGTTTTCTAGCTTTTCTCTTTGCTTTATTCCCACTAATAGATAGTCCCACTAATAGTCCTAAAGTGTTCTTATAGGAAACAATCTCTAACCCTCATTTTCCAACCGTTTTGTCCTCCCTCTTGTCCTGAGAGTTGAAAAGCCTATTGACATGTTCTGCACATATTCTACATTCTATTCTGTTGGTTTTGCTTGCTGTGCAGTTTATAGATTTTTTTCCATCCTGGCAGAAGAACAGTGAAGAATTAGGGATCTGTTACATCATGATGCTTAGGGAGCTACAAGATCTGTGTGGAGTTCACCGATTAGTAATAATGGAGAGCTGGCTACTTGAAAATAGGAATTGGTAGTGAAGAGCAACTCTAAAACAAGCAGCATTTATGCAATTTGTATGATAGTTTATATAAACTTTCAATATAATGTAAATCTGGCATACCGATTAATTAGTCAAAATCTTTCTGGAAATCACTGACAAGAAAAAAGACTTTTTAATGGGACCTCAAATTGAAATGTGGCATGTTGATGAGAAAGGAGAAGATTGTTTTAAGAAGTATAAATATAATGAGTAAGTTTTAATGATTGTTAGAATAACTAAATGTTTGCCTTTCCCGAATGTATGCTATTATTTCAGTTAGATTCAATCTGTTGCTTTTCACTTGGTCTTCAGTTTTGTATAGTTGTATAGTATTAATGGTTGTCACATGCCTTCCCAGTTTGTGTCTGCAAATTTAAATGGTTTTGTTTAAATAGTAGGTGGTAGATTGTTCTGCTGTTACTTGAGGTGAAAATAGCATGTGAATAATTTTAATGTCATCTTTGTTTCCCTTTTTTATATCTCTAGGAAAAGAGGGCCACTTTGGAATCATGAAGATGTTTCAGCTAAGAATCCTAATATAAAAAGTGCTGAACAGTTAACTGTGTTTCTAAAGCACGTCGTATCTATATTTAAACAGGCAAGCTCAGGTATGTTAGAAAACAGTCAGTGCATTATAGAATGTAAGTCTGAATTAAATTATTTTTTTCAAAAATGTACAACTTTATCGGTGACCTGTAAATCCCCTCTTGGTGATAGCTTCCTGCTTCTGGTAACAGAGGTTTTTCGTGTGCATTACACAGTTCACTTCATGTTTCTCTTGACATCTGATTGAAATACAGTGTTTTAGGGATGAGATTAAATATCCTATCAATTTATTGTAGGTATTCAAAGTATGTGGAATACATGTTATGGGGCTGGGAAGATTTGTGAGAGAAATACCTCAAGAAAAAGAAGGTTGTAGAGGAGGGCATTTTAAAACTAGGAATAAGTTTGACCATAAGATTTAAGGGTTTTGTTGTTATGAGGTACTGTCTTTAATATTTATTTGCTCTTGTAGGAGGCTTTCAGTTGGAGCACCGTCTCAGTGAAGTTGCTTTGCAAACTGCCCTTTCTTGCTCCTCTCGACATTATGCTGGGAGGTCCTTTCAGATTTTCAGGGCTCTGAAGCAGCCTCTTACTGCATCTACGCTTTCTGATGTTCTCTCCAGATTAGTAGAAACTGTTGGAGATGCAGGAGAAGAAGCTCAGGTATTTCTTTTTTTTTTTTTTTCTCCATCCATTTTATTAGAAAGTTAAATAAATTTAAATAACAGATAATTTTTATTATATTAATGACAGTAAAGTTTCAACACATTTTTAATTTGAAAAGCACTTTGAGTTGAAACACTTCAATTCATTAATAAAGCTTTCTATTTTTAAATGAACATACCCAAAATATTAAAACAGTTTTAATCATGACACTTTCTGAATTTTCACCTAAAAGATCTAGAAAAAAAATCCTTTACAACAATAGGAAATTGCAAAGAATTTGATACATGTTTCCTGAAAATACTATATCCTTCATATTTTAAGAGACATTCGATCACCCATATAAAAAAATCATTTAGGTATTCTTATATTAAAAATTTACCTGATAAACTATTACCGCTATCCAATTTACTGGGTAGGTAAAGAAATGGATTATAGGTATGGATTATAGGTAAAGAAATGGATTTAACTTTCTAAATCCCCAAGGCTATATGCATCCTTTAAAATAATGTAAATCTAAATAAATTTTGAGAGTATTTAGAAATAAATTGAAGGTTTTGTCATTTTACCTTTTTTTTTCCCATCTGTCTTGAAGAGATAGTGCTAATTTGAGCTGTCTTGTCAAGGTTATGCTCTAATTGAAGCATTAGAATAATAATTTTAATTAATAATGCTTTTCTTTGTATTTTTATACCATTACTTCATAGATTTTCTGTGAGCTTTACTTGTATGTGTGAGAATTTAAACATGAATATTATGTATAGTCTAGTAAATAACATCACATGAATATTATAAAGTATTTGTTATCTAAATTATTGCATAATTGATAAAAAAAAAATGTGACTTTCCCCAGGGTTTTGTCATAGAACTGCTTCTGACTCTAGAGTCTGCTATTGATACATTGGCTGAAACCATGAAGCATTATGACCTCCTTTCTGCCCTTTCACAGTAAGTTCTTATACTAGGACACAGTACATTTTTAATTATTATGTATATTGAAGCTAATGGCAGCAAGTTTTAGAACATACTAAGCATTGAAGATGAAAACTTCCATACTACAATAAATACTTGTACTGTATTTTTAATACAGATTAAATTTCTTTAGTTACAGCAAATGCTAATCTTAGGCCCCAAATTTGTTGCTTCTGTTTGAAAGAAGTGTAACTGAAAAGTCAAGAGTCATTTTTATTTCTCACAGCTAAGATGCTCTTCCAGTGATGCTGCAGAGCATTCCCTGAGAGTGCATATATGTAACTGGTATCAAATGTGGTTTTTATTTTCCTCTACTTTTCATCTGTATGTTATTAACGGTATTTTTCATGGAATGAAATTAAATACTGCATTTTATTTTAGAACCTCATACCATGATTCAGTAATGGGAAACAAGTATGCAGCTAACAGGAAAAGCACTGGACAGATAAATCTAAGCACAAGTCCCATTAATAGTGGCAGTTGTTTGGGATACTACAGCAATACAAGGAGTAATTCTTTGAGACTGAATTTAATCAGTGAGCGGAGAGGCGACCGACGACGGAGCAACACGCTGGACATAATGGATGGAAGGATAAATCATGCTGGCAGTTTGGCAAGGACTAGAAGCCTTTCCTCTCTGAGAGAGGGAGGGTTGTATGATGTGCAGCCCACTACTGATCCTGTCAATCTGTTGGCTACCATATTTTGGATTGCGGCTTCCTTGCTTGAGTCAGATTATGAATACGAATACCTTCTGGCTCTCAAACTACTCAACAAACTGCTAATTCACTTGCCTCTGGATAAATCAGAGAGTCGGGAAAAGATAGAAAAGGTGCAGAATAAACTGAAATGGAATAACTTTCCAGGCCTTCAGCAGCTTTTCCTAAAAGGCTTTACTTCAGCATCTACACAAGAAATGACAGTTCACCTCCTCAGTAAACTCATCACAATTTCCAGGCATGCTTTGGTGGACCCCTCTCAGCTAGCAGGTATCTTCAGTAAATGTATAGATAATGTGTATTATTTTTCAGAATTTTGTGCTCAATCATCTTGTGACCACAAATCATAATGTGACCTTGTGACTTAGTGCTATTTCCAACCTTTACAGGTTACTGTACTCTGATACTGGTAGAAACAGTATCACTCTACTGCCTGAAGATGCTGACTTACTCAAATGTTTTGCTTAATTGGGCATGTGATGATTTTATTTTTATTCAATTCATATCTATACACACACATTTTACATATATACACATACATATATGTGTATGTATATATATAGTTTATGTAGGTTATGTTATAAAGTTCATTAAATACTAGAAAGCTGTTGAATGTTGATATCACTCCACATTATATGAAGTTTTACTAAAATTCTTAGGGATCATATAATCATATTATTTTGTGTGCAGGATTTCCCCTAAACATCTTGTGCTTACTTCCTCATCTGATCCAACATTTTGATAACCCAACTCAGTTCTGTAAAGAAACAGCTGACAGGATAGCAAAGGTATGTAAAAATAAGGTTTGGGGAGTGTTGAGAAGTTTACTTTTATTAGCTGTATATTTCTTTATTTTCCACTCCATTGTGTAATACTTTTCTGTAACGGCTTATAATGTCAGGTTTTAAAAAAAAAAAAAAGGTATTTTAAGGGTCTGATGTAGCTCATTTGCATTATTGGTCTTCATATCAACTCCTGAGTTTCCCTCTGTGGATGAGAGAGCACATTTAGCTTATTCTGTAAACTTCAGAAGTAAAGAAGAGCTGTACTTATTATTCATGTTATGTTATTTTTTCTGACTTCTCTGACTTTGAAGCTTGTAAGTTTAAATATAAATCCAAGCAATCTTTTTTCTTTGGAAAGCAATTTTAAGTATCTTAAGTAATCCTTTCTACTTTTTTTTTTTTTTAATTAAGTTATCAGGCTTTCTTCAGAAGAAACTGTACATGTTTGTAGTTTGCTTTTAGTCTTTGGAAAATATAGTGAAATCTGGGCAAATAAATAATGACTCATAAATACTTAGGTTAAAAATGGTTTTCTCTAATATAATTGTATCTGCTTTTTGCTTCTCAGGTTTGTGCAGAGGAGAAATCACCAACTCTTGCTAATCTGGCTCATATGATGAGTTTATACAGCACACACAGCTATTCCAGAGACTGCTCTAATTGGATTAATGTAGTGTGTAGATATTTGCATGACTCCTTCTCAGATATCACGTTTAATCTTGTAACTTATCTTGCAGAGGTAAATATTACAACCTGCGATAAACATGGTATTTACTCACTGCCAATCTGTTATTTTTCATGATTCTGAATATTGGGAAAAGGGCACACCTTCCGTAATGGAGAATGATAGCAAAATATTCTAGCATATGGCAAGTGAAATTACTAGTACATAAAAGGACAAAACATTGAGTTTACCTTGACATTATTTATTCCTTCTCATGCATGAATTTATAGGTACTTAACATTGTATATGCCAAAGTTCTGTAAGATTTGGGATTTTTAATTTACAAGAACTCTTTTAAATTCGTGAGGAGTATTTTATGATTAGGGGATTTAGGTCTGTACTCACAGCTGCTTACATTCTATAAATAAATGAAGGAAATTAGTATGAGTAAAATGAATTAGGACAGATCATGTCTTTTTTTGCATTGAATTTTCTAAGTTAAAACAAAGTTGAAAAATATGAAGTGGTACACTAAAATTTTTTGGGGGAAATAGCTAAATTTTAATGTTCACTTTCACTGACTGCTGTTAAACACTCTTAAATAAAGTCTATGTTTTTAAAACCTTTTTTTAGCTATTAGAGAAAGGATTATCCAGTATGCAGCAGTCCTTACTGCAGATCATTTACAGTCTTCTGAGTCATATTGACCTATCCACAGCACCAGTGAAACAGTTCAACTTGGAGATCATAAAAGTTATTGGTAAATATGTTCAGGTAGGAACTGTGAAAAATTATAAAATTATCTTTTTGTTTGTTATCAAGGTGGTAGTGAAGTTAAACTTTTTTTTGAGTATGGTAATTTATTGGAGTTTTTAAAAATATTTGTTCAAAGTCAAATTCTATAGTATATTAGTTTCTGAACTATGTATTTAATTTGTTATACACATTCTCTAACTTGGTTTATATTTTGTGGGACAAGTTACCTGAGTGCATCTGTTTACAGATGTAGGCTACTGTGTATATGTAGTCATAGAAGATGATCCTTTAACTGTTAAAATACAACTTTGTAAATAAGAAACATGTTTGCTGCCAAATTTTGAAGATAAAAAATTCTTTTTTAAGTGTATTTTCTTTCAAAAGGAAGCTTTGCACTTTATACATATTTGAATCATTTTCACAAGTGCATCTGTCCATGGCAGAAACATTAAGTTCTGCCTTCATGAGTTCAAGTGCTTTTTTTTTTTGTTGCTGTTAAAAGACAGTCCCCAAAAGACAAACAGTATTTTGCCCTAAGTAATTTGCTCTTTCATCTTTCAAACATAATTTATTGAAAACCCTGTAATAAAGGCTGGCAGGTTGCTGAAAGATTTTATAAAATTGCCTGGAGCATACAACCATTTCAGTCCTCAGCATTCTTCAACATTCTTTTTTTTTTTTCCCTCTTTTCTTTATCCCTGAATTTCATTATTGCTAAATGGAGATCAGTCAAGTGGTTCCATCATAATTACCCAGGAAAAGTAGTGCTCCCCAGACCTTTTCCTGTCAGTAGATACGTACTGCAGTTACTGTGTCTCTGTGCACTGGGCAAAATGGAATGGTTAGTGCAGCTGTATTTCTCGTGGCCTGATGTCTGCTCACTTCATCTCTAACCTTTATCTGAGCTTTCTTTCCAACCCCGTATCATCAGAGAATATCATTTTAATTAGAAGATATTAACTGCCAAAATACTGGTAGTAATGATAGAATATTCTAGAGAAGCATATGTATTTTTGATAGGATAAAATGTGTTAATTTAGATTATAAAGAAAGATACTGTGTTTAAATGTGATGCTTGTAAACAGATTCTTAGTACACACAAAAAAAGTCTGTATTGCTTATAGTACTATAGTACTATAGTACTAAAGAAAAAAATATTGTAACAAACCTGGCATCCTGATAAAAAGACGTTTTGTATGTAATTCCAGTTGAGTTGCAATTAGAGTTCTAGCATTTCACCAATATAAAGCTTAACTCTCCCAAGGGGCCTGTCTCTTCTCTTCCCCACTCATAACCTCCACGGTTGCAAGTGATAAGTTATTTACTCTGGATTCATGATCATTCTGGGGAGAGTAGAGTTAGCTCAAGCTCTGCCTTTTAGAGAGCAGAAGAATGAGAATCTATCACATACTGTCTCTATTGCCCAGTATTTAGACCAAACCCTCTTTCAAGCCATCTCAAGCTTTATTGCTTGAATATAATGGTTAAGTGCATTCCTTTGTTGTTAATTAACAGTGCCTGGATTGATTCACTTGCATTTTGTTCATGTTTTGCTTTGCGTATCCTAGACTTAGAAATGTGTGATAATGCAGACCAATATTTTAAAATGTGTTCTTATTTGAAAATAATCTAGAATTAGGATATTTGCATCTCTTGTGAGGCACAAAATCCTACTGTACATTAAAAATGTTTGTACTTCTTGAAGTAATTGTTTTGGGATTTATGTTCATTCTCTCTAGAGTCCATATTGGAAAGAAGCCCTTAATATTTTGAAACTAGTGGTGTCTCGATCAGCAAGCCTTGTTGTACCTAATGATATTCCGAAGTCTTATGGAGGTGAAATAGGTTCTCCTGAAATCTCTTTCACAAAAATTTTTAATAATGTCTCCAAGGAGCTACCTGGGAAGACATTAGATTTTCATTTTGATATATCAGAGGTAATTATTGTAGTTTAAGCTAAAATACAATGATGACTTTCTGTTGCAAACTCATATTTGTTTTCCCTTAGTCTTCTGTTTTTGTATGTACTAAAATAAGTATAGTCAAATTTTACATACTTGAAGAATCATTAGAATTATACTGAAAAATAACATCTGTATTCTCTTATATTCTGTTTTTCCTGCTTTTGCTCTTTGGATATCTTTACAGAGTTGATTCCTTAAAGCTGATAGGATTTCAGTTCAGTCAGAGAGCCAGAATAGTGAAGCTGGTTGCTTTCTGTGTCTGAGCATTCTTGGCCTCTACAAAATAAAGGATTGTACATTTAAGGGCTGAGAGGATTACAATCCTGTATTCCAGTTTTGTCCTAACTTCATAAGGGAGGGGGTAGTTTTGAGGAGAGAAGAGGATAGAGAATGCAGGACAGTAAGTTGGAGATGGATGCAGCTTGAGACAAATTCCCATGGTTAAAAAAAGAAAAGAAAACGAGAATACTTTAGAACTGGAAGTAATATATTAGTGTAGCTGCTACTCTGAAGAGAAGGGCATAGCCAAGTGCCTGCAGTGTAATGCAGGGATGTGAAAACTGGAGAAACTTTAGAAGGAATCAGAAGTAAGGGTACATGATTGTAGTGTCTTAGTGAAGTTTCTGGAGTGTTAAGAATGATTTGTTAATATTCATGAATTCATCCATAAAAATGCTTTACATCTGGTAAACTTACAACATAGTTATTATTTAAAGTGTATTTTAAAATGTTCCTAGATTCCCAATATGAAATTTGTCTGTTTCAGAAGATATGAAAGGACAGAATTATGCCCTTTTGGGTAGGGTAGAAGTTTTCAGCCTTGTGTTTCTCAGAGTACCACTGTTATGTGGGTGCTCACTGTCCATGTGTTAGGTATGGAGTCATTATTAGTCATTATTAAATAGTCATTATTAAAATGGACTTGAATTTTAAGAAGTATTTGTCTTCTGTGGTAGACACCAATTATTGGAAATAAATATGGTGATCAACACAGTGCAGCTGGTAGAAATGGGAAGCCAAAAGTCATTGCTGTCACCCGGAGCACTTCTTCAACTTCATCTGGCTCCAATTCAAATGCATTAGTTCCTGTCAGCTGGAAGAGACCACAGCTATCTCAGGTACATTATATGTCTTGGGCATAGTAAGCAAATAATGTAGGTACTGTTTATGAATGTATAATAAAAATACATGTAGAAATTTAATTAGCTCTTAGCAATTAGTAAATTGATATACCATGAGCTAGAAGTTAGAATTAGTGAGGAAAAAAATATATAAAATTAGTTTTAGAGAACCTCTGCATGTGAGATGACAACTTAAACATCCAGACATTTTATATTTTTACTTGGACCCTTAATAGGTGCTTTGCTTTATGTTATTTATTGTATATCTTTCAGAGAAGAACAAGGGAGAAGCTAATGAATGTGCTTTCTCTGTGTGGACCAGAGTCTGGGCTTCCCAAGAATCCTTCAGTAAGTGGCGGTGGTTGTGGTTTATTTTGTTCTCTAAATCCCAGTAACAGGAATGCTGTTGTATTCAGGTATTCTACTCAGGTATTTCTCTAAAAAGTGCTGGAAAGGCCACCCTTAGCATACTATGCTTAACTACAGGGATGAAATTTTAAGGGCTTTTAAAATAATGTGAACAATCTGCCTATCATCTAGAGTATTGTTTTCATTGTAACATGAAAGTTTGTAGCTGGGGAAAGGTTTTGATGGGAAATAGATCAGAAGAGCATGTAGCAAAATGTCTGAAAGTTGAAGCTAGGCAAATTTAGCAAATCTCAGATGGAAATAAAGAGGAAATTTAGGAGGATGTTCACCTCAGAATTTTTATCGCTTGAAGACCTCACTGGATGGATTTTTAAAAGGTACACAGTACTTCCACAGAAATTGCTGTGAAAATGATATGGACTACATCATGCAGATGAGATTATTACGATGAATTTTTTGATCTTAACGTTGTGGTTAGGAAGATGAAAGTTCAGGGGCATAGTTTTCTATATCTATTTGTACCTACTTGTACAATTGCATTAAGGAGAAAATGGTATCACCGCTTCATGGATGTAGTCTGAACTCCGTGTAGCCCCGAAAGAAGTTGCAGACTGTGCGTGCCCTTGTATCGTTATTTTGTGTACCTTCTAAACTGCCACTATTGCCATGAAAGGGTGGGAAACGGAATAGCTGTTTGTTGGAGATCCCGAAGTTGCAAGTTTTTATTTCTGTTTTTGCCTTTATTTCCAGGTTGTGTTTTCTTCTAATGAAGACTTGGAAGTTGGAGACCAGCAAACTAGCCTTATTTCAACTACAGAAGAAGTGATTCAAGAAGAGGAAGTAGCTGTAGAAGACAATACCAGTGAACAACAATTTGGAGTTTTTAAAGACTTTGACTTTTTAGATGTTGAATTGGAAGATGCAGAGGTGAGACCTTGGGATTTCTTCTGTGTACTTCCATTTGAGAATGTTCTAAAAATTAGGTTATGTTGGTGCAACTCGAAGGAATTGGCAGCTTTTCTACCTAGCCCTGTGGAGAAGAATTTATAACCTGATTGATGTTAACTTGTATGAAAACAATTCCTTATCAAAACTTTCAGTGTTAAAGATAAGTTATTTAAAGTGGTTGGGTTTTTTTTGAGTCAGAGACTTACTCTGAAAGTGAAGTAATAATCACAACATAAGCCAGTGACAGGATGACCCTCTGGGAACACTATAATAGAAAGATTAATTATAGAACGAAACTGTAAGAAAATGGCATAATCTTCGTTCCTGATATATTTCTACATTTCTAAAACATGAATAGTTATCAGATCTGTGGTATCCTATCTCATTATATTAGATTATTTCACTCAGTCATCGTAATTGCTTGCATTGTAACTTTTGCATTATATCTAGTTTGTCGTAGTTGTTACATTTCCTCTCCTTCTCTTGTCAATAAAAAGGGGAGGGAAAAAAAAGAAATTAAGAAATTTCATCGAGAAATATTAAATACTGCATTAACAATTACCAAAGAAGCTTCAAACCAGAATTTGAGAGAGCTTAACAATATGACTGGGGAGAAGCAAGAAAAGCTGAATACTCAGTATTTGCTTGCATACACAAAATATTGACTTGAGACCTTTGTTGGTCATGAGTCAGCAAACTACCTGAAAGAGTGTCAGCCTACCTAAACTCTAAAATCTTTCTCCTCCTCCTGATTTATCTGGCTCTTTCTACAGATTCTTTCTTTCTTCCATAATGCTTTAGTTTTCTCTCCCTTACTTCATGCTTCCTGTGTATTGCTTCACTGCCACTAATATTTGCATCTTCTAGGAAAATTACAGGCTCATTTTGGTCTATTGCATACATGTGACTTCACCCTAAACAGATACAATTTCCTATGTTAAATGTAAGTAGACATGCAGTTCAGAATCATCAAGGCTCAGTAGAGCATTATTTTCATACCCAGGTGGGACTTTACAGTAGGATGCCAAAAGATGAAAACTTTGCCAAACTTAAGTTTTTACCTTCATTTGCCTTATTATTTTAATAACATGTCAGAATGAAGACAATTTCTTGCCTATATGCAACATGAAGTGCTAACCTTGCAAAATAACAAGACCACAAAATGTATAAATATAGGGCATGACTTAAATTGTGCTCTTAATGTAAATATCTAGCTTTTCAAAAATACAGAATATTCCTTGTTGCTAATTGTTAAGTGCTAGCAGTATGAACTGTGGCCTCTACATTAAAATCTGAGTAATATTCATATTACACTTAAGTACTGTAAATGCTTTTGGCTTACAAAAGTAGTACTTCATTTTTCCCTTTTCTGGAGCAGAACCAATCAAAGCCACAAAGCTTTGTTTGCATATTTAAAGCATTAGGCTAACTTCTTAAGTTGCTTCAGGACACACTTTTTCAGAGCAGTTTTGGAACCCAGTACTTGCAAGTTTGGGCCAGTATGTGGTATTGTGACTACTGGCTGTACACTGGCAAAGTGATTAGATTAGATTTTCGTTCTTACTGGATGTAGTGTTGAAAACTGGCAAAGTACTTCAAAGACTGTTGTACTCATGAATTTACAAATGGTGACTTAAGACACAGATTTCACTTGAGTTGCAAACATTTGTCATACTAAGTGTTCCAGCACTGAAGTATGAAAGCAGAGAGGATCCAGTTGTTGATATGTGGCATAATTTTCATAAAACTGACACACAATACCTGGTAGTAGAACAGTAAATGAAGACATCAGTCTTTCTGTAACCTGAATAAAAGTAATGTTGATGCATTCCCAGTTGGATGTGATCACTTGAGATTCCTGTATGTTAGCTGAAGAATTTCACTGATGTTTGTTAAAACAGTTGCTTTATGTGTTCCACTAAAAACAAAATGTACCATAAGCATGCTGGCTTTGGTGTTTTGTCATCAGTTTTATTTATTTATTTTAAATAATTGATCTCTCGTGAGTAAATGAAAGTATATTAAACACTAGCTTTTTTGACTAAAGCGTTTTTTCAGAGCTTGAATCAGTCTTTTACTGCTGGCAAATCCTGTGTAATAAAACATTTTTCCCTGGTTCTAGAGTATTTTTAAGTGTTTGTCCTCGTTCTTTCTAATTATATGTGTTTTCCTTTTTGCTAACCAGGAGCTGCAGGTAAGTTGCAGCCTGGTGCCATGGCTTGTTCATCTGTTGTTGTCTGTGGTGTGTTTGTATTCCTAGTCAAATATATAAAAATTATACTTTAAGATTACATAGACTATATATTGAGTTACTTCCCAAGAAGATAATCAAAAGAATTATACTTCATTTGCCATATATTTTAATTTGTCTAAAAACATAATTTAACAAGGTATTGAAATTTTATTAAAATTAAAGGGCTGATTGAAACTCTGCTCATAATGCATTTGGCACTTATCTTCTCTGTTGCATTTTTGTATAATTTTATTGCATTTCAATTTATACATATATGTGTGTGTAAATTTCTTTTATTGCAGGGTGAAAGCATGGACAACTTCAACTGGGGGGTTCGTAGGCGCTCCCTCGACAGTATTGACAAAGGTGACACCCCGTCCCTTCAGGAGTGTCAGTACTCCGGCAGCACACCCAGCTTGAACCTCACTAACCAGGAAGATACTGATGAGTCTTCAGAAGAAGAAGCGGCACTAACTGCAAGCCAGATACTCTCCCGTTCACAGATGGTAAGTCATTTCCCTGTAAAAGGATCGGAGAATTTAACTTTCACCTGCATTTTTACTGGCTAAGTATGGCTTGCACTATCATCCAGAGGAACAGAGGCTTTGAATACAACTAATGCGGTTATGCTTCTGTTTTTCAGTCACATTAATGAAGAGAAAAAAAATATCCTACCAGAAATACATAATAGATATATACTTCTAGTACAATGTTCATCTTTGAATATTGTATTAAAATTGTAATACTTGCTATTTTTGCTTAAATATAAACATAAAATAGCATGTATACATATGAAGTATATGTCTCTTAGGATTCTTAGCTTCAAAAAAACCCTAAAATAGTGAAGGCCTGAACAGTAAGTGATCTCCATGGGAGCCTTGGTAGTTTTCTTACCATTGAAATTGCTAAATTAATTACTCATTTTGAAGCAATTAGACACGTGAATGAGGAAAATCTAAAAAAGTTGCCTATTCAGTAGTCTCCTTATATTACAAAAATGGAATTAGGAAAGAAGTGACTAAGGGAAGGAGATGGGAAGGAACAGAGATTGTACACTTCTTTTAAGACTTGAAGCAAAGTTTGTCTTAACATTGCCCAGAAGAGCAGGCTGTGTTGTTCAGTGTTTCTAGCTGAGCGTTTCTGCCAGTGCTAAGACCTTTGAAAACAAGAGAGAATATCCCTGTATATCAGACATAACCTCAAATGCTGAAGAGAAGTTAAATGTTACAGAAATGGATTGTGTTGCTTGTAACGTGTCTAGTATAAAGTTGTTTAACTTGATATGTAAATAAAATCAAATGTCAATTCAATCTTTCTAAAACTAATGTGTTTTTCCCTATAATTTATAGGTTCAATGAACTATTATTATATGAGTATCACATTTCTTTCTTTTCTGCCTTAGTTAAACAACGATTCTGCCATAGATGAAACTATATCTGATCATGCTGGTTTATCACTTCAGTCTCAAGATTCCACTAGCAGTGCGGGGACAGAAGAGGTGCTTCAAATCAGAACTGAAACCCCAAGTTTGGAGGCTTCTCCTCTAGATAACTCTAGCAACCAGCTGCCTGAGGTGGGGAGAAATGTGGGCTGGTGCATGGCTGATTTGGGCTCCTTCTAGCATTTTGTAGCACCTTTTACTTTCTTTTCATCTGAATTTTCATCTGTTACACTGATTATTTGATTTGCTTTTAATATTTCTAACCTGTTGAAGTGTTCTTACAGAATGTTTCCTCAGAATGAAAACTATTTGTGTTGGACTGAGGGAACTCACTACAGGTTAAAAATATTCCTGAAGGGCTGATAATGAGCATTTTGTGGTGCAGAATGAAATAGGCTAATATTCAAGATGCTTTTCCTTGATACGGTTAAAATCCTTCTTGAGCAATATTTTCTTTCAAGTACTTTTTTATTCCCTTTTTTGCTTTCTTTGGGTTAATGTGATTGGTGCTGTGTGGGAATAAAACCTCAGGCCAGCTGTGTTAGCAGTTGGTTCAATCAAATAATCCTTTAAAAAGGACCACAGAAGCTAGTGGTATATTTTTTTTGGAAAGGCCTGTGTGGAGTGAGACAGATTTCAAGCTAATGGGCGCCTGAAAATCTGTGAGTACTTGAATTTCTTGAATAATATTTTTTTAAATCCTTGAATAATGTAAAAGCACAGCTAATTTAAAATGAAAGTTATAATTTGTTAAGTTCCTTTAGTATTTAACAGTTGGAGATAAAAACATTATGTTTTTTTTCTTTTTTTTTTTTCCTTGAATTCCGAGTGACTTGTTGGCTTGTTTGAGGAGAACTTTTTGTCCTGTCTTTGTTGTGTGCTTCTGGTAAAGTCTCAGGGATAACTCATTTTTGCATTTTCTTACTTTTTTCGGGACTGCCTTTGTGCTCATTCATTGTTTCTTTGCAGCTCCCTTTATAAGATCACTTCACCTCTCATAACGCAAGTGAAAACATTCACCAAAATGCTCTAATATTTTAATAAAAATATTGAACATAACATGGAGTTTAAATTGGGCTGCAAAATAATTTTGTGATTCAGCAGCATCCCATAAAAAACGTTACACCAGAGGCAAGAGCTGATAGTTGAATGACCTTTTCCTCCCTCTGTAGAATGAAAAGACTATGTTGCCAATATGTCGGTGTATTTTTTAAGTAAATTAATGGAAATGGGTGAATTGCATTTGAGGTGCACAGCTGCAGTGGACTGTAGCTTAAGACTGTATTGCAGCTACATGATTCACGCTTGACCACAGAATGGAAATGCCTTGAATTGATATTGATGTACTGCCCAATATAAAAGTAACACTGCATGTTTACCTCAGCGTGTCTGTGTAGTCAGTTCAGATTAGCCTTCTAAACTAATCTATTGACAGAATAACCACCATTAAAAACTGAAAGATAGTAGCATAGTGTTTAGTTTATGGCATGTATGGGACTGGAAGATTTTGCAAACACCCTTGATAGTGTTTCACAGTGAACTTTCAGCCAAATTATGTCTTTAAAGTCTCAGTGGCAAATTTATCGTTTTTAGATGATATTTTAAATTTTAAGTCTTAGTTTTATAAAATGTGAGATTACACAAGAAAAAAAATTCTTGTGTATATTGAGTTTGTCCTTGAGACCTTCTATGGTTTGTATTCTTTGAAGAATTTCAGACCTATAATCAAATGTCTGGCTCCTTCCCACTGCATGGGAGTCTTATCAGACTGGAGCATTATCTGAGAAAGGTTTCAGCTGTACGGACTGATGGCAGAATTGGCGTAATGCAAAAAAATGACGATAGAATGTAAATGCATATAAGAGTAAGCTCAAACTGTGATATGTTCCAAGGTTTTGTGCTGGTTAGAATATGGGATTCTCTCAAAACCATATCTTTTCCTCTGTTATGCTATTACTCACTTTTGCTTGAGGAACTGTTAAAAATAAAGATTAAAAAGAGGACAAAATGTTTGCAGTGGTTCCAGGCCTCAAAGACAGGTAGGAGGAAGTTATTTTGCTCCATGCCTGGAAAAGTAAAATATGAAAGTCTACATCAGGTTTATTTTGATCTAAATGTGCTGAATAATAAAAGTATAACTGAGTATTTTTAAACAGTTTATAGATCTCTTATTCTACCTTAATAAAAACTGATAAGAGCACATAAGGTCCTGCAGTAAAAGTAATAAAGAATGCTTGATTTACAGGAAGGCAGTCCAGCAGTAAGGGATGAACAGGTTAGCACTGCTAGTGAAGACACAGGGTCATATGCACTTCAGGAACAACAAGACCCTCTGATCTGTCACGAGTCTCTTGAGTTGGAAGAGACTCCAGAAATGGCAGAGCCAGCAGCTCCTGAGAGCTACTGTGAATCTGTCTGTGAAGAAGACGTCACTCTTGCTTTGAAAGAGCTGGATGAGAGATGTGAAGAAGAAGAAGCTGACTTCTCTGGTTTGTCAAGGTAAGATTAACATTAATTTTAACTACACAAATTGCATGTTACCTATGCGTGAATCTAACCAAGTAGGCTTTCTCTTGGTGTGTTTCTTAATCTAACAGTATAGACCTCTAAAATAATATTTGCATATCCCAAATAATGTTTGATTAGTTTTGCCTACTGAGAAAATAAACTCAGTACTTGCTCAGCACTAATTTGTGCTGTAGAGAAAGCAGCTGTGCAGGAAAAAAAAAAAGAGAATCCTTGAGTAAAAGAAATCTGGCACATTCCTA
>JAUBNY010000372.1:3890911-3908125 GCA_032275445.1 Crypturellus soui | reverse complement strand
AAATATGTTAGCTATATTTTTGTCAAAAGGTTGCTTAGTTTAACTTGTCACTAACTGAAACATTATTTAAACTATTTCTGATTTAAAAAGTTAGGCTAATTCCTATCAAAACACACAAAACCAATGCTAGGGGATCCTTTCCTATGGGATAGATACCTACCCTGTGAAACTCCATCCTGTTTATGCAGTGTGTGTTCAGCAGCTAAGAAAATGCATGAAAGAAATATCCCTGAATAGATTTTTGTATGTGCAGAACCACATATTTGCAGAGGTAAAGAAAGAACTCTGGAATAAATGCATCACTTGCCCTGTTTTGCCTTTCCTTGGGCAAATGCTGGTAGACACTGCTGAACAGCAGGTTCAGACAGATGGATCTTTGGTCTGGCCCAGTGTGAGACTATTCTTCCAACTTGCCTTTGCACAAGTTACTAAGGGGCAGCTCTGCTCTTCATATGCTCACTTTGGAGTGTAGGAACTAAAAAATCTTAAAATGGAGAAAACATTTCAAGGGGACCATCTGTAAGTTTTTAATTTAACCACTTTAAAAAGCAGCATAAACCAACTAGAAAAAGAAATTTCCCTGGGAAATAAGCTGCAAGAAGAGTTATACCAGTGTAGCTAGAACACTGTGCACTGTGCAGCTGGAACACCAAACCCATGTGTGTATGTATATAAACACCGCCCCACACACACACTGCATGCATAACTTCAGTTCTGCTGGCAAATATGTTATAGATAAATCTTTCCCTTACAGATAATTTAATTGACACAGACTTACTTGTTTATCAGATTAGTTCTCACTAAGTAAGAATGGCTCACCTGGAATAATGGTGCACAAATCTTTAGTTTTCTGGTACTTATTCAGATTGTCAGCTGTCTGCATTAGGATGAAAATAAGATTTTTTTATGTGCCTGTCCATTTTGGGCAAATGAACTAATCTAAATGAAAAACTTTGAAAAGTTGGAATTTTTCTTCTATCTTATGCTTACACTATTGCTTAGCAGCCCTGTTCATCAAAATATTTTTTTTATATATCATATAATTTATGAAAACTGATACCTGTACCTAATGGCAGACAGGTCTGGAGCAAAGAATAGAGAAATGAGGGACTTCTTGACGTCTGCAGTCCAACCTCCTGTTCAAAGCAGGAGTCACCCACAGCAGCTCTAATCAGTTACAGCTTATCCATCTGAGTCTTAAAAGCCTCCAAGGATGATACAAAAACAATTTAGGGTAGCAGGACTGTTACAAGCTTAAATAAAAAATGTGTGAGTTTGGGGGCTAATGAGGATGAAAACACCTACTATGAAAACATTTTTTTTTTCTTTTGCTGGGCATTAGATTTACTGAGATGAAGTAATTGGTCCCTGGAGTAGTGGGTCCCCAAAGGAAAGAGGCATTTTGAAAATATATATTTGAGAAAGTTCATTAATGTTAGCATATTCTTTAAATATCCCAGAGCTCCTGCTTCAGCAGTTCCTGGCTCTTTAAGACCATCATATTCAGATATTCACTAGGTGCTGCTCTGCTTTCTTTGAAACTAAAACTATAGCAGCTGATACAGTTGCAAGTAAAAGTGTAAACTTAAAGGCATCATAAATGGTATATACACAGATAGTTTGCAAGTGATCCTTTTTCTCCCCAAATGTGGTATGAAATTTCATCTAATAATTTATTTAGATATCTGACAATAAGGATTATAGTCTTATTTAATTATATCTGACTGTAGAGGTACCTGCTTTTATTTTTCAGCTGATGTCTTGCGGCCTGCTAGAAACATTGAAATTCAGTGTTCTAGAGCTCCAGGAACACTTGGATACCTATAATGTCAAGAGAGAAGCAGCAGAACAGGTGAGTCTGATTTATATTTTCAAACAGAAATATTAGAACTTATTCATCAAGAAAATATTAAAGGTCTTTATCTCTCAACACAGGCATCCACTGTCTATTTTTTTTAGCAAAACGGAGTCTCCAAGGGGCTAACTGATTGGCCCAAGGGTCAGGCAGAAAGATGGATTGAGGCAGAATGGAGAGGAAGACAGATTTGTGTGTATCCATAAGCATGGACTATCCCAAACAGTATTGAGAAATTGTCCTAATACAAATTCCTCTCATTTAGCCTGCAGTTTATCACAGCAATAAGAAATTATACCTTTTTTGGTGGATTTTTAGTGTTCTAAGTTAAAACTGTATCCCTTTTAGATGGCTATGAATTAATTTAATGGTATTTTCAACTAATTTTGTTCTGCCATGTGCCATAGAGATTTAAATCCATGCTGGATATCATGAGTTTGTTTGCATTTTATTTCATAAAAAAATCTGGGTATGACTTTGCTGGCTTCTCTCATTATATCACAGTGAAAGAACACATATTTTTTGTTGTGAAGCTGTCAAAAGGGTGCCCAAGAACATGTTTATGTGATCAGCCTGTCGTCCTCCACAGTATTTATGAGTGATAGCAGCAGGAATAAGGTTTCGCAGGATCAGGGGAATTGTTCTGAAATAACAATTGGCTAGGTTTTATTTTTATTCAGTCATATATAAAGAGAAAAAAGTAGCACCAAGGAAGAGGAAATTTATAACATGGACTAAACATTTATGATTATCAAAAGGATGTCATTTAGTTAATTTAGTGTGTTATTTTATTTTTTTTAGTATATTAATTTAGAAGTAGTGGCTAAATATCACTGAAGCTATATATATATTCTAAATTTTTAGATATATTATTCTAAATTTTTAAAACAAAAATCTATTTCTTCAGCTTTTAGTTCTTCTTTTTTTCTTATTATTCCCCTTGGTCTATTATACAGTATATGTAAATTAAGAATCTTCCAAAGCTCATTTTAAGGTAGTTCTCAGGTATTTATCTTACTGAGCAGAATAGAGGGAAGGATGGAAAGAGACTCCCTCAGGTCAAATCTGAATTTCTGTCATTTCGACAGAAAAATTTGACAACAGTTTTGTCACATACCCCATTTAATCTGAAGGAAGTATTAAGGCAAAGCATGTAACAAGATTCCTCCACCACCTCACCCTTTTCATAGAAGAAGTGACCAGACTAATCTGTTTGGGGTGTAGTCTGTGCATTGACTTATTTTAATTAAAGTTGTTCTTTAAGTTTTACCGTACTATCAGTGCTGTGTGGCATTCTCATTCATATGGAGCAGAATTTAAACTGGAAAGAGGCTTGGGCAGCAGTTGCTTGACACTCTCAGCTGTGGCTTGAGATAAGAAAGAGAAAGGAAGGTACCTACATTACAGGAGGGTTTTGATATCTGCATTGTGGGGGCAATGTGAGAAACCCCTGTATGCTGTAACAGTAAGGACAGACTTGCCCAGCTTATGCTTTCAGTAAGGAGATACCTGGGAAGAAATAACTCAATATAAGGCAAACAAATAAAGGAGATGATTATTTTGTCACACATTCCTGCTCCCAAAGAGTAACTCTGGATCCCTTCTGCAGCGCTGAAAATATGTTCTGTGGCAAATTTTTTGCAAATTTTATCACCATTTTAGAGTTACTAATCTGTTCTCTTCCATTGAAACAAAGCTGTTTTTGATTTCATACAAAAGCAAAGATACTAAGGCAGATAAACGTAGTAGAAAATATAAGATTATAGGTATACCATGGAAAATTCTAAATCTAAATAAAATTCTATACCCTTTCTAGGACTAGTGCTAAGATTTAAAAATATCTTAAAACAGCAGTGTGTGAAAATAAATACAAGTTTCCCAGTTTCAGATGCTTTTAGTCCTCTTGCAGACGTATTCCATTATTACTGATGAATGCTGTCAGACGAGAAGGAGATTTGCAGCGTACATTGGTCTCCATGTCGCTAATTGGAACTGACAGCCGAGTGTTTAGAGAATTCCATTTCTCCTCTCGATAAGCACAGAGGCCTAGTTAATTCACTAAGTAACCTTTATTAAATTGAGCAGATGGGAAATTGCATTTTTCTTTTTCTTGCATCAGACAAAGGTTAGAAAAAGGTCACTAAGGTTTCCCATGAGATTCGTGATATAAAGCACACAGTATGCTAAATTATACTGCCTGGGATGTATAGAGGCTGTGCTTCCTTTCAGAAGATAACCTGCACTTACCTCAGCATGATGCGTTACAGTTTGCCATGCTCAGATTTGCACAGTGTTGCTGCTGTTTGTTGCATGTTGGGCAGAAGAGATGTGCTGGGCACCCTGTAGATGAGATGTTGTACTGGACGGCAAAATCATGCTCGATTCAGTCCGCCCGTACATTTGCAAGGTTATTTAAAACTAGGAAAAAGATTGTGCTCTGAAATCAATAGATTTGGTGTGTGGTGTAGGAACTGGAGGTGAATGCAGTCCTGTGTTGAGGAGGCGAGGGGCTGACATGTGATTGCACTGGGTGATGTGGGAGCCCTTCACTGCCCTGGCCAGTGGGAGCCATGCGTGAGGCCGGCTCCCGCTGCAGAGGTTACTTCCAATTTCTGTGTAGTTACACAGGACAACTTCATTTCCTGCTGCTACTACAGTACTCCCAGGAAATGGAGCAGGATTACTCTTTACTCTGTAATTTGAATTAATGCTGAGATGCTGAGGAATTAGGCAGGTGTGAATCTTGTGGTGTAAGTAAAGAGAAAACATCAACGCACTCAGCAAAGGTGCTTTTTCTGCCCCCGCCCCCCCCCCCACACACACACACATTTCCATGTAACACTGCCCCTGTTCAGTATCTACACCAAAGTGCACTATCGTGTGGGCAGCCAAGGCTGCATGAGATTCCTAACAGATGGGATGCTCTAAGTACCACCAGGAGGTACCATCAGAGTGGCAGTCGTTAGTGGGAACAATACTGGTAAGAAACTGTGATAAGAAATCAGTTATATACGTAATCTGAGGATGTGCAAGATGCTATGAAGTATCTTGAGCAATTTAATCACTTTTCACTTCACTCTCTCAAAAGGTTCAATCTTGTTTACATTTGTTTTGCAGTGGCTAGATGACTGCAAGAGAACATTTGGTACTGATGATGGCATTCATGGCACTAACACAGATGCTCAGGTAGGTGCATCTCATTTATGAGCCTCTGGATATGAGATTTGAAAGCACAGAGCTGTTGCACAAAACCAGCAATATTGGAAATGAGATTAAAAAGGTATAACAGGCTTTTCATTTCAGTTATCGTGCTATCTTTTGGAAACTGTGACTCTTATGAAGCAGTGATCTAATACAAAGGGCTGCTTCTAATAAAGGTCGGCAGCCAGGCTTGGAGTCTGAGCTTAATAACACTGAGCAGATAAGCAGAGTAGATATCATCTGTGTACCAGCAAGGTTGGTTTTATGCTGCTGTTTCTAGATGGAAAAAGATTGACATTTGGCTTATATGCTCAGATAAGCTGTCTAGCCAAAAACCTTTACTGGATTTAGTATAATTAGTACTATATAAATATACATGACCTTTCTGGAGCCATTATCTGAGTGGGAAGGAGTAGAGAGCTACGTAGCAGTATGGCAAAAATCTCATGAAAAACTTCTGTCAAATATAGTCAAACATAATCAAACATATAATCAAATATAATCAAACACCTGTCCATGCTACTTAAATATTTTGTATGTATTTGCATGACAGTCATCCTTGTTTTAATATTGCTGGTTGCTGTAGCAAGCTTCTTCCCCAGGGGGACACGGATTTATTTTTTTTTTAAGCAATAGATGCAGAAAGAAAAAGCAAATCCCAGCAGTATCCATAGTTGATACAGGGATGTGAATCTTTATTTAGAGTCCTGTACTAGGAGCATTGAAAGATGTGAGATGGTAGAATTGCAGATAGCAAACCAGAGTGCCTTTTCGCAATGACATTTTGAGAGGAGCATTTGAAAAGAAAAAAAAAAAAAAAAGTTGTATCAGGAAAGACATTAGACTTTGATTCAGCCACATTTCTCCAAATTATTGAAGGTGTGTTGTGTTAAGTAGAAGAGACCTGAGTCCTGAGCATCAGAGAAACTCATCCCAAACCCAACTGAAAAGGGGATAATTTTATTCCTTTTATTCAGTCTGACTTTATTCATTGATCCACTTGGTTGTGCTTCTACTTGCTGAAAGTGTTCGGTTTATGTATTTGTCTGTATTCACAATGTTTTTTATATACATTGAGAAAGCACTCTAACATAAACCGTGAAGGTAAATACTTCTATTCCCATAATATAGCTAGATAAACAGAGAAATGGAGTTCCACGTTCAGCCTTTCACTTAACTGGCAGAGACAGAGTGAGGCTGGTGGAGAATGCAGGTCCCAGGCAGTTCCTCCTATTCCTCCACAGCTCTGCAGGGTTTGAGGGTCTCCTCTATAGAGGAGTTAGGATGTGACCCCTGTGCACATTGGTTATTTGAGAGGTCTGCAAAGCTATCCAGCACTGGCAAATATTTCTTAATATGTGACCGATGCGTTGCTGATTCAGTTAAAATCATTCCTATCTATGTATTCAGGAAGTGCTCTGGTTATCCTGCTTCACAAATAGAGACATTCTATGGAAGCTCTGAATATATTTGTAGAGGGTTATACTGACTTACAGAAGAACTAGAAGCTACCAAGTATAAGGTCATTAGAAACGAAATGTGGGGCTGATAAGCCTATCCAGTCAACCAATTAATGCTAACATTTTGTACAAAGTGGTGTTTTGCTCAGAAAAGAAATTGGGGCTCCTCCTTTCAACAGATATTCTTCATTCACTAACATAAACAAGATTTTCTTATTAATTTTTTGCCTTGCTGTCAATACAGCTAAGGAATAGCGAGTTTCTATTCTGGCTCATGCATCACCAGCAGGCTTGCAAGTAAATCTAATTTTTGGATTTTTTACTATTAGTGGTAACATGCAAGCCTGCAGGAATGCATCTGGACTCTCTGGCTAGGCTGTGTTTGTGCACAGCACTGGCAGTTAGAAAAAGCTGCTCATTTGTAAAGTGAGCAAATATGTGAAAGTGAAAGTCACTGAAGCTGCACAAAACCTTTTTTAAATACAAAATTTTCTTGAATATTTGGAATAATTATCCTAAAAGTGTGATCCCTCCTTTTTTTCCTTATAGTAATAATGAGACCTGGGTTAAAGAACACTGGGACTCATGTCCTCTACTTTTCCTAAAAGTCTTGACTCAGTGGTCCATTGAAATCTGCCATAAAATTCTTGTTGACTTTGGCAGTTCAAGCTGTTATCTCTCTGAAATGTTCTGTGCCTCAGACATAACTACTTATTTGATGGTTGTGCTCTGTACATGATAGCAAAATTACATGCTGTTTATAGTCCATTAGGCACATAGCCTATAACTATGAGCTTGATAAACCTTAATTGCTTTTATCTGTTGTAATCAATATTGATATGACATTCTTCATATACTTGTCTTTTGTACTCTGTGACTGCCATCAGTATGCTCTGCACTGTACAAAACACAAAAGTTAACTCCCTGCCCCAAGGCTAAGGAATATGTTTTCTGGCGTTTTCTCTTCCTGGCCTTATTTCCTAAGCATACTACATCTCAAATACAAAAATATTAAAAACTATAACCTATTTTTGGCTAAAATTACAATGATACAGAAGAATCGAGAAGCATTGTACAGATGTACAGACTTAACTGTTATTTATTTATTTATTTTATTTCTTAAGCTTGCCCACCTTCAAGACTGTGTAATTGAGAACGCATACTGACTAGGAAGGGTTGTAAGGTGAAATATGTTACTCGTGCTGAGAGACAGCAAAGCTCACGTAATCTGTGGTTGGTTATGGCAGCAAGGGCAGAGTAATTTCACTTCAAATCCAATCTGTTACTTGTTTCCACTCTTTGGAGCATGTTACTTGTATTTCTTACTCCATTTTACCTGGAACATCTTTTACCCTAATAAAAATGATTTCCTACACTAATTCTTGGTCTTTTTTTTCTTCCTTCTTATTTTTGTGACCTGTTCATCTGCTTGCTTAGCAAATGGAAATTCTAGCAGTAAGTGATGGTTCTTCATTTACAGAATACTTAACCATGCTAGTCAACACCTGGTCTCCATCTGTCTCTTATCCGTTTGTGACAAAATGATGACTTGTAATAGACTGTTACAACAACACTGTGTGCTTCAGTTTTGCATCATCTAACCCATTAAACTGTTGGTACTTGTAGAAAATAGAATACTGTAGTTAGAAGTTAATAAAAGATCATTCCATTGCCATTAGCTTTTATGTCTGCATGTAAAGCAATATTAACATTGTCTCCACTTTGGCTAGTTTTATATGCATAAAAACGCAAGCAAGACATTTCATAACCTAATATTACTGTTTAATTCCTTTAAAAATATATTGTGGTATTTTCTAGAAGAAAATCACAGCTTTCATTATTCTTATGCATTCTTACGGAATTATTCTCCTCTATCAGATAGTTACAAGCAAAAGGCTAGGTTATATATTCTGGGCTTACATATTTGTATTAATAATTAGGAAAGAGTCTATACTTATACACCTCAACTGTTCATGTTTGGTATCAGATCTTGAATTTAAAACACTAAAATATGAACAATAGGAAAAAGTCTTCCTTAGAACATGACATTTTAAAATGTCATTGGGTTTTTTTTTCCCTTGCTAGAAATGTAACTTCTTATTAAAAGTAAACATTTAACCTATAAGTGCATAAGGCTGCTTACAAATCAAGATCTGTAAGAAGCTTTTATCAGCTTTTCTGTAGCTTTTTGCTATATTACCTTGTAAACCTTTTTGGTATTTTTGTCAGTAAGCAAATAACTACTATTAATTTGCACATTCTATACAAATTGTCTATAATTTATTGTCTCTGGTTGTGGATATTAGATGTTTTGAATTTCCTGAACATAATATTGCTGTTTGTGTTTGTAGGAGCTGGAGCTGTGTCGGAGGCTGTACAAGTTGCACTTTCAGTTGCTGCTTCTGTTTCAAGCCTATTGCAAACTTATCAGTCAAGTTAACACAATCAGAAAAGAAGCCGAGGTAAAGGAAACTGTGTCATATAGCTACTTAGAGTTGACATTTTAAAGCTAAACAAGTTAAAATACATTTTGCTAACATTTTAGTCAGTGGGACATCTTTTCAGAACCTGAAGGAGCACGCTACCTGTTTTTGTAGCCAATTAATAAAAGATTTAAGTGTAACTTGCAAGAATTTTCTCAGACATTTAATTAGCTGTGTTGATTCTTGTAGTACTTGAAAGCTTTTAAATAGACAGGAATGTGGGAGTCCAGTGATGAGAATTTTAAATATTACAGTAGGACTCTTGGTGTCTTCTAATCAAGCTACAATCAAGGTGCATCAAGTCTAATCAGCAGAGCTCTGTGATTAATCCCCTTTCTATCTCCACAGTGTTTCCTATTATGAACAAACTTACTACAAACTGATTATACATTTATAAATCATTTCAGCCACTATTCAGTTGCACTGCAACCTTATGCCCTGATTTAAGTTCAGTTCGTAATACCTCTGGACATCTCAGCTTTAGTTGTATGGACTTTGTTAGGGGAAAAAAAAAAAAAGTGTCATTCAGCTATGCAGACACGGTACATACCTGAAGTCACTATATACCCCTCTTCCAGATTTTTTTTCTTCGTATTTAGACTGTACTTGTAGTAGCACCATTTTTGTTTTACCTTCCTAAGTGTTTAGCTCTCCTTGTCAATTTTATGATTGCAAGTGAAATGGGGAAAATAGAATTATGTTTTTCTGAAATAGATTTTAAAAGAGCTGAATAGGATGGACTGAGTGAAACTTATCCGAGGAAAGCCCAAATACCCAGCATATACATACATTAAAGACCTCTCCTTAAACTGTCCATGTACTCAGCGTCTGAAGCTTGAACCTGAACGTGCTTTTTCGATGTCTCATTTTTGTGGAAAGAAGGAAAAATGTGTTAAGTGTCTGTGACTGCTAAAAGTTACCTTGGCCAAAGCTGTATTTAACTAGAGAAGCTCACTGTTATTACTTTCTTTAGGTTATAAATATGTCTGAAGAACTTGCTGTTTTGGAGAATTGTCTGAAAGAAGCCGAGTCTGCCTCTGACAGCGGTATTGAAGAAATCGAGATTGCAGAGGCTTCCCAAGCTAGCACAGAAACAGCCATTCACTCCCTCATTGAAACCCTGAGAAGCAAAGAGTTTGTGTCAGCGGTAGCTCAGGTCAAGGCTTTCAGGTAAACGTGTATGAATTTTGCTAAGGGGACTTCTTAATTTAGAGGTAGACATGCATCTTTTTTTTTTTTTTTGAACTCCAATACAACCAATACAGTTGCTTCGTTACTGCTCTTTCATTTACTTTTTGCAATTTAAAAAACATAATTCCAGTAATGTGTGGTTTTTATCTTTGAGAAACTGATACTGTTAACTATCAGGACTCTACAGAAGAAAAACTTTTCTGATTTTTTTTTCTATCTTCTGTTCAAATGTCTGTTTAAAGAACATTAAAAAAAAAAGTATTTAAATGAAAATTCTGTGCCTTTCAGATCAATTTGGCCCAACGACATCTTTGGCAGTTCTGAAGATGACCCAATTCAAACCCTGCTGCATATATATTTCCGTCATCAGACACTCGGTCAGACCGGGAGCTTTGCCATAGTAGGCTCCAACCAAGATATGTCTGAGGTCAGCTCAAAACTGATGGAACTTAACCTAGAAATCCGAGAGTCTCTACGCATGGTGCAATCCTATCAGCTTCTAGGGAAAATCAAACCAGGAGTTAATCTTGTGAGCACTGGATTCTGAAGAGCTGTCACACAGAGAAGAACCCACTGAAGACGCTTCAGGCTATTATCGAGCACCTTTTCTTTTGTTTTTTTAAGAGATGGGGAGAGAGGAGACCCTCTAGTGACCCCAATGACCACCTCACAGTTTCATCACAGCAAGAAGATATTAATCAGAAGCCAGAGATCTGAAAATTGAAGTTAACCATCTTACTTGACTGCTCTTTATACACAGTAGCTGTACAGGCAGTAGTATTTCTCTTTTTTTATTTGAATATATGTATAAGAACTACACGAAAGGAAAAGGGCTTAAACGTAATGCATATATTTGCATTCTTTTCTGTTGTATCAGAACTGTAAATGGTGTTTGCAGTAACAGCCTCTAAAGGTTGAATCAATATAAAGCAGGTGAGATGAGGCTGAAATCAAGGCTGCTTTATTTTGGCTGAAGACCTGCAAGGCTTCCTGGCTTTCCAGCAGTAGTAAATATAATCAACTAATACCTAATGAGACACTTTGAAATGTCATGAAGAATGTGTGGTCAAACATGAATAGAATGACTTATGACTGCAAAAACCATTGACTTCTCAATGTTTTATTTGCTTTCTTTTGTCTGTAATGAGGAAATGATGTATGTGAGTTGGAATGTATGGCTATGTGACAGTTGCTTTTTGATGGTATGGGTGATTTGTTAAATAAGGTCTCAGAGCATGCTTAAAAGAGCTGCAAGATTATTTTTGAAGAAATTTTATTTTATTAGATCTAATCCTCCTAGTGTGTAAATGTTAGGACATTTAATAATATTTTAAACTGGGATTTCCCAGTATTTCTAAAAGAAATAATATATCTGTTAACTTTATTGGAATGCTGCTCAGTTCTCTGATCAGTGCATATGTTACAAATATTGATAACAACTAACCAAAAAGTAGCTGCCTGCAGAGACTTTAAAATGTATATTAAAGATGTATGCTGCCCATCAGCAATTCTCATTAGAAGAAAGAAGTTAACTTATTTTATGCTGTATATATTCTAGAAACTGTATAGTGCAAAACCAGTATTTTTCTTGTACATTTGTGCAATGCACTGTTATGAGGGTAGGTGTACAAAGCTATGAGGGAAGGGGGAAGCTCCCTGGCGGTAGTCACATGCAGCCTGAGTAGACTGCAGGGCTCAGACGGAGAGTTTGGAGCACAGCCATGCGTCTTCAGAACTCAAGTTAAGCCTAAGGAAGTGGGACTATATAAGAAAAATGACTACCAAAACATGCGAACAGGCAATATACTCATAGCTCAGTGTCAAAGTCTGTAGCATAAAAATGAACTGGATTCTGTTGAAACCAATAACATTTTGTATTAAAAAAAAAAAGGCAAAGAAAAAAGAAAAAAAATAGAATGTAGTCCCCTGACTCCTGTGATTTGAAAGGAACACCCAGTATTTTTATATGCATCTCTTACCCACTGTGATTTTTTAATGGGCTCTAATTCCAGAGTTTAGAATGTAGAACTGAAATTCTTAGCTCTGCCTTTTGGGGGGAATTGGACCCCACTAGAAATGTAATTATGCTGAAATGCATTAACTGAAGGCACTGTGCACACTGTTGGACTGCTGACAGTAGTTATGTTTTCTTAACAAGCTCTGTAACTGGTCAAGGCACATCCATAATCACTGTATTTTTTTTCCTGACCCTGATAAAATTGAATTATTTTGATGGCTTGTGGTACTGTAGATGGTGTTCTTAATTATTTAATAAGTATTTACTGGGGATGAGGAGTTTTATTTAGTGGTGCATTACACTTTTATTTACATCATCTTTTATCAGTTTTTTTTTTTTTGTAAAAATAAAAGACATTGTATCAATCTTGTTTATTTTACAAGCTACAAATATTGTATTTTAAGTGTTTAAATACTTGAGTCAGCTAAGCACTGACAGTATTAGACACACAGATCTTAATTGATGGCAATTTTTTTTCTATATCCTGGCAAATCTATATTTTTTTCTATATCCTGGCATTTTCCAAGACGTCTTCCTTGCCTAGCCTCTTTAACAGGAAAGCATTAAGCCAGTTTGGCTGCAATTCTTTTTGCTGATTGGGCCTGTGTCCACTTCTCAGAAAGCTACACAGGCTCTTGGATGACAGGTACATGCCAAACCTAGAGCTATGGTAAAGGATACATCTAAGAACAACTGCATTCATACTGATTGAGCTAACCTTAATTTAAAAAAAAAAAAAAAAAAAAAAAAAAAACACCACACACACAATCCAAGCTGCTTCAAAAACCCAAACAGATTCCTGGAACGGCAGTAGAGGGCAAGTTCAGGTGGTGTCTCACAGAAAGACAGGAAGGAGGATGTCCTGTTGTGCCTGGTGTAGCCGCGTGCGGCTCAGTGAAGCTGAGGCTGGGACCTCCTGCACATGCTGCCAAGAACGTGACCCAGAGGTGAAGTGGAAAAGGATACGGGATTGTCCTTCAGAATCGAGCAGGGGGTGTCTGGAATACGTAAGCAGAGGACAGGGAGAGCTGCCACTGGGGACTGCAGTGCATGGTCCCATTCCCACAGCAAGGACCCCAAAACTGCTCCAGGAGAGAAACTCCTCACAGGGCAGCACCCACCTTCCCTAAGCAGCCCCTTCCAGATTCATTCCTGCAACACCTCCAGCCTTTCTCCTCACCCTGAACCATTTCTGGAGCCGATGCTGGGGCTGTGATGCCCACTTCTGCCCTTTGTGAGAAGCCCCTCGCAGGGCAGCACACACCTCCCTCGGGCAGACCCACTCCAGGGACACCTGCGTGCTTCTGCTTTCTCCTCACCTCTCAGCTGTTCTACCTCGCTACTGTTTCTTAGGTCTGGGATCAAGAGGCCAATTACTGCCCCTGACAGGAACTCGCCTCTGGAGAGGGCTCTGGGCAGCACCCACCTTCTTTGGCTGCCCCTTCGCAGACCACTCCAGCAGCACCTCCGGGCTTTTTCCCAAATCTAACTCAAACCCTGAGCCATGCTCAGGCCAATGCTAGGATTGTGACCTCCCCAAGAGAAAGGCCTCACAGGACACCACCAGTCTGTGGCAGCTCCTTTCAGGACTCGCTCCAGCAGCCGTCCCAGGCTTTTTCCTCTCCTTAACCAATTTCTCAGGCCAATGCTGGGTCTGTGACCCCTCGTTAGCATCCCAGAGGTGACGCTCCTCACAGGACAGCTCTCAGCAGCACGCACCCTCCTTCAGCAGCCCCTTCCCACACAGGCTCCAGCAGCAGCTCCCAGCTTTCTCTTAACACTAAACTTCACCCTAGCCCTAAACTATTTCTCAGGCGACTGCTGGGTCTGTGCACTCAAAACTCTAGATGAGGAAAAAAAAAAATGTGCCCCTGGGCCATCCACCTAGCACTGCCCAGGGAAGGGTTTAGGGTTCAGCGAGAGAGAGGCTGGAGGCACCGCTGCTGTGGGGCTGGAAAGCGTCTGCCACAAGGCCGATGGTGCCAAGGGCCCCGCTCTATGGAGAATGTCTCATGTAGTGCAACAGTGGCGTTCTTATTCCCAGCCTTGCCCCAAAACATAGTTTAGGGTTAGCAGAAAAAGCCTAGAGGGGGTTCCCCTGCAGTGGGCCTGGACAGGCCCTGCTAAAGGAAGCCCTGTGCTGTCTAGGGACTCGGCAAGCTGAATATTGCTGCAACTGCAGTCACCCTGTCCCTGCCTCAGGGGCACTGCAGGAGCTGGAGAAGGCACTAGTGTCTCTCAGCTCCCAGGAGCTATTTAAGTCTTAATCAACTGCTTAAACTTAGGTCAGCTAGGCCCCTTTCTTGCTGCTGTGATAAGACCGGACAGAACAAAAGCAGCAGTTGCTTTGACCACAGCTGGTGTTCAGATAGTTGAACAACACAGTTTGATGACCTAAATGTCACTATAGGCTATTACCAATATAATTGCCTGAGGATCAGTCTCGGAGTATCACCCCCGCCGAAGCATTGCTTTAAGGCTCTCTGCACCGAAACAACAGTCAACTGTACTCATTTTTACTAGCTGCCACAGGACTCCACAGTCTGTTGCAAAACTGAAGTTCTTAATCTCATTACCAAGGTGAACAGACTAATCTCAGCTCTTTCAGAAGACTACAAATTTTTGAATCTGAAAGACAAGCAGGAAAACTCAACTGAAAGACAGAGACCATAACATCCTTACAGCGAATATGCTGGGGAGCGCCCAGGGCAGGGAAGGCTGTAGATGTACTTTTCAGGTAAGGTTAAAACTTGAGATGAGGCTGAGAGCCCTTGCTTTGAGCAAGCTGGTAAAGCTAGGAATTTTACTCTGATACAGGAAAAAAAAAAAAAAAAAAAAACAAAAAGAACAAATTCAAGTGACAGCATAAAAAAAACCTATGCCCTGAAGGCATTGGATCTGCTACTTGTTCCCAGAATACACCATGCTACTAGAGCAATTACAGCATCAATAACTAAACTCATCTAGCAACAAAAGGATATTGAAGTATTAACCCTTAATTACTGCAGCAATATTGGAGGCAAATTAAAACACAAACATGCAGCATGATTAGTTATATATCAGCTACAGATTAATACTGACCCCTCTATATAGCCACCTCTTGACAGCGAGGACAGCATTTGCCTGCTCTGACATACAATACATTCCCCCATTTACAAAGAAAGTCCCCAAGTAGTGAGCTATGTTTTCTTGATGCCATGTGGTATTCAGCTCGTCTGCTTAGGAGAGTGGTCGTGAGGTGCAGGCTTAAGACTGTTACAGATGGAGATAAGCCTGTCCTTCCTAAGGGAAGTTAACTTAGAGATCTCCAAAAGGCTTAGTGCAGTATAATAATTTCAAAATTAGCAGCTTTATTAACATCCTCAAAGTATGTTTTCCATAAGTTTACCAAGCTTTTCTTAGCTTGGAGGTAGCTTAGTGGGATGTAGGTTCTACAGCCTGGCAATTCTCTAGTCCCACAGTCAGCCTGCAAAGTTTGCCAGTATCTGCTGAACCCTACACATAGGCTGTTAGAGTTTACAGCATCAGCAGCTTTTGGATAGCATCACTGGGGATTAACAGTGCTGGTTCTGCCATTACTACAGAGTACAAGAACAAAAGAGAGCCATAGTAGCAAACCCAATCCCAGAAAAGCATCTAAGTGTAATTCTTCCCCCATGACAGGCTACATCAGAGCTAGAGCAAACACTCAAGTGTAAGGCACTTAAGCTGTATTGTTTTGTGTGTTATTTGCAGCTAAGAGGAAGCTGGGCAGATGCAAGATCACATTGTTATTGTTCATTCCTCAAAAACCTCATGGAAGCAAGATTCATTTCCAAAAACCACTGCATCAGTGACTCCCTTCCCACCAGTTTGTGATAACTCCCTAAAGACACATTGAGACAACCACAAACTTTTTCAGCTCTAGCCTACAGAACAAGGATGTTACCACAGCTAAGCACAGACGAGCTGTACTGGCAGAAGTGATCTATCTATGGTATCTCTCAATCTGTGGTGAAGAAAGCTTACTGTGGTGAAGAAAGCTTCCTAAGTGGAATATTAATGTGCAAAGTAAGTGAATATTATTAGATACTTTGTTCAAGAATGATGCTCTACTTCATACTGTAGAAGTCAGTTGATGAACTTTAAGTATGTGATTAATCCAAGTGTAGAAGGAATGGAAGACATCCCTTCCCATTTGAGATGCTACAAGATCCCAAATCAACTGCTGCCAAGACCATCACTAACATTAGTAGGTTCTTCCTTATGGAAATTATAATGTACATTCTCTGACTTGGGCATAAACCTGCCTGATCACTTGGAAGTGCTTTGCAATACTTTTATTTACATGTTTTCTAGCTACACCTCACTGATTACCATCAAATAACAACAACAAAAAATTCTGCCTCTACTTGCAGTTTTGTAGAAGAGCCCTAAACAAAAATACTCCACTCAGATAATATACTTGAAACTGAAGGTGCTATCACAGGAGAGGCGTTTGCCTTTGCACCTCCCGCAGAGGTCCTGGCGATGGGGCCTCTTGGGATCCACGTGGCGCATCTTCACGGGGCACGTGCACCGCGTCTGCTTGCAGCTCTGCGGAGAAGCGCGGGGCGCTAGCGGCGCGGGGCGAGAGGGGACGCGGCACGACGCGGCGCGGCGGGGCGGCCTTACCTGGCAGGTGATGTCCTCGACGCGGTAGGGGTTGTAGGACTTCTGGCAGGTGCGGCAGAACTGCCGGAAATAGACCTGCGGGAGCGGCGGCCGTGAGCGGCGCGCGGCGGCGCGGGGCGCGCGGCGGGACGGGGCCTACCTTGTTGGTGCCCTGCACGCACCACACGTAGGCGCTCTCCCAGCGGATGTTGCAGTCCTTGCAGTGGTAGTAGCCGTACTTCTGCTCCAGGAACTGCGGGCAGCGACAGCGGGTCGACGCCGGTGGGCGCGGGCGGCGCAGGGCAGGGCGCGCGCCCCGGCCCCGCCGCCCCCGCCACCCTCACCTGGAAGCGCAGGCGGCTCTTGCCCGGCGCC
>JAUBNY010000372.1:3855008-3875131 GCA_032275445.1 Crypturellus soui | reverse complement strand
CATTGAGGTGCTGGAGTGTGTCCAGAGAAGGGCAGCGAAGCTGGTGAAGGGGCTGGAGCACAGACCTTATGAGGAGCGGCTGAGGGAGCTGGACATAGTCTGGAGAAGAGGAGGTTCAGGGGAAACCTTACCGCTCTCTTCAGCTACCTGAAAGGAGGCTGCCGTGAGGCGGGGGTCAATCTCTTTCCAGAATAACTACTGCTAGGACAAGAGGAAACGGCCTCAAGTTGTGCCAAAGGCGGTTCAGGTTAGACATTAGGAAGAATTTCTACACAGAAAGAATGGTGAAGCACTGGAACAGGCTGCCCAGCGAAGTGCTGGAGTCACCATCCCTGGCAGTGTTCAAGAAACACGTAGAGGAGCTGCTTAGGGACGTGGTTTACCAGGTATGGTGTTGAGGGGCTTACAGGTAGACTTGATGATCTTGATTTTTTTTACCATCATAATGATTTTATGATCCTATGATTCTAGGAGAAAGTAGAGGAATTCAGTTTCGCCCTGCCCACCATGCAGAATACAGTGGAAGTTAAGTAAACCCAGGGAAGGCCACCGCAGTCACCATTTCAGTACAACACACAAACTGCTCACATACAGGGTGTTCATTTTTCTGAATGTCACTTGCTGGGACAAAGTCTCTTAGGGAGACTTTAATGAAGCCGTGAATGGCAAGCACACTAGGAGAAAAGGCATCACAACCCATTTTCCTGTAGGCTTTGTATTGGAAAATGGAGTTATTACCTACTGTAAGTTAATGACAGAAGCTCAGCTCCTGTTTAATCTTATAACCTTAGGAAAAATCTAAGTCATCTTTCTGTCTCATGGGATGACATAACCCCACATACAGAATCTCATTATTACCAGCACATTCTGTTCAAAGAACTTTTAAAGAAAACAAAAATTAGAAATATATATATATATTAATTCCCTCTTTCTAACAGGTTCACATAGTGCATTAAGGGGAAAAATCATTTTGCTGGTAGGGACTCATTTTAGCCAGCTGTTCCTGCCAAAGACCTGAGCTTAATCCATACAACCACACTGTGTGTCCTCTATGTTGTGTGTCCTCCAAGTAGACACAAAAGAGGACAGTGACAGAGAGCAACTGTCTGACTCATCAGCCCTGAAAATACCACAATAAAACAACTCCAAGGAAAATGAACCTAAAGGAGTTTTTGCACCTTCCAAGTCTTCACCCAGAGCGGTAGTAACTTGGGAGTTAACAAAGGACTTCTGGACAGAACGTAACTTTATTACTGCCACGTTCTGCTGTAAAACGAGCATTGGCCCTGGAGAGCCCCCGAGCAGCCGCGTCCTCCCCTCGCTGAAGGCAGATGGGAGATGCTCCCTGTAGGGGTCAGGCTGGTACCAGAACTGCTCAGTGCTAGTGCTGGTGCTGGGCACCAGGAGTGGGGTGTGTGCTGCTTAATCAAAGCAACCTCACATTGTAGTTGTTAAAAAATTACCCCCCCAGCTTGCCCCATTTTTACAGAGCAAAAGAGGCAGAACTGCATGTTGCACTTATTGTATTCAATAAGCTTGCCACAATCTGCTTTTCTCAGAAATACTTGAACTAAAAAAATGGTTTTAAATTATCATAGTTTTAAATTATCAAATTGTTTAAATTATCTCTGCAGCCACGCAGAGACTTGGGCAGCATTCTGTCTCTGCACTCCCACACACTCACCACTTATTTTGCTTCACCACTGCAGTCGGCCTCGTAGATGATAATGCACAATCAAGTAAAACAACCTACCACTTCTATAGCAAATGCAAAGGAACAGTCACTATTTTCTCTCAACAGAGGGGAACTGCAGAAGTGGTCTTTTCTGTCCTAGAGTCTTGGCATATCATGATCCTAACTATATAATAATTTCACATAGAAAAGTTTGTTGCAAAAATTTTCTAAAAGAATCAGGAAAGGGGGACTTGCCTGTGATTTTTGACACTGCTTCTTATTTTCAGAAAATTACTTGACTGCTGAGCTAAAATGAAAATCATGAGGGAAGGGGCAGTGGATCAGATTTTAGAAGATCAGCTCTATAGGAGCAGGTTGGCTGGACAAGGTTAAGCATCTATCTGCTGAATTAATAAATAGGGGATGACACTAAAATAAATACATAATGAAAAAATAGTATGAACAGGATAAATAACTAACAATGAACCTCAGTGGTTAAATTTTATTAAATACATTTAACAGTAACACACCGAATAGAAGCAAGTTAAGCTTATTTCAATGCCAACATGATAAAAAGGTGGTATTCACATCAGGCTTCCCATATCCATCACATTTCAACTACGGTTACAAAATTGTTATGTAGCATCTCCACTATAATGATCTGCATTTAAATAAACCTGCAAAGAGCTTGTTAGTAACTCCACTCATCTTACTGTGAAGTGTTTAAGATCTCAGAACCGAGAAGTTTATTTGCAACCCGTGGCAGTGATAAAAGCAGCCAGCTTTAATCCCGAGGATGATGCAGACGATGTGGGGCAGAACATGCAGACTGCTGCACAGGTTGCTTTGTAGCAAAAATGGGGATTACAAAAAGTTCCGTCTTTCAAGTTTCTTGTATGTGTGGAGTCAAAACAGGCAATAAAAAAAAGAATACAGCAGTAAAAGCATAAAATATTGCTTGGGAGAAAACATGTACAAAGCAATGGCTAAGGTGAGTCGCTGGCCACAAACTGCTCTTAAAAAAATATTCAAGGCTTCCTGTTGTCCATCAAAAGATAGAGGCATTCATTTTTGAAAATAGATAAAAGTTACACCAAACAGTTCAAGGAAGGCTTACGGGCTAGTTTGACATTGTTCAGTTATCTGGGTAAGAAAGAATCCCAGAATATTAAAAATGAAAAATGTTTCACTCAATGGTTTGAAGCAGGAATAAATTCTAAAAATGAAAGGCAGAATGTGTCTCGGAGATTTGAACCAAATACAGTGTTCGACTCCATTTATGAATTACAGGGTCAGTAAGAGAGCTCACTAACTCCTGCAACCCTGAAATTGTCGGTAAGTAAATACAAGCAAGAATTTAGGCAGTTTGACACAGTTCTTAAAAACAAAACAAGACTCTTCTCAAATTCTAAAGTTTTTTTAAAAAATGCTTGTTATAAAAATAATGACCCAGGAAGTGTTTTATGGTAAGAATATTTTATATATATTTTTTTACACTTTTAACACTTACAAAAACATTCAAACACAAAAAATTAAATAA
Source organism: Crypturellus soui (assembly GCA_032275445.1). NCBI lineage: Eukaryota > Metazoa > Chordata > Aves > Tinamiformes > Tinamidae > Crypturellus > Crypturellus soui. Next base: position 3,871,916 of record JAUBNY010000372.1, on the reverse strand, counting down.
CTTTGGAAGCAGAACAAGTCTTTCTGCCTACACACATACAACAATTCCGAGCTGTTGGCACAAAAAGTAATCCACATTCATAAAACCCTTACTACTATATCAAACATAAGTTAAGTAAATCATAGGCACTAGTTTATCAAACCCATATTTTCACACTTCTGCAGTATATCTCTAAACACGGAGCCCCACGATTTCCTGATATCAATAAACTGGTAATGCACCAAGGCTTTCTAGTAAACAGACAGTTTCTCTTTTCAGGAAGTTGTTAACATGTTTCAGGGGAGTAGAAGAGCAGAGAAAAGAACTTACAGAAGTTGAGATCGACTTATCCAAACGATGAATTACTTAAGGAAACACAATAATTTGATGCAGCCATGGTAAAATCCCAATATCTTAATCTAAACTGACTTTCAAAATTTACATGTTAATTGTTTAAAGAATCCACCAATTAAAAATTGCCTATTTTCAATGAAGACTGCAGCACTGCTTTGTAAAATGCTGAAATCTTAAAATTTGGACTTTAATGAGAACCGACATTTGATCTAGTCCTTTCTCCTGCACTGCATCAGATCTTTACTGACTGATAGCCATTACCTGGGTCAAAAGGAGGTGCAGGGCTGGACTAACAGCATGGGGGGCTCTAGGGGCAGCAGGCAGGATCGCTGCCCAAGTCCCTCTGAATTCCAGCACACCTGATCCCTGGCTTCTGACCTCAGAACCATCTGTGTGGGCAGGGGAGACCCTGGCCAGTCCCAAGTTTGCCTCCAGCTGCTGGGGGATCCGAGCTGCTAGTTAGTCTTTTCTTCTCACTTGGCTTCTTCCAACTCAAGCAGTGTTGCATGGCTATTCACCCAGGAATAGGCTAACGCTGGCCTAAAATTCAAGTGCTGGAATCCCCGAGCTAGTGTAGTGGTGGGAATCAGAGCACACCAGCAGTTCACAGCTCTGATCCTAACAGGGGTCAAGGCCGCCTACCACCCAATCCATCCTTAAGTGGCTGTCAGTCATTGCACAAAGGATACCATTCGCTTTCTGCAGCTTCATCAACTATACGTCCAAAATACTGAAAAAGCTTCAGACAAAATCCTTCCCTTCCCTTTACTTCTTCCCACCCTATACAATTTTACAAGTGTTTGCATGACATCTTCTAAAATAGAAATGGTTCAAATGCTCGTTATATGAACAACTTCTTCTGAGCAGGATGTGCTAGAATAAGTAAAAGCCATCAGAGGAACTTAATAATTTGTAAACAGATGTAGCAGGTTTCATACTGTTGCCAGTAATGTAAGATACACATATGTAAGGCAAAATACATATTTAAACACACTTACATGGGCAATAACTTCTGCAAAAATATTTACAATTTAAAATAAACCAATTTAAGAAATGGATGAAAGTAAAAAAAAAAAAAACAAAAAAAAAACAGGATACAGAAAACTCCCTCATATCATGGAACATCACCTAAATGAATATCATTTGGCATCAAGAGTACAACTCATTACCATGGAATTTGTATGTTAGAAGTGCATAGTTGTGTTTCCATCTCATTAACTATCAGCATTTAGAGCTGTGTTCCGGGCTGTAGTGGTATGAGAAGCATATGGTATCAGAACAAATTAATAGTACTACTTGCTCTTTCCTTTTTAAGGAAACCTGCTGTAAAAAAGTTTTCCCCAAATAGCAAGCCATGTGTTAAAAATGTGGCTACAATAGCAAAGGCCATCTTTCCTGAGCAAGGAACATGAAGGTTTAGAGAGATTGTACAACTGAGAAGAAGCCCTTTTGGCAACCAAACTCATAAGAGCATGTAAAACTGATGTATCAAATCAATCTAGGAAAGATGCAATCAATACTATTGCGTTTGTGTATGTCTGCTACATTCAAACCTTTACTGATAAAAAAAAGCCATGACTACTATTCACTGTTCTGCTTCATCCTCCAGAATAACATCTGATTCCTTCTAAAGGATGTACGTACCACTTTCCCCAACAAGAATCTTACACAATTGTTAAAGTCGACGCTCCACTAGCACTGTAGCAGTCTGCAATCAGAATATTAGCTCTGATCAACACAGTTTTGTTACTGCAATTGTACATATTCACCAATCTCTCCGCTGAATTTTTGGACATGTAAGTCGGCTGTTATACTTGCTGCTTTTCAAGATGGGCATTTCTTTGGCATTCGTTAGGTGTTTGCCCAGACAGACATTGGCCACTGTCATAAATGCTCAAATTGATATACTCTTAGCAAGCAAGGAAAAAAATCCAACAGAACTGATAGCCATTTCATGTAAAAGCGATTGTATGAACACCAAACATCTGATGTTAGATGTCATTAAAGTGCTGCTTTATAACCTCTGTCAGTTTGTGCTAATTAGAGACAGAGAGGTCTGGGATTTTTACAAATCCCCAAAGTCACATCTCAACAGTCTGTAGAATCAAGCTGTCTTTTAGCCTGGGTAGGAAGCATCCATGAGCACTGGAACGTTGCAGTTCAGTAGCAGCCATCTTTCCAACTCTCATCTTTCACGTTGCCATAGGTTTTGGGAGTAGGCAATGATCTACAACAAGACAAGACTTCAGTTTCACACTTAAATGCTCAAGGCTCCATCTGCATACCCAAAAGTTCTATTAATTACCAAAACACGCACTTCACTCTTTTGCCTTTCTGAAATACGTTTTGCTTAACATAAACACCAAGCTATCTCTAGTCTAAAAATTATGTACTATATTTTGACAATTAACTTCAGCATCAGAAAAACATCATCATATATAAACAGAAAACTTTTCACTGTTGTCCTCTATGAGAACAGACGTTTAATCTCCTGATATTTAGAAACAGCCATAGGAGTTTTCCTGTGAGGCAAGAACAGGGAAGTCCTTGTTTAAAGTATGGCATTTTGCTTATGTCAAAAATCAAAGTCTGCAGACACTGCGTTACTACACTGTGTGCCTCACCTTTCCAAAAACTAGTTGTGTATGTTTACTAAATGAAACTAAGATTTATTGTGATCAGGACAATCCCAGTTCACTAGTTTTAGGAATTTTGTCAGAAACAACTGCTTTATATGACATCTTCAGATTCAGACACACTGCAAGGCAGTGACAGTCATTTATTACTCCCCCACCCAACACTCATTGCAGAACATAACTTCACCTTGTTGTGTCCATTTTGTCCATTGGATACCTGAGACCAACGTTTCTTACTCACGGGTGGTTGCTTCCTCACTATTCCTTCCTTGGATGACAGCCAGCTTTCATGGGACACCTTCAGTGAGAGGTCTACACTAGCACTGCCTCCAATAGCATTAAGAGCACATACACTGAATTTGTGCATTGCTTCCATCTGCTGCTCCCTAAGACAAACTGCGTGGCCTTTCTCTTTAGTACTCAGTGTCTTGAGCTTGTTTTCCAGAACACTGCCATGAAGCAGCTTCTACATCAGATGCTTGCACAGGTGATGTTTTAGCTGAAAATTCCATTTTGCTTATGATTTAAGTGTCCTGACTTTTAGGACAGTTTAAAACTTTAAAAACACTATGGATGCCTCGTCCTTAACATCTCTTCCTTCATAAAGATTCTAACTGCACAAGGAGAGAAACTGTTCTACTGTGGTGCCACTGCATCACACCTGGACTACAAAGAACACATATATATTTCTTACTTCAATACATGGCTCTCAACAGTATAAATGAGTTTTGACTTGCCAGCTACACTTCAGATCTATGTTGGAAACATGAGTAAACATTCCACATGACAGTCTTAGTTTCCATTTTTTTTCCTAAAGACCTGGGGACCAGTATAACAGCTGCAGGAACGAGCAGCACAAACACAGCGTACGTGACACGCGGAGAGCAGTCCAGCTGGAAGCGCCCTAGGGAAGGACCCACCTGCGAACGGGCTGTGCAAGTTTGCTGCGAGGCACTGGGATGCCCCCGGGAGCAGGGGCGCTGGGTCTGGGCAGGCCGCTTCGCATCGCGGCCGCAGGGCCCACGGCCCTGGGCACAGCCGGGCTCGGCGGTGCCGGCTGCGGCGCCTCAGCAGCGCCGAACGCCTTCAGCGGCTGCCGGAGAGCTAGCGGCGACGGCGCGGCCGGGGAGCGGAACTTGCTCGGAGAAGGTACTGGAAAGGAAGATAGACGCGTTACTCCCCTCTGGAATCACAGCACAACAGACAGCTCAAAAGCTGGAAGTGACTTTAGGGGAGAAGTCAAACAGTATGGAATGTGTATGGAATACAGCCAGTCAAGCAGCAATGAGAAACAGGAATTCAGATGTGCTCTTGGTGTTTCCGTTATCATAACTCAAACACTCCACTTGTCTACCGGGAGTATTTATGAGGATTTATAGGTAAGGCTCTAATCATTGAGCCAGTGCGACTCTAATACTGGCCAACATTAAGACCAGTAAGTCAAAAAAGAGGTGAACGTATTTTTGAGGAGAAATTTATCTTCTTAAGACATCTGTGAATTCCTACTCCTGAGAAGAACGCATTCAAGGATACAGGATTCTAGTGTGCCGTGTTCTTTTAGTATTAAAATCAAATTGCATATTCGCTTTCAATAATGAAACTGTTAGCAAACAGGGCATCTTGAGTTTCTCTTGTGGATTTCTTTTTAACCAAATCCATTGAATTAAGATTCACCTAATATTACAATCAAGTTCAGGAATTATCATCTAAAGAGGAGAAAACAAACAAACGAACAAAAAAACAGAGCTAGCCAAACCCCAAAAGGGTTACAATACAGCAGTGAATTTCAGACCAACTACAACAATTTACAATCTTCCTCTTATGGAGATTTCTGGAATTATCAGTACCACTAATGCCTGATTTAAATATTTCATAGCAGAGATAGTAAGAAAGATGCAGGCATTTAACAAGCCCTTTCTGGGAAAGCCTGTATGCCGGCGAAAGCCCATTTATAAGTTTAGTCTTACTACACAGCACATTGTGCAAGCCCTTAATACAAGGTGTACACACAAATGTACTCCAGTAACAGCTTTCGTAGAGTTTGCATGCTTTTCTCAATGTTACTACTACAATAGCAAGAGGTCTTATTATGACCTAATAAAAATTACTTTGGATTTTTATTAGATCTGACAATAAGCAACAAAATTGATCTTCATGGCAAGGTACTGACAAAAAGAATATACAACTGTCTTACAGTAAAGCCAAAGCTTAAACACATTTCTTCATGAGTAACAGAAATATTTCAAAATAAGCATAACATATGACTAAACAGAATAAACTAATTCATCTTCTTGGTACTTCAGTAGAATGTCAGCAGCTTTTTAAACCGTTTGGGTGTAATTCAGTAACAGTTGACACTGGCAATCAATTCAATCAGGAAAACACACAAAATCAGATTTACATTTACTGAACCTAGTAATAGTATGAACTATTACTATTACTTCCCCTACAGAACAAGCTTATTCACACAGACACCAAAGCAGAATCCTCTGGCAGGTGCTGTAACAAGAGGGATGGTCCCTCACAAAGCTTTTACCATCATTTTACAAGCTAGATCCACTAGTAATGAAAAAATAGCAATGATAGAAACATCACAACCCAAACGTGGCGCAGCAGTTTTCAGGTTGTATTTTGAAGTCATTCCTGACAGGGGATATGTAGGAAGTTTAATGCGCGCTTTCTCAGAGGTGAACCTTGAGGGACTGAGTGCTTTTCCAAAAGGGTCTTTCCCCAGAGAAGCAGCATCACCAAGCACAGCACGAAGCTGCTCAAGGCAGCGCTGACGAAACAGGTGATAGAGATGTCAACAATACAAGACAGTTGGTAAGTGGTGGTGAGAAGAAATAAAAGCCCTTAATATAAAAAGCTTGGTGACAAGCCAGAGGATGGATTAAGGAAAGCATTAATAGCAGAATGACTGGACAGGAACAGCAACAAAGTCCTGCTAGGATTAAGCCTGCTTAGAGCTTGTTGAAATGTGACGGTGCCTGCAGCACTGCTGTAGGCAGATCTGTACAACCGCCAAGTGAGTCCACAGCTTAAACATAGGGAGCTTTGATCACGCTGCTTCTCCTTAGTGCACCTGCTGGAACACACACTGCAGTGGGCAGCTGTGCCACACAGCAATGCTCATGTATGAAAACTGAAGACACTTCAGCTTCAGCCCTCTTAGAGGCACGACAGAGAAAATGTTTTATGTACAGAACATAATTAAACTCAGAACAGCAGGGGTTTTGTCACTTTCCAGTGCAAGTACCCAGCAAATTGGGCCTTTCTACAGTTTTCTCTTGACCATATTTTACCATATTTCCAACTTGAACTACCAGTTCATAATGTTTCCTGTCAACACAATGTTGCAGATGTTTGAGTGCTGCATTCATTCTTTGACATAAAAGAACGAATTGTTTCCTAACGTTCTGTGATTGCCAAGGCTGTTGCATGATGCAATTGCTGGCAGACTGCCTCGTAAGTCTGTCCTACACAAGGAATTCTGCCCAAGAACAGTTTTGGATACTTAATGAGAGTCAGTTTGGTTTCTGACTTAGAGTCATTGGATACTTCCTAAGAGTCTGTTTAACATGTAAGACAGGATGACAAGAAATGAGGTATTGCCTTAGACAAAGCCTATACAATACTCTATCCCAACATGCGCTATTGAACTGATGTGTTTAATAAAAGCCCGTAGTTTAACAAAATTAAACTACTCCACCTCCTTAGGAGCTAAACAAGAACAAGGCATAATTAGGATCTCTGTCAATAGTAAAAGCATGCGCCATGGTGCAGTGATGACATTTAGGTTTTTGGCCCTCTCAGAACACTGTCCTTGGCTATAGACAGGGCGATAATCACCCCACAAAGCAGGATGCCGGGAGGCTGCAGGCAACTGGATCACATCCCAAAGCCAAACTGCCTTGACCCCTTCTCCAAAAACAGAACTGGCTGTTTTTGTTTTTTTAAATCTAACCCATCCTTACGAGATGATTCAGATAAAAAAGAAGAGATGCGATCAAAAAACAGTAGTAAATGAGCTGTTATCTGACTGATAATACATTGCTACATATGCCTCAACAAATCTGTTACAGTGAGGTAGGGAATTATTTATGCTATTTGAATATGTTTGACAGAAGATGATAAATACTGCCCAAGTCTGTGCATTAAGGTGTTAAACTATGGAATAAACAGCACTTTAAGGAACTAAACCCAATTCTGTTCAGTCATTTACCCTTTTGAAACAGAAGTTGTTTTTCATACTGTATAATGTTTCTATAACCATAAGAATATTGGACCAGAAACAAGAAAATCAAGACATCAAGGACTATAAAAGAGCAAATAACTGGAAGAGACACGCTGGGTTCTCATTCTCAGGGACCCATAAGCATGACCAGAAACAGCAATGTGTAGCTGACAGTGCAACACATTTTGTTCATAATCCTCGTGGCTTTAATAAAACTCAAAAACAAGTTAATTTTTATAAAAGCAGGTTTCAACAGCTCTGGGCTAGACTGTTAAGCTCGTAAGTTTTCTAAGCATCCAGATGAAAGCAAAAGCATTTAGAAAGCAGCACAGAAAGTTCTGGGCAGGAATAGAGAGGTAGGTCTTATCCAGAGAAGAACAAAGATACCTTTTCTCCAATGGTCAAGAATTTTTTAAAGACTGTCAGAGACTTCTTCCTAGCCCTGGGCATTTGTCTCAATGTCATTATATTTCACTATTTAAGGAGAAGACAGGATAGAACTTCTTAGACAGCATAAAGTTGACTGAGGTTACCACTGTTAAACCATTGAGAGATGCATGCATTTTGTGATCATCTAGATTTTTAGTAGACAACAGGTTAGTTCCCTATACAAAACCAAAAATATGAACCTGCTTTTTCTTGGTAGTGAAACAGAGGTCATGTATCATGTATGAGGCTGCTAGAAATCAATAAAAAAAAAAATCATTAAAATCTGTTTAACTGGATTACTAGTCTATTTAATTTTCCTCTCAAAAAGAAATGAACTTTAGCCATTGGTAACCTGGAATATTATCTATCATAATCTCCAATTCCTCGACAAAGAAAATAAAGTATGCTGTGTCTTAGAGATAAAACTTCCAGATCTGAGAGGAAAAAGAGAACACAACCACGTGCATGTGTTTGCAAAACACAAGCTGATATTGTAGGCCAATCCCTTCAAGAACAAACTTTTCTGTAAGCAAGAAATTTGGGGGTTGTTTTACAAACTGCAGCTTACAATCACAGAATGGTTGAGGTTGGAAGGGACCCCTAGAGACCATCTAGTCCAACCCCCCTGCTCCAGCAGGGACACCCAGAGTATGTGACACAGGGTGGCATCCAGGCAGGTCTGGAAGATCTCCACAGAAGGAGACTCCAATCAAAAATAATCCTACCTAAATACAGCCTTGGTGAATATGGAAGATTTCAGGAGTCTTCTTCAATTTCATATCAGTATCAGGCTTAATACCTTGTTTTATCTTTTTTTAAATGATGCTATGTTTGAATACTTATACAAAAAGTTATACTTGGATACAGCAAGGTCCACTTGGTTAATCTCTACATGCAACTGTGTCTTCATTAACAAAGGATATGGGTGATTTAACACAGGTGAACAGTTATCTGAAGCTTGCTGGAGCTTGATAAGAGGTCATAAGTTAATTACCTCCTTTTGTAGATGGAGTTTGAAGAAACTGTTTGGTTTTGAAGGCAGCACGAGGCAAATTTTTCTGCCTTTGCAGAGCTGTTGAAAGACAAGAAGTGTTATATTTGTCTAAAAAGATAAGAAAACTAAATTTACTGGGAATTTCAGAACTGCATCCGCTTGTGAAAGCATCAAGGAACAATGCGAGTAAAACAACAGTTTGCAGAGCTCATGATTCTGAGAGAAGTTGTTTCCTTTTTAAATGGTGCTTTCTCTTAATGGCAAAGAGTTACAAAAGGAGCGTGTCAGAATTTTCGCAGTGCAAAATGTGCAGATTCCATAAGAGTAAAGAAGCTTCTTGCAGGGCAAAAAATCCACAAAGGCAAAAAAAAATTAATACACCAAAGTGAGAACAAGCCACCCAGCAAACATGCTACAGCAATATGAGCACAAGATTAGATAAAAGATGAAAACCAAGCTGTCAGATTTGACCTACCGAGACTAAAACATTATTTAAAGCAATTGTTTTCAATCAATATTCTAACACTGTACAAAACCACAGATCTTAGTTTAAATGGGATCACTATATAAAAACAAGTTGCATTTTTCAGTAATGCAAACTTAGGCAACTTTAAGAGGTGTCTGTGCTCTTCCTGAAACATATAGAAGAGAACTCACATTTGAAATGAAAAGATACAAACCCCAACATCATGAGCTGCCAGAATGGACAGTATGCCAAAAATTGGGGGTTTTTTTGTTTGTTTTGTTTCTAATTGTTTCCCTGCCCTGTCTTCTTTATAGCAACGCTGAATGACTGATATTGCTTTGAAATGACTTTACTGCCTAGAGATTTCCAAGAGGGAAGACAGCATTCCAAGAGCTGTGGAAACTTGGCAAAGGGAGAATTACCTACGGCCAGAAGGAATGCATCGATTCAGCGTATTCGCACAGCCGTGCATGCATGTAAGGCCGGAGGGCGGGCAGGCGTCAGTGAAATGAGCTTTGCCTGCACAGAACCTTGGTGAAACGGCTGCTCCCCAGCAGCACCTCCGCTCTCCTCTGCGCACAGAGCTTACGCCAGCGCAACATGGTGGCACCAGCAAGGCTTGTTCTTACAGTCACAGGGAAGGAAGACAGGAGGACAGCTGTGCATAGCACCTTCCCTAAGCATGAAAGCTTAACAAGTTGCTGAATAGCGTGATAAAGAATGTAGGAGGAGGAGTAATTAGGTATTGATCCTATTTGCTAAACTTGATATATCGCCATCCTTCTGTTGGATGAAAAATTGCAGAAATATGAGTTACAGAAGAATTTTACCTTCGTGTTTCACCTTCATCCTGAAAATATGACTAGATCTATTAATTCTAACCTTAATAATTAACTCAACTGTTTTTACTAGGCAGCAGAATGTAAATAAAGCATTTATAAACATGATACAATGTTGCCTGAGGCCCATTAAAACCAAAAATTGTTCTTTCTACTAGCGAGGTTGTGTTGGCAACAAAAGCATGAGGCAATATGCAGTTCTTATATATTCAGCTCTTACTCAGCTTCTGGCACATAGTGTTGCTATAAACATCTTTCTAAGGCATACCCATAAGCAGCAAACTATTTGAAAAGGAGCACAATTCCCAAACCAGCCTTCCTCAAGGAATTTAGTGAGGCACACCAGTGGCTGCAGTGTTTCTGCCCACAAGTATTTCATAATACCATTTTTACTGAAGTGGTGTTTTTGCTTTACTGCATAAAATCCAAAACAGCTTCTTCCTTCAAATTTATGGCCATGAATTTAGATTGCTCCAATTCATTCACTCAGATTTATATATGCTACTGTATATGGCAGTCAGTTTCTTCCCCATTCTAATTCACAGTGTTTGCAAGCCAGAGAACTGGAATGATGTGGAAATGATTTAGAGAATATATGATCAAATTCCTGCCTCTCAATGGAGAGTGCAGAAAAGTTCTTGATGGCTCCCTGGCTCCTATTCCTACCTCCCTGAAAAGGGCTGAGCCAGGGCACCTGGATTGGTGCGGAGGACACATGCATCTGATGAGGCAAGTGTGGAGCGCAACGTTACCACATGACTTGCTACTCCAAAGCTGCATCACAAGTTATCATGTTACCTGTCACAAACGGCGCGTGCATGAAGTACAATACTGAATAAATATAATTATATTTATTCCAGATCAACCAAACTCAAGTACTTGCTTTGCTCAAACATGCCCTTCCGTCTCTTATTTTGCACATGCTAAGCAGCTCTCTTGGGGAACAGCCTAGGCAATCCACAGCTTACCTTTCTGACCAATACTACATTTAACTTTGCCTTAGCATTGCATATCCCTGTGCTAGGTAAGTACCAAAGAATTAAAAACTCAATCCACTACAAAACCTGTGTGGGAAACACATTACAATTTCTACAGCTTTGTACCAGCTGTGTGGCATAGGACCTATGCAGAAGAGTCCTCCTGCAGAAGAAGCGCTTGAAAGTGTAGAATAAAGATACCTATTCCTTGGAGAACACAAGTCAACTATTACTGTATCTTCCAATCATTAAAGGTGAAGTACTTTTTACATAAAAATTCTGTTCTGCATAGCAGCATGGAGAACTAGAGATTCATTAAAAGTTTAATAGTACAAGTAATATGTAATTCACTCATTTTTAAAAAGATACTTTCTATGAACAGTCATGATTTCTGGGAGAATATTTGTGGTGGACTGAATAGCAAATGAAACCATTTAAAAAGACAATTTGGAGTTTAAAAAAAACAAATTACAGCTTAAAATGCTATGTTTTCACTTTTTACAGTTATACTTCTAAACTTCATAATATTTTATAATATTTAAAATAATATTTCCCTCTCCTCTTCAAGCAGATATGTATAATTTGCCTTTGTAACCATAAGAGGAATTGCCTGTTCAGAAACTTACTGGATTCCTAACTCATTTTTGAATGCCAGCACCCATAGCAAGTTCAGGATTGCAGCCACAGCAAATGTGCAGGGAAATCATGAGCAGCAGATCTTGGACAAGAAGAGGAGCAGTGACTTTGGGTGGCAGGCCAGCATCCTTGCAAAGGGAAGCTCATGCAAAACCAGCAGCTGCATGAAGGAAGCTTTGAACCCCATACTCATTGCCAAAGTAAAACAAAAAGCTGCCGCAGTTTAACAGCGCTCTGTGCAAGGTGACAAAATATAAAACCAATGAAACAAAAAGTGTACAATACAAAAGACAAAATTCTAGAAACTTTTATACAATATACAGTTTTGCATTTTTTTAATCCAGACTAAGCAAAGATACTTACTCATTGACTTGATACACAAACCGTTTTACGATTGTCAATAGCAAGACTCTGACAAACATCTGTAAGAGCAGGGAAACTGTAAAAGCTAGAAATCTGGGCTTTATTAATGATACTTAACTTACACTGAAATGTAAGTTGTTCTACAGTAGTTCACATTTGGGGAAAAATAATCTCATAATAGGCAAATAAATTTACCTGATAATTTTCATGATTTTAATTAAAAAACTTATATGTATAAACATTAGTCACACTACATTGGCTCCATTAGTATAACTCACTAAACACTGAGCATTCAGACTTCTGCTGCCTGACCTTACTGTGAAATTTCACTATGAATTCACTGCTAAAATTAGAAATAACCTTCTGGCCAAGTAAAATGAATTCTGTGCTCTTTCCTAACAGTTCTCATGTTTAAAATCCCAAATAAAATTTCTATGGATTTTTAGGAAATATTCTTGTTTCATTTTCTTTCCCATTTATTTAATCATTCTTCCCATCACAGAAGTAATGTAGTTGGAGAGCTGCTAACTAACTTCTGTAAGTATGGTACAGTTTGACAAGCCTAGCAGAAGACAGCCCTGCACACATGTGCACTTAATTATAAATCCCCCCTTTGGAGCATCCAAGAATAATGGAAGAAAGGGGCAGGGTGAAATGATGCTGGGGTAGCCCATACGACCCATCACACTCGCACTAGCTTCTCTGGATACAGCATTACACACCTGGGTTTGATAGTCCATGTGACCCTTAAATCTAGTTTAAGGAACTACAAAGACAGTTGTTTTAAAACAAAAACCTTTATGAACTGTCAATATTGACATATAAGCAGCACTGAATATTCAAGCTTCATTTGTTCTTTTTTAAAATAAGGTCAGGTGGCTGTTTTAAAAAGACATATGAGTAACGTTCTAATATTATTAGTTCACTCCTGGATAAATGAGTCATTAACCCAGCACTGGGCTAATTTGTTTCACACAAACATTTAGTGATACAGACACTTGAAAAAAAAAGTCTGTATTTGAATATGTAACTTCCAGGTGTAAAACAAAGAAAGAGAAGAGAATGCAAATGAGAGTTGGAGTTGCATGAATGATTTCAGATAACCTTTCTCTACATAAAAAAAAAATTACTAAGTTAATATAGCTTGACAATAGATTTCATCAGTAAAAAGCATTATATCTTCTGCAAATCACAAAAAATAGGAGAATAAATGGCTTCTGAAATGTCTAACTCCAGTGTATTTATGCTCTGTGGATAGTGCTTTCACATGTGCTTTTAGGAAATTACTCACAAGATATTTGTAAGAGAACAGACATACTTCTACATGCTCAAAACCTGAGTTTTCTAACAAATAAATAGATTTTAAAATAAATGCAAAATAAAAAATCAAGATTAACATCTCCAGTGTGGCATGCTGTTGTTTTTTTGCCATAAAACTGGAGAAGAGCTCAGCAACATCACTTAATTCTGAAATACATAATGAGTGCCACTGAAGGTACTTACTGGCTGAGGCTTGAGGTTGAATGCGAGGTATTCCTCCATTTGGCACTTGGAAGTTTGAGTCACTTCTGCTGTTTTTCACAGACTCAGCTTGGATGTTAGATGTCCTGGATAGGTTTGGAAGACTACGCCTTAGTTTTTCTGGATAAAGCAATACAGAGATACCACAACATGTCATTTGATTCAAAAGACATTCACGCAGTTCAACATGGGCGAGCTCAATATGTAAGTGACAAAGTTGGCTACATAAATCTACACTGCAGTGTGAAGCATATTTTTTTACATTAATTCAAGATAATCTGAGCTGTAGAATTTTATATTATTTTCATATATAAAATATCTAATAAAGCAAGAATGTATAGTTTTCACCTGTGGTTAAAAAAAAAAAAAAAAAAAAAAAGTCAAGCATACAGTGCTTTTCAAATGAATTTCTAAATTATTAGATGATCTACATCACAGATAGATTTTGCTTCTCTTTTTTAAACTCCTGTTATGTGAATCAAATAGACAAACAAAATATGCAGTTTTGCACATAGTTTAAAGTCTTTACCTAGAAAGTAACTTAAAATGCAGAATACATGCCTGAAGATTAAAATTTATAGTTTTTAGGAATGCCCAAACCCAGTGTCAGCATATGATACAACAAAGAATGGGCTTCCATTCGGGGAGAAACTCCTCGACAATATTCCCTAATGAAAGCAGCAGCCAGTTTCACTTTATATTTCACATATGACTTGGTTAACTATTCAGATAATACTGGCTTTTTAAGGAGCTGCTAACCTTTGTGCCATTGGCTGCAGGATATAAAAAGGCACCACTGAATTTCTGTCAAGGCCAATGATATTCGGTACATCTCCAACCCATGGAGAACTGGGCTGATGACAGATTCTGAATAGGAGGGGAACAGATGGTTTGTCAGGATGAGTGGCCAAGCTGGTGCTAAAGAGGGATGCAAGGAAGAATTACATTAAGTGCAAGCACTGAAGATGAAAATAGATATTTCCTAGGCTGAATATTCCTCCTGCATGGATACTTTCTTCATGTAGTTGGTAGTTTGAATTGGTTTGTGTGAATTTGCTAGCGTCTTGGACACCATTTTCCTCTAGCCACTCTAGTGTTAAAAAAAAAAAAAAAAACCCCACCCACCCATCCCTAAAAAACAAACAAAAAAGAAAATCCACTCCCAGACCATCACCTCACTGGCTGTTCGTGCATCAACCCTTTGAATATACAAGCAACACCCAGCTGTGCAAAACTCACTGCAAGAGCAGTGCCTTAAAGCATTTCAGAAACACACGATCACACACTGTGTTTGGATCCCTCTGTTCTGTGGGACACCAGCTTTTGGTACTCCTTCCCTCCTAGGGTATTCCCAGGGTAGCTCACCTACCATGCAGTAAGACTTTCAGGACCCTGGAACGGGAAAGGAATTTTCAGCTAAACCACAGTATAATTAATTAGCTTTTGTGCTGTACGTTTTCTTATATACCTGGAATTTCCACAAGCCACTATTACTGGATGACTTATGCCAGACCATACAAATATTTGCTTGATTAGCTAATTAAAGTTGCAGGATCACCTTCCCAAAAAGTTTTAATCTAGCACACTGACTCCCATAACCAGTATTTTCTACTCACATTTCCATTTATAGTAGTGGAAAAAAAATCCAAGAGAAAAACTATTAAAAAAAGCATTTCTACATAATTTCTACTGCAGACACTTTATATTCAGCTTACCTGAAAAATTAAAAAAAAAAAGCTGACGTGAATTATTAAAATCTAAATGTGCCTTATTTCTAATCTTAATATATTCTATGATTCAAGATTATATCTGTCAGAGAACAATACATTTCTTAAAATGGCAATATGCATGTGAAATTTCAGCCCAATTAGAGTTTATGCTGGCTTGTTACCAGTGTAAAGTGCATGCAAGAAACAAAATCCTATCAGAATGACATCATCCTGCTCCAAGACTGTGTTGTACAAGTTTCCTGCATTTTTTGGGGGGTGCATAGGCAAAGGGGCAGTTTGTACAGCTTTATTATATCTAAAGTGTCCAACTAAGGCATGAAAAAAGTATTAATATTAAGGCTTATGCTCAGCAAGGTCACAGTCCTACACTGCCATACAAGAGCATTCAGCTATCTCAAATTCAGCAATCCTAATCCGATGTAAATTGCCACAACACGTTGTTTTACCTGACTACAGTTACCTCTGCATTTTATGCTGTGATCTGCATGGCCTGACCCTACTGGTGAAAGATGGGTTCGCTTAGACTCTGCTAGTCTGCAACCAGTATTTTTAAGGCTTGATTCTCATACATTTGCCCATCACAGATATACATTTGGTCACTGCAAAACTGAATTACACCCAGAGTGACAGGCTAACATTACAGTAGATTCTCATCAACTCATCTGACTGCAAGGAAAACTTTGCTGACTGACAGCAAAACTTATATACTGCTTGCTCTGCTTTTTCCTTAGTAACTTTGATTAAATGTTGATATTACCCAAGCAAATAGTTTTAGCCCTGTGCACTGAATTCAATTCTTTACAGATATTATACAACTACTTTAAGAGTTCCATAATGAATTTGAGACAGAGCTTTTTACCTTCACTTTTGACACTGCTAGTTTGTAAATCTGTAGGATGGCCTTGAAGTGAGAGACGAGGTTGCTGTAAACGGCTAATCATAGGTTGGGGAGATACTCTACTGTACTCTATGCTTCGAGCAGGCGACCGGGAACGAGGTGAATTCCTCGGAGATTGTTTTGGTGAAGGCCAGGGAGAGCTGCGAGGTGATGGTGAGAACCGGCTAACAGCAGGATGCACTGTGTGATGCATGCCATCTTCTTCATCTTCCAGACTCTGTGCATCGAGCTCCTGATCACTGAACGTGCCTCGCCTTGTCGAGTTGCAGGAAGAACCCGAGCTCCGCCGGGAAGCGCTGGCTGCGTACTCTTGCCGGAGGCCTGGCAACAGCAAGGACAAACACTGGTTACCTGCTTGCAGCCTACAGACAGCTCACCCAAATTCCTTCCGAGTTCTTGAACTCACATTTGCCTCATTATAATTCCTTGTATTTGAGGTATTAAATTTATTCTGGATTAATACCCAAGGAAGTTATCTGCCATCTGTTAACCTGTTCACAGGCAAGCTCACTCCTTTTTCTTTGGCAGCAACTAGGATAGTTGTATTGTTTACCCGGCCCTCCCTTCTCCGATCCCCAGAACTCACAGCACAGGTCACATCTTAAATTTGATATCACATGTCACCCTCTAACAACATAAACATAACAACAATAAAAAAGGCTACATGTTTATCTACCTCTAGAGAAACTAGAATTCAATTATATAACTGAAAGGACAATTCTGCACTTCTGGAGGGGCTCAGAGATAGACAAAGACTCATCTAGACTTCTGTTCTCCAGGGCGAGGAAGTTGATGAGGCCTTCTACAGGCAGCTGGATGTTGCCTCACGGTCACAGGCCCTGGTTCTCATGG
>JAUBNY010000372.1:3842502-3854908 GCA_032275445.1 Crypturellus soui | reverse complement strand
TGCAGGGGGGTTGGACTAGATGACCTCTAGAGGTCCCTTCCAACCTTAGGCATTCTATGATTCTATGATTCTATGTTCTCTGCCCTATTGACTTTACATTTTGCTAATTTAAATCCTGGTGTAAGCATTGATGCCAACAAGCCTAGATTACACAGAGGAAGCACCCATGCCCCAAGACCACTACTTAGCCCAGTCTAACCATCATCCTTTTAGCACATACCATATGGTATAAGTTCCCACTCTCCTCAGTATTTTTTTTGTCCCTTGTTACCACAGAGCACTTCTACATCACAACTTCCTCTCCCCAGAGCAATGGTACAAGAACTACCAACACTTCTTGTACCATTCTTCTGGTATTACTGCTCAGAAGTGCGACAGAACGCCGCATCAGTACAAGACCTGTGCCAACAGACACACGAGGAATGCTTCACCATTCATCCTTTCCTTCGCATTCTTAAGCTTCCACTAAGACAAAAACAGACTACTTAATAAAGAGCATTACAAAATATGGCTTTTCCTCATCCTTTACGCCAATACCTGCCTTTCTCAAATGTTACCAGTTCGATCCTCCTTCCCTGGCCTCCACCAGCTTTCTCCAGGAGAACTTTGCAAGTCTCCCAGGTAACACCTGACTTCTTACCTCTCCTTAGACCCTTGATGCATCATTCTTTCTCCTTTGGTTAAAGGATTATTCTGTTCTTTCTTCTGTTGCTTAGTTCTCAAACCTGGCAACATTTAGATATCAGTCCTATTCCAAAAATCCTTCCCATTTACTTCTTCTAAAGCCTTTGCAAGACTGCACATATCCTGGAAGAATGTACAAGTGTTGAATGTACAAGGAAGAATGTACAACTACATCCTTTTGGGCTAGTAGAGAGTTATCTAAGGATGCAACCCATCATCCTTCGATATATGAACAATACTGCAGTTAGGATCAATTATGCCATCGATTTGAAGCAGAGCACTTACTTTCTTCCTGCATTCGTGCTAAAATTTGCACATCTGTAACATCATTTAGCTTGTAATTTGATCCAATAGAGTCTTCATCCATCTCTGAAGCACTTAACTCACTGTCCAGAGAGGACTGTGGACTCAGTGGAGGGTTTCTGTCTGCGGAACTTTTAAGATGACCTAAAAAAATAAAGGAACAGAATAATGTTTAGACACCAAGGCTGGCAGTCAATTGATTGCAAACTTAAGCTGAAAATACCACTTACAGTAAACAGAGCTTAGTCATTATCTTCTAAAATGAATAACATCATTGTTACAATGGCAGAAGAAATTACTTTATTATATGCAATCTGGTTCACATGTACCAAGTTTCAACTGCTATGAGTATTGCACAGCTCTTACAGAAAGAACAACCACATACCTTCCTTGCTCATGCTTTTGTTTTCTGCACTTTGTAAAACTTAATTTTAAATGTCTATAACTTTCATATACATTAGGGATTTGCTGATGCATTGCATATTGATATATTTTCAAACGTTTGAAATGTAATTTAGCTGAAAATGCCACTTCTTTGCTATACATACACATCCTTTGCTAAACTATAATTTACTAGAGAAACTCTTTCCTGTTCACTGCCTTCCTGCCAGCTCTCCATTACTAGCTATGTTCCATCATCCTATACTGCAGTCAGGCAGAGGATTGCAGCATACAGTGTAAAACAGAGCTACCTACAGGAAAACAATCTTGAGTAACAACTCTAGTAAATACATTGCAGCCAATGAAATACTCTTTCCCTTCCCTGAAAAGGAATCTGAAACAAATATTGTAAGTCAACTTCCTAACTTCATTGTAGAGATACAGAGGTCTGAGCACCAGTTTTCCTGACTCAAGAAAGTCAGAGTCCAAAATAAAGGCAGAACACATTGCCAGAAGTTGCCGTTTATATTGATGACTATAAAGCATCAGGGAATACCTTTAATTGAAATATATGCTTCTTCCTTGGATTTTATTGGTCACAGCACAGAGCTACTGACGGATGCATTGACACTGTCTATACCAATTTTTTCCAGTGAACACAAGAACTAATACTGTACATGTACTGCCAAGTCATCTGTCAAAAAGTCCTCCCTTAAGTTTAAATATCACATCATACAAATTTCATGCAAAACGAACCAAAAAAAAAAAAATTGCCCACCTCCCTGATTTTGTTTCATTCTGTAGTTTGATTCTTACTCTAGCTCCATGCCAATGTGATCTACCTGACACATGTTTTTGTCAGGGAGGGGAGGACGCACACACACTTACCTGAGGTACCAGGAGGTATGAGCTGTTTCACTAAAGCAGATTTCACTGGTGTGGAGGAGGGAGAGTTGAAACCACTGCTGTAGGGGCTACTTGTATTTGGGCTGTAGGAGCCTGCGTAACTGACCGCACCAAAAGGGTTACTGTACAAGCTCTGTCTCTTGAGAACTGCATGAAAGAGGAGAGTAAGAAGTTATACTACAGAAACCAGTGGGGGGAAAAAAGCATAATACTATAAAATACAAGCCAAGTAGAATGTGCTAGTTGCTATGCAGTTTAGTCTTAGACACAATCTTACTGCAAAATGAGTGGGAGAAGAGAGCAAGACAAAGTGATGACAGCTATTTTCCCAGGAAAAATCGGATCTAAAAATTGCATACATTACTGTGCCCAGGTTCTTTTCTTCCACTTGAGGTGTACAACAATACAACTAAGGAGGTTCTAGAAAAAGAAAAATGGAGAAATCAAACTTTTAAAGGGAACAGCACCATGTTCCTGGTACTGAAAAATAGGGCTGCAATAACTAGGCCAGTGATATAGGTGGATTTCGAACATGGCATGGAGCTCTTGCATCAGATAGCTCGGTACTGAGATATTTACTAAATATCTTTTTATTCAGTGTAAGCTTTTTTTTTTTTAATGTTACTATCAACTGAAAGAGACTACAGCTACACAAACTCTGCCTTCAGCAGCAAAGCCTCCAATAGCTCCTCCTCCCACCCCACTTTGCCCTTGGTCACAACCTCCTCATTTGTGTTACACAAGCACTTGTGGCACTGCACTCCTATCCAGATTAAGGACATAATTTTAATGTAAAAATACCTGGGAAAAAAGTATATTTTAAGTAATACCTCAAAAAGCATTGTGTTAACACAACTGAACTGATGGCAGATTGCAGCACAGAAGCAGTAGACTAAGTCTTCTAGACTCTTCCAGACAGAGACTTCTAGAACTTCAGAATAGATGAGTGTTCTTGCAATAACTAAAGATAGAGCCTTTATGAGGAACGTCGGACAGCCTTAGTACGTAGGACTGACAGCACCATTTTCATATTAAAAATAAAAATCTAGTTATACAAGATGAAACAGCTAATATAAAATTAGACATTAGCTCTCAAAACACTTGAGGGAGGGTTACTGATTTTTTTTTTAATTTCAGTATTTTTTTTATAATATTCAGAACCAATACGCAGTACACACTGTTTTAGACAATTTGCCAAGAAGTCTTAAATATCTCTTTTGCTCTAGAAAAGAGAAATAGAAAAAGCTGTGTGTAGAAAAATCATGCTCAAATAATTTATTAGATTCATTTTACAAATCAAAACCATTTTTCAGACTCCAGAAATCTGATATTTGCTGTTGTTACAATTAAGAGACTAATTTATTCTGGCAGTTTCTGTAGTAATTCAAACCAATCATTTGCGAAGGCCAAAGCTAGCTAAAGAATGCTTGGTTTTGAGCAAGCTCAAATGCCTCCTCCAGAAATTATACTCACACAGCATGGAAAATATGACAGTTCTTATTACACATATAGCCACATAGTTCTGCAAGGCGCTGTGCTGATCAGGCATTTGATATCAAATATTTAAATAAGAACAATCTACTGCCTCACAGTTAAAACTGCAATATGACCAAAACTGCTCTTTTTGGCTTCCACTTCTTGACAATGCAGCCATGTATTCAGAAAGCAGCTCCTGTAGCAATGCTCCCTCTTGGGTCCCATGTAGGTCTGTTTCTGCAGTTTCTTTTGTGAGGTGCTCTAATCACTAAAATTCTGATACCATTTTAGACTAACATGTCATGATGGTGCTGGTTGGTTAGATGGTGATGAAAAAACGAGTTATCTTTTAAGACAGGAAGAAAATATTGATCTGGAACATGACGTCACCACTTGATTTAGAAAAAGAAGAGAAACAGATTGGATTAGAGAGACATAGAGGGGCTGATGAGAGGGACATCAGTGAGGATTCAGGAGACCAAATAACAGATTCCTATGAAAAGCCTTATCAATGGAGGCTGAAACTGAAATATACTGAATCAATAAGCTGAGTGATAGTGGTCCCTGATGTGCAACTGCTATGTAAGATATATGGCACAAGATATTCTAGCAGCTATGGGGTATTGAAAAAGAAAGTCACAAAAGCCCTTCTTTCCGAGGAAGCCTCTCACCACTCTATTTCCCTGAATACTCTGCTTTGTTCTAAAGAACTGTCTCTTTTTTCATTATAAATCCACTTTTATCAGGCAGTCTTTTCCAAACAGCCGTATCAACACCCATTTCATTACCACTATGCTTTTCCTTATTAGTACTGTAGTTGAGCCGCCATACACTCGCAGACACCACTGCTACAGACAGATTTTCAAGGCTAGGAAAACAAGAGGCCAGTTTGTCTAAAGATAATTTGAATATGAACACTGTCAATTTGATCCATTTCATAGTTGGAACCTCCCTGCCACTCTGCTCTCACTGCTCAACTGTGACTAAGCTTTTAAGCAATACAGAATTTGTGTTATTTTGGGAAGATTTCTGTCCAATGCTTGAAAAAAAAAAAAAAAAAAAATCAAGCCATGAACAGAACTGTTGCTGCTTCTCCCATAGTGATATCCAATCCCATATACTCAGTAATGTCATCCTGTAGGATCAGGATCATAATCTCTCCTTCTGTGATCTGGGCATTTTATCATTGTTTAGAATTTGAGTTTAAAAAAAATAGTTCAAAAGGCATGCTATAGTATTATCGATAAAAAATAGGCTCAAGAAAGAGATTTCTCGAAAGGCTCGAAAGAGGTATAGAAAATATATAAAGAACAGCAGTGATGGTTAGTTGACAGGAAAAAAAAAATCTGTTTAGGCCTTTGGTGCTTTATTACTAGTAGAATATCAAAAAGAAGCTGGTAAAACCATGATGGAGCAGGCACATTTGCAGTCTCAAAAGGCCAAGTGCTCAATCCTTCCCCAAATTTGATCTTAACCCCTTAACTTTACTAAGCTCTGTGCTAACATACCAGATATAAATATGTAACAGTTCTGCTAACTTAATACAGTGTTTTGATCTAGCACAGAATATTTTTTTTCTCTTTAAGAAGAGGATCTCCAAGTATTTTGCTTCTTCCTGAAAACTTCTGACCAAGGTATAACTATGCAAGTGGCATAAAATTCCTAAATCAAGACTCATAGTCTCATGTTTCCTTTCATTTTATCCACACACGGACAAAATAAGAGTTAATTTTTGTTTGCAAGTCATTAAAAAAGTTTTAGATAGAAGTAATTGCTGCTTCTCATCCTACTCTCCTAAGTATTGTTTTGAATCCCCTAACTTTATTTCAGAACAGATATATACAAGTCAATGGCGTTCATATGTATGAACTTACCTGACATGGTCTGCTCCAGCCTGTGGATCAGGGACTTTTTAGCACATTCAATGTCAGGACTCGGGTAATCCAATACCTGCCTGCACCAAATTAATGGACTAACAGATTTTTGCACTGGAGTCAGTTTCTTCTTTGGAGACGTGTATAACCTGAAAAGGAAAAAGAAGTCTTTGAAGACAAAATGGGGTGTGAGAGAAGATACTACATACTACACTACTTCTATTCTTAGACTATAACTACAGTACAAATCCCAAAATATTAGGAGAGTTTTAAAATAACTCACTTGGATAATGTCGCTTTGACAACACATACCTGCTGAAGCCTTTCTGGCAAGAGCAGAAGCCTATCTTGATACACTAGAATACACCAATTGATGTAGCAGAGAAAAAATGACTTCGCTTTTCAGACATATTAGGTATATAGGCAATTTCATTGTGCAACATAAATGCACAATTCAGAACTAACCTTTTGAGATTTAAGTTAGATCTACTTCAGAAGTAGATAAAGCAATATGCAACTGTTTCCTTAAACACAAAGATGTAGCAAATGATAAGCACGGTAAGTAACAGCACAAAACTGCACAAAATTGAACACAAAGTTACAGGCACAGAACAAGTCTAGCATTTTAGTATCCTTGAACAATAAAACAATGTTTTATTTTGCTTATAGTTTGTACCCTAGCACCTGATCTCTACATTTTCTTTGGAACACAAAAGGACTCTGTCCAACAGGGTGCACAGTCAAGCATCAAGAACAAGAAACAAGAGATAATGCAGACATAGGAGAGTAGGGGAAACAGCGAGACAATATTGTGGTGTGAGACACACTGAGGCTTCTGCCCAGGAGCAGCCCCATTCGTGTATTTTGATGCCAGGCTTCTATGGCTGCAGAAATAAGCATTCCATTTCAAGGGCTTAAAAACTGAGCTGAGAAGTTCACTTCCCTCAAAGCAATGGAAAAGGTTTAGTGGAAAAGCCATATCCAATCCCATACCAAATACAAATATTTGAGCTTCATCTTTGGACTGAAAAAAGAAACTTGGAAATTTAGTTCAACAAAAGACAGGGAACAGCAAGACTTACAGCTCTGACTAGCATTTTCGCATATGCTAAAATGGTTAAATAAAGGTTCCTTCCAGAGCTGTCTGATAACACACCTGATATCCCAAGTGAATGTGGGGTACCCTAGGCACCGTGGCGTTGGAACCATCAGCCACCTGGCGTGCAGCGCTCCTGCACCAAGCCAACAGCAGGGATTCTTGTTTTCTGCGTGCCAGTAACATCAACACCACAGAGGGTATTCTCCACAGCTGCATTCTGAGATTATTAACTCATCATCCTCTAGTTCTTAAGCTCAGTTTATTTCATAAGAATCTTTAAAAGCTGCTTTGTGTGTGTGTGATTTCTTAAAAAGGCTCTTAAGAAGCATGCTTTAAAAAAGCTCACTCGAAATGCTGATCTGCTTGGTCAGCACATGTTTTATGCCACTCTTCCCCTCAAACACCAAAAAAGTACTTTGTAAATGCAGGAGAAAGTCTTTTCATTAGCTGATTGCTTTTAAACAAAAGATAATCAGTTTGTGACAATAAAACTATATCTTTATGAAACTGATATAGCACATAGACTATGGAAATATGTGAGATTGTTTAATTCCATGATTATGTATTTAATTAACAGTGCTAAAAGAATACCCTTTCAGCATAATTCAAAAAGTAAAGGGAAAAGTCAGTTTATTTCACTTCCAGGATTTCTGCCTCATCTTTCCCCACTTACGATATAGTTTATATTCCACTCTGTTACTGTACCCAGAATACTGGAATTCAAACTTGCCCACAGTAGTTTTATTCTATTACCAGAATAAAGTCCGAACAGTTAACCTAGCTAAGAGGTGGAAAGAACATTTTCAAGAACCAATTAAAAGAAACTGAGATTTAAGTTAGCTATAGCAGACGTATTAAACTCAGGAGAAAGAAAGAGTTATTTATATATAAATATACACACAAAGCATATTATCTCTCCTAGCAATATCCTCAGCAAACCATACAAATTCTGCCCAGAAAAATGCTAAGAACCCATCACCCATTTAAACCCCTTGCCCGGGGCAGGAAGTGTCTATTATCACAGTAAACAATTACACAAATTGCTCTATTTTACATGATTATCTGCATACAGCTAAAAGCTGTGATCAGTATTTACTGACTTTCTAGCACTCAGTGAAACTGTCTTTTCAGTCCCTTAATTTTCCTGGAGGCTTCTCTACACCAAGGTATGTTTTACCCAGCAAAACTGAGTCAAGGGCAACGAGCTAAGTCCTGTGCTGCACAGCATCATTCTCTGGAGAGCTGACATGCCTCCCTATGTCGCAGAAGTCCCATGCACCTCTCAAGTGTTTACAGTAACACCCAGGGCATGTCCTTTTTTAAAGGTACACCAACAGCCATATATTGAATAAACCTGCAAAACTAATCAAAACAGCATCTCCTAATTTAAGCTCTAATACAGTCTTTCATTCAATCTTCAATAGCTGCATTTGTCTCATGCGCAGAGTATGCAGTGAAACTGTGCCAGACATGCTCTAGATTCTCCCATCTCTTTCTAGCCAATCAGTTTTAACAGCCTTAACTTCACATTTCAAGAGAAGCGACAACTGTAGAATATACATGTTCCATGCAACTCCACAGCCTCATGATAAACGTGCACCAAAGCAATAACACTGGTTCTTTCAAGGCAGACTTTTGCACACCAGGAAGTCCATATACACATAGTATGAAGCTCATATTCCCTTATAAAGCAGGGATTTTTATGCCCTATCTGGCACAGAACAGACAATAAGTTTTGAATCAGATGCAAGTCTATTTAATATTTAAAAACACACGCAAAGCAAGACTGGGGCAAGGGAGAAAACTTCTTCCTCTCTTCCGACAGTAGGGAGGGAGAAAGAACATAAAGGATATTACAAAATTAAAACACAGAAATTGTCACAAAGCTAAGTGATTTCTCCGTCAAACTAGTCAAACTACAGCTTGACTCAAGAGATACAGGTTCTCCTTAACTGAAGGGCTTTCCAGAGCAGACGCATTCCTATTTGTCCTGCTTATGCATACTACAGGGATATAGTACTGACAGCAGCACAGCAGCTTGAAGATTGGAGATGATTAATATGACCTCATACATTTTTAAACACTATTAAACCACTTTCTAAAAACAAGAAATTGAAAATGATTGAGGAAGCTGACAGTTTATACTTTGCACCATATTGCAAAGGTTGACACACCAGAAAACTATTCTCCAACTCACACACAGTACAAAACACTACAATGCAGTGACACAAGATCAACAAAAAGAAAACATTAATAAAAAAAAAAACCAAGTTCAAGAGCTTTGGTCTAATTTGTAAGAGCAATAAGAAACCTAAGCACTGTGATTTTGATGCTCGCAGCAATCAATGTTTCCTTCCTTTAGCTGTCCCTAGTGGACTGTGCCACAGTAGCACCAATAAGAAGTTTAAAGCAGTCAGGGGTTGCACTGACTAGTCGTTTTAAGATGATCCAGGACAACAGAGGTAAAGTTTCTGCAGAGAGCCCACTGCTGCTCCATGCTCACATGCCAACGTCAGCCTAGCAGGGCAAGCCCAAGCACGCTACAACAGGACACAGCAGAGCTGCAGGAAGCTCTGGAACAGAGAACGTGGCTGGAAGATAGAGATGGGCCGCTGCCAGTGAGCGCCTTACCTGCCGAACACACACTCCGCATCAAAACACAGGGAGCTGGTGGCCATGGGCACAACAACCAAAGGTCAGGAAGAAAGGGGAGTCTTTGCACCAAAATCCTCCTACTGGTTGTGTGCCAGGGACAAGGGAGAATCATGCAAACAAATATAAAGTCACAGGACTGAATTAGAAGGAAGATGGCAAGTGGAAGGAACTTGAGGTAAAGCTTGTTTGTTTTAGCCACATTAACTTTAAGCAAAAGCAGCCAGATACATTAGCGTCACTGAAACCCGGGAGCATACAAAACACATCATAGGTTAAAGCAGGATCAAAAAAGCCACTTGAAAAGAGGCAAATATAAAAGTCCAATGACAAACTAGTACGAAACTTCCTTAAAATAAAGGGGAGAGGATCTCATTAAAAAAAAAAAAAAAGTTACCAAGAGAAATTCAAGAAATGACAACTTGAAAACAAAGCAGCAGCATCAGTCTACAGCTTTCAGGAGTCTTATTTGGGGCAGCTTAAAGAAGTTAGTTTTCTAAGATGAATATTTTAGACAAACAGCTGCTGGTCAACTCTGAGTGGAATCTCTAGCTGTAAAGAAAATAAGCCCTACGTCTAGTTCTGCCCAAATTTGGCCCACAGATTTCCTCCTCCTTCACCCTCCCCATAGTTACAACCCTCTAGTTGTAAGTGACTGGGAAACACCCTCAGCCTGTAACTACAAATCTGTCTCCATACTCAACTAAACATTTCTAGCTCTTTCTGAATATGTGAATTGCAGTAAAACTAACATTCTAGCAAAAATAAGATGAATACCATTAAAATGCTTTAACAAGCTCATTAAGCCTTCATATAAAAGTGACGCTTTTCAGCTACGTGGTGCTATTTCAGTTTGATTTTGGAGGATTCAAAGGGGGCTACAAAGCACTAATGTTCACTGGTAATGCAACTATCTTTTTGCCATCAGTAATTAAAGGTAGTTAGCTTGGAAATTATAGGCATTACTCACTTCATCTCAGGGGAAGATGCTGTTGTCAGAAAGGGATGTTGGAGAAAGGAATAAGGCAGCACACAAAAGATGAGATCAGAAACATACGAGGCTTTCAAGAGCTTGTGAAACTTTTATCATCATCTTGAAACTGTCATCACCACACAGATTTTGTATAACTCTCCATGTTTTAAGAAGCTTTTTAAAAGGAAGTTGCTACACTAAAGTGGTATTGTAGGTGCTTATATGAAAGGAAGAGTGTTTGCAAGTTTTGTCTACTATTAAACACAAGCATTCCAACCTAAGGTCTGTTTCACCACTAGTCTTGTGAGTTCTACTAAGACCTATAGAACACAGAAATGTGAACTGACTTAACCACACCTAAGAAGTCATGACTATGAAGTCCATTTTAGGAATACAATTAGGATACTAAAGCAAATCCACTTAGGAAACCCACACTGAAGCTTTCATGATATCCAAATATCAAGCACACTTATAAACCAAAAATATCCACACAAGAAACAAGAAAGAGGGAGAAAAAAAAAAAAAAACATTCTCGGGACTCTTTTCAACAGTCCTCAGACATTCATTTAACAGTGAACATAGATTAACCCAAGTCATAGGTCAAATATTATTTGATCTTACTAGTTGCATAATCTGATAAGCAAGGATTAGAGAAGTTACCAGGTTATCATGAATGCTTACTTTCATATCATCTTCCTTTTGTGACAAGTCATTACCTTAATTTGTTCAAAACCCCCAAAGTCAGATTCACATTTAATCTGACAAAAAAATGAAAAATGAGTTTCTTTTACTTAGGTTACAAGGCAGAAACTGATCAGAACCTGTTCAGTTTCCAAGAAGCTCAAGACCACCTTAATACAATGCAATTTTAGCAGCTGGAGGGGAAAGAGTGCAGTGTAAAACTCTTCCCTAGCAGAGATATTTCATTTAGGGTTAACTGTCCTAAAACAGTCATCCTACATTCCTCCTGTTCACTATGGCAAATTCTAGGGTACCAAAAATGAAAGCTAGTGCTCAAAGAGATTAGCAAGATGAGATGAAAGACCCATTACAGGTGACAATCAAGAGTTTTACCTTCTATATCTTAAAGCAGCAACTCTACCAACTAAAAAGAAACAGATGACTGGAACAGAGACATAAACCATTAAAAAGAGGCACCAATTTAACAACTACTGAAGGAGAAAGTGAATAACAGTAAAGGCATTTGTGTTGCATTCTAAGCACACATGATAATCAAGGAATACCAGGCCTTCAAAAAACACAGCTCATCAACATAATTTCACTTTAAATGGGCCAGCACATGCCTTTTATTTGTTAATGAAATCAGATAGATGTTTGCTATTTCAGCACAACCAAGGGGGCTTTGGTCTGAAGTGACAAGAAAACATCTGCTAAGCGCAAGGATAGCTTTTATAACAACATAATATAAGGAAGATGCAACTGCTCAGAAATTTGCTGATCAATGATGTATATAAGGCAGACATACAGCAAGCTCTACACTATCCTACACATATATCACATGTAAGTTTTGAAAAAGAAGTACTGTACGTTCTGCCCTGACACTTGAAGCTGCTCAGAAAGCTCAGTTGAACGGCTACAAAAGTTAGCCCCAAGCAGGCCACATGGTAGATTCACAACAGGTCACCTCTCTGCACTGACTGCCCACATATGTACTTCAATACTGCACCAAGCTTGAGACAAGTCACTCCTAAGGTGCAGCACGGGCAGCCACCCCATGAGCTGCTCATCGCCACCCAACCTCACCTGGCAAGTTGGGTCAGGAGCTGCATCTGCGTCCTCCCTCTCCACACTGCTCCAGGCCCTGCCTTATTATTATTATTTAATCAATTGAAGAGTTTAATTAAAATTTGAATAAACTCAGTGTTGATTTAGCAAACTCTACATGGGACTATGTGGTCCAGTACCTTGTGTGTACCCATATTTTCAACCTTGGTACTCTTTAATAGTTTGAGCCCCTTTAAAAGTTTGAGCCCCTTTATGTAGGTTTTAGATGTATATGGCCAAGAAAACCAATCTAAAGTCACTTAAATATTTTCA
>JAUBNY010000372.1:3804460-3823018 GCA_032275445.1 Crypturellus soui | reverse complement strand
CCGATGGTGCAGGCTAACAGTTTCTGTAGGTGACACGGGGCTAAGGTAAGGATATCTGGAAGAGCGGTTGGGTGCCGCCTCACTGTACACCTTGAAGCCTGAGGCGAACACCAGCTCCTTCAGTTATGTCTTCCCTAAATGGGTGCCTGGGCGCTGCAGTGGCTGCACACGGCTGCTGTGCACAGTTAGGCACCAAGTAAAGAATTTCAGCCCCTGCAGATTTGCCCTGCAGAGGCCAGGCGCTACCACCGGACATACGACCCGCTTGGGACAGAGAGGAGCTGGGCCACCTGCTGCACTTGACTGTCTCGCCGCCTCGCGCTTGCCGGAGCCCACGCGGGTGCGCAGCGCTCCGCGGAGCAGCGCGGAGGCGGGGGCGAGGGGTCCGGACCGCCCCCGCGCACCGCCCCAGCCCCAGCCCCGGCTCCCGCGCAGCGCAGCGCAGTGCGGCTTCCTCTTCCTCCGCCGCCTCCTGCGCGCAGGGAGCCGCTGTGCGCGGCCGCTTTCCCGGCCGGGCGAGCGCGGCGCCTCCCGCGCTGCGCGGCTGCCCCGCGGGCGCGGGCCCTTCCCCGACCGCAGGTAACGGCGCCCCGCGGGCTCTGTGTATGTGTGTATATATGTACGTACGTACGTATGTATGTGTGTATGTATGTATGTATGT
This sequence comes from Crypturellus soui, assembly GCA_032275445.1. Taxonomy (NCBI): domain Eukaryota; kingdom Metazoa; phylum Chordata; class Aves; order Tinamiformes; family Tinamidae; genus Crypturellus; species Crypturellus soui. The sequence goes on along the minus strand of JAUBNY010000372.1, from coordinate 3,822,357 downwards.
ATGTATGGGGGAGGGTTCCCTCCTCTCTCCGTTGAAGCTAACGGTTGCTTTGCGTCTGTTGTACTTGTTTGTGTAACTTTCTGCCGCGGCTTTTTCCTTGTCTCTGTGCAGCTGAGGGAGGCTAATCCGCCAGGTCTGGAGGTGTCCCGAGACTCGTACTTGGGTGCTTGCAACAGTTCCCTTTGCTCTCTGGCTTGTGCTGGGACTGTGGAGAGTGCTCTGATGTAGGTCAGTGCTCGAATTCAGTGTGCCTGCGAGCAGCACGGTAGGTGACAGGATCTGTGACTTGTCTCCAAGTCTCTCTATTCCTCCCTGCTGTGTTGGAACAGAGCAGAACTCACTCTGAACTCTAAACTGAGCTTTTAGAGTGGAAATGGCTGTGAATTTTCTGCTTCAAAAGATAACGGTGTACCTTACTTGGAGAAAACAGCTTAAAAGATGACTTCTAGCAGAAATGCAGCTATAAATTTGTCTTGGGAGGCCTTGCTTCTTGACCAGATGTTTTTGGTTAAAGGTAAATGTCTTGGGTGCTTTCTGTGACTGTTACCTCTGCCACAGGAAGGCTGCAGGGTTAAGCACTGCTGTTTGACTTCTCTCAGATCCTTCCAGTGAGGAGAAGATCACTTGTTAGTTATAGCTGATGCGTAAGAGTTGAGAGTATTTTTGGCCCAAAGAGGGCTGGGGCCCCTTATGAACGGACTCCCAGCTGCATCTGAGTGAGTACCCGGAGTGATTTTGCGCTTGTCCTTTTCCTCTGTGTGCCAGCTGTGCTGCCCGCCTTGTGCCTTCTTTTGGTGTAAAGGGGCCTGTCCCCTTCCCCGGGCAGGAAGGAGCACTGGCACCGCTCATCCTGCTGCCTTTTCCCCACAAAGGCTCCCTCTCTTGCCTTGTTTTTCCTGTAGGCTTTTGTGTTTCATGCCCCGTGTTTCCCACTGAGCCGAGGGGTCTGCTGGAAGGTGCAGAGAGGACCCAATAGCAGCGTGGTGGGTGCAGGAGCCAGGGAGGGGGACTGGCCTGCGGAGCGGCAGTTGCAGCTGCCTCCTCCCCATCCAAGTGGTGGGGAGTAGTGAGTAGCTGCTGTACCCAGCTCTTGGCTTCATCACCCTCTGCTGCTGCTTTTAGTCTTCTGCTGATGGCAATTCATAGGAGGACTGAGGCAGGCTCCTCTATGGTAATATTTCTTTTAATGGAAAATAAAACCTGAAAAATGAGTGGTCTACTTGAATTTAGGGCTTATGGGGAAATTACTGTGTTTGTCTCTGCATTTATCCTTATAGGGAAGGACTATTTTAAATGTTCTGCTGGCTCTTAAAATGAATAATATGAATGCTTTGAACCAAGCGGTTTCTACATGAGTTGCCAGTTTGCCTGCTGAAGTCACTAAAAATAGGCCAATGCAGTTAGGGTTAGCACCTGGTTACTGCTAGTTTTCTTTTTTCTCTCTCTCCACACAGCTGTAGAAAACAAGGACAGAGTTTTGGGTTCTCATAGTTAAATATAATTTTTCATAAAGTGACTCTAGTTCTCATATGCCAGAGATGATCTTTATTAGATCCTCAAGGTGCAGGGAAGGGGCACCCCTTGTTTTGGAAGTTAAAGTAAAGTTAATGCTTTGAATGTACCATTGTCAGATAATGAAAACTATGTCATTATTTATATTAGACTTTAATTCTTAGCTGTTTCTTCAGTATTGTGAATTCATGCATCCAGAAACCTGGCTGACTGCCTCTAGTGGAAATGGAGGTAAAGAAAATAGAACTGATAAAACAATGTACAGCTGATACTGTTTTATCTCTCCCTGAAAGACATTGTATTCAGAAATGCCGTGATACTCTGGTATCCTGTAATTAATGATAAAATAACTGGGAGGTGGTTAGCCTTACAGAATTGCTTGGCAGCATCTTGAAAAATCATGTCATCCCCTCCATGTAGGTGAAACTTCTTTTAGATTATTTCTCTGTATGTTATGCTAACTCTTAATCTGAGTACACAAGATAAGGTGCAGAAAGGTCTAATTGCCATATAAATGTTTGTATCTTCAATATGTAAAACATTTTCTGCTTAGTAGATAAGGGAACTCTGTGATTACTGCTGTCTGCTCAAAGATCATAGAAAAAATATGTCTTTAACCCCCTCCTTAACTATTAATCTCTGACGTGTTTTGCTGGTTTTGACTTTATTCTGTAACTTACTACATTCTCATTGCTGAAGCTGGAACTGTGCTTTATAAAAGCACAAGTTTGTGTGTGTTAAATTTAAATGAATTACAGTAGCCTACAACAGCTCTCCTGCAGAGACAGGGTAAGAAAATAACAATTTAACATCAAGCAAGGTGGAAAGCAATAACCTTACAAAGCGGGGTAAAGGTTGGTGCAGTAAGAATGCTGAAGGACAACAATCACATGGCTTAAGTTTGTGCTACGGGCATTTTTATTATGTTGATGTGTATATTTGTAGTCAAGATACTAGTAATTCTGCTCTAAGTGACAGTAATGGTCAGTTACTGTACCCTGCAGGTCGTGGAGCACTAGCGTTTCTTTAAATGCCCTGCAGATACTCCTAACGTCCTATGCAAAGCACAGGGGACAGGGCTGTTATTCTGCTCGTTGCAGTGTGACAGAGCCGCTTGGTGCAAAGGGATCAGCCTGTCTTGCCTTAATGCTCGCAGCCCCCGTGTAACACTAGTTTAAGCCTTAGTTGTAGCACTAATACAACTCGGCCCAACTCCCCAGCAACCAGTGAAATTGCACCTGCCCTTAGCAAGTGCTCAGTCTCTAGAAATGTGTTTTTGGTAGCGAACAAGAGGGTGTGCTCCTCGGTTCCCGGTCTGTTTTCTAAAGCCTGTTTTGCCAAGGAAGGCTCCACAGCAGAGAGTGGCGTGTGGGGAGGGAAGCGGCGCGGGCGGGAGGCGGGTGCCCCTTCCGTCCTGCCTGGCAGAGCAGGAACCGGCTCCGGGTGACTGCTGCCCCGTGGCGATTACAGCCCCGGCAACTCTCAGTCACCCCGTGCCTCAGGCTCAGCCGCCCGCGCGGTGATTCAGAGTCAGGGAGATTCAGAAGCAGGAAAAATACCCTGTGAGGTACAGCTTGGGCACAGCAAGTGGGCTCTTGCACATGGCGGGGAAGAGGGTTGTCATAGGAAATGCTTTGAGGGGGACGGAAAGAGAAGTCAGTTTCTTGCAAATGGGATCATGCTCCACTGCTGCTCTGCTCAAATGGGATCAGGAGATCTCTCTCAGAGAAAAGTAAGTGTCCTGCAAATAGGTCTGTGTCTTGTGGACAGTATTTACCTTCCCTATAAGAATGACATTGCCTAGCAGAAGTGTTTTATTTCAACGATATGCAACATTTAGGAGAAAAAAAAAAGTGTCACTCAGAAAGCTCTTGCGAGGATGAGTGTTGTGTTTTTGGGAGGTTTGGTGAGACCCACATCTACTTCAGCTTGTCCAACCTCAATAACTAGACGGGGGAGCTGGGGCTCGGACTGCCCCGTTGAGAGACGACGAGCTGCTGGGAGAGCTGGGCAGCCCGGGCCTGGCTGGTGACCGAGCTGCTCCCCATGCGGCGAGGGCCGCTGCGGGGCCGGCAGGGAAGGAAGCGCTGTGTGAGGCTGCAGTGACAGCCCCTTTCTTTGGAATCATTTGCTCTCACTAAACTAAAGATTTTTTTTTTCCACTCCCTTTGTCCCAGGTAACCATGTAACCACAATCTGAAACTGCAGATCAATCCTTCCCAATCCTACAGTGGGAGAATGAAAGAGAGGCTCTGTCCCTGTCAGGTTGTATGGTGCGTTAGAGGAGACATGCCCTTAACATATAGAATTGATTTGAATTGACTACTCTTTCTGTCACTTAGAGACACTTTAAAATCAGTAATCTTAAATATACATTTGGTGTCCGTTTGAACTCAAGTTGCTATCTGGACATATTTGGCAAAGATGAATGAAACATTGTTTTCAAAACAGAAAAATCTAACCCTTGAGCGTTAAGAGTTTATAATTCAAAATTGTCTGTGCAACTTCAACTAAAGTTGAAATAATTTATTATAAATTATTACAAAAATACTGCTTAGCTATGTCCTCACACACTACTTTATTTTCCCATCAAACCTCTGTTTCATTCAGAGTACTGCTCTCCTGGACCATATCAGCTTGTTCCCCATGGGAGCCCTGCGTGTGAGCCACCCATGAGCACCACTTTGTCCTCAGCTCCAGAACCTGGCCCCAACCTTGCAGTTTACGTAACCTCTTGTTTGTCCTTGCTGGTGCTTGAAGGGGACAGGGGCAGCTCCTTGGCGGAGGTGACATTTTGATGGTTAATCACTGGTTTGATGGTCAAAACTCACTGCAACTTGGGAAGGTCTGTTCTATCCAAATTGAATCTTCAGAGGTATAGTGAAATATTGTGTAAGAGTGTAAGAACAGAGATATCCAAGAGGCCTGTGGCTCTGGATCAGAAGTCGCAAACAGCTCCGTCATGCCTTCAGAGGACTTCCCTCTCGCCATCAAAATTCCCTCTCAAAGCATGAAGGTGGTTGCAGCTGCCTGATTGAAAAAATAAGTACTAGGCAAGCAGCAAATTTCCATCAGTTCTGTTCATTTACTTCTCTGGATCACTTGAACCAAAACTAACTCTGAAGCAAGCTGTCTCCATGAAAATCTTCGGGTGATGTCCTTGCACTTCACCATAAATAGTCACAGTATATTAAGCCAAGAAGACACTGCAGAGCTGCGTCTGAAAGAGAAGTTAAGCCAGATACAGTCCCATAAGATGCCGGGTCTTGCGATACCCAGTGAGCTCTGTCATTGCCTATCTAGCTCCCAACAGTTGAAATATCCTGGCCCCTGGGAACAGGCACCAAGAGGGGTGGCAGTAATGAGCTGCTCTGCTAGACACACTTGTGTTGCAGGAGTGAGAATTTGTGAAGAAAGGGAAATCACAGAATGCCAGCAACATCTCAGTTGTGCTTATTTTCTCACTAAGAGAGAAAGTCTTTCCCTGAATCAGTGTCAACTCTTACACCAGTGAAACTAAAGTCCTTTGGTATCCATTGTTGCTTATGCTGGATTGCATGTGAAGAAGTTCTTCAAGGTTGCAGCCTGGATTTACAGACCCAAAAACAGGGTTATTTATTGGTAGATAGCTGAAATGCAAGTAGAAATATAACAATTTAACAGGACTACAGATAATTTTAGGATAGAGCTCTGCAGGATCAACCTCAAGATAATCCTTATCATAACATGCACATAGCTCAAGTACAGTGTAAATCATAAACTGAAAGGCTTTGCTAACCCCTTAAGGGTAATAAAACTTACTCTATGATTCTTAAAGTCCTTAAAATAGTGTGTTAAGGTAAGCATGTGCAAAGCGCAACAACATGAAACTCAGCCTGGTAGCAATACTTTTACAGTCTTAAGTGTAGTCAAGTTGTGCCAGTTCTGTGAGCCTTGATGTCCCATTTTGGGGAAAGGAAGCTGTAGCATAATGGAAAGGGAATTTTGAATTTCATTTGTGTGACATTTTCTGTGTATTTTATTCAACATAACAGGGCAAGAGAGGCTGCTTACCTTCCTAGCATTGCTTTTCTGGCAGATTTAGAAAAAATTACAGAGTTTGAGAATCCATGGGTTGAACAGTAGTACAAGATACAAGCTGACATGTCATTCATTTAGTGTCCAAATCTTTTGTACTTGCTCTGTATAGCAGAGAAGACCTATCCTGATGAAAATGATGCAGGGGAAACCTGACAAACAGGAACTTGCAGTATTTCCTGTCCCCCACTTGCTTGGTTTTCATCTTGCACACAGAGGACAGTTTTGCACTATAACTTAAGACATATCATCACTGTCTGTATGAGAGAAGGCTTTGGGCTAGTCAGCTCCTCAGTACATGCAAAAAAGCAGCAGTTCATGTTGCATTACAGTACTACCTCTTGACTTTTAAGGGAAGTGGACCCACTAGCCAATGCTGACTCTGACATTTGAGTTCAGGCCAGTAGCTCTTCTGCTAAGTCCACAGTTTTGTCTTCAGCTGACTTTGCTCTGCTGAGGTGGTTCTTGCCATTATAGCTTCCACATAGTTTAGTGGGAATTTGTTTCTGTCTTTAAAATATTCATAAGTGTATGTTCCTTTTTATATATTAATAATCCTTTTAATGTATTTAAGTATAGTATTATATTTCTGGTATAATGTTTCAATTGTATAATCATAATAGTGAAATATGTAAATTTGCATTATCTCTTTCTAGTATCTTAACATTTAGCAGACTGTTACCTCAGTTATGTCCTTTTCATGTTGAATTTTGTTAAAAATATGCTAATGCTAATAGACTTTGGGTTTACTGCAGTGGAATGTGCAAGGGTGTGTAGGAGCCATGCTTAATTACTTGTTGATAAACGTGTTTGAATCTTGTATTAGGTAACCTTACCTATACAGGGAAATGCACAGATTCCAGTATAACACAGTATAACTTGCTGTTAAGATGTGCTCCACATAATATTTCAAGAACAAATAAAAAGAAGATATTTGAAGTTTCTTCTCTCTTTAGGGAGAAAATGGTGAGCTTTATGACTACAACAGGACTGTTAATGGCTATTGTAACTGAGTAGATATGAATTTGTCTCATGCATAATCTATGTAAACAAATTAGAAAGGTATAAAGAGCGATATAGTAATCATTGCTTCCCCCTAACTCAATGCTTATCTGAAGGTGGATTTCTTTTTTACAAGCCACGTGCCTGAGAGATCTCAAGTTCCCCAGAAATCCAAACAATTATTTGAAAACTTGCCTTGTGGCTCTTCCCAAATAAGCCATGTGCTTATTTTTGTGTTCAATGTGGCCCTTGAACTGGGAAATAGTAAATTTATTACAAATGAGTTGGGTCCATTTTCCCATAAGATCCTGCCATTCTTGTGCATTGAGACTAAAGGATATCTATATAGCTGGTATTCTGTAGAGGCAACTTAAAAAACAGCTGAGTGTTTTAGCATGTGCTGCAAGTTTTTACTCATTTTAGGAAATACACTTTCTATATAACTGTAAGGGGTGGGGAGGTTATCTTGCTTAATGAGCATTGCAGAAATAAAAGGCTTTACTCCAAAATCATGAGACCGTTTCATCTAGCTAAAGAAAGCCAGATGAGTCAAGTAATAGAAATAATTTTAAGACATACAGATGAAGAGTTATAGTCTGATGTACATCTGAGAAAGAGTGTTACTTCTCCTGAGCAGTAGAAAGCTACTCTTGCATTTTAAATACAAGAAATGTAAAGGAAAAGGAGAGCAATAGTTTGCTTCTGTGGCAATAAGGTAGGTAGCAAGTGTTAATTGATGTGTGCTGAGTGCCCAAAACCAAATGAACTTTTGATTTGATGAAAAAATCTTTAATTTTATTTGAAGCACAAGTTTCTCAAACACACCATATGACCTGAACTGCTGGCAGGCCGCAATATAAAGATAAATTGCTGTGTTTTGACTAGAGCCAGATCTGAGTCTTGCATGGTTTCAATGAACTCCGCAGTCTGAGCTTCTGTCACTAACTGCAGGCCCTGAACGTGGATTTCAAAACCTCTGCGTCCATGTCCCTGAATTTCCTACAGGCATTTGAAGAGATCATAGGTGCTTCAGACCAGATATGCTTCTCTGTGTGTAGATATCAGATCATCTGAGGGTAGAGAAGCAATAATGATTGATGCCCACTTCCACTTCCTGTGGGGCTTGCACGCAGACCACTTCTGTGTACTCCTCACGAGACATGGCAAATAGAGTTTCTAAAGCATTTTTTCAGGCTTGGAGCCAGGCCAGTTCAAGGCAATTACTGGAAATTGTACATCAGCATAAGTATGAGTGACTCAAAGATGTCACTAGTGTATCTTAGTGTGTCACTAAGATGTCCTTAGGCTTGTCTGCATTTCTCAAGGCAGTGTGGAGCAGAGAAGCTAGCAACAACCTTGCTAGGATCAAAAGCATTATCTGCCCCTAAACGGATAACTCCACAGAAATAGGGTTTGTTTTCTGAATGTTTTCATGTGCAGATTTAGATTCACTCTGCTACTACCAGTGGCTTGGAGTTTGTACTGGCGGAACAGAAAGAACTGTCTACATTGTCTGAAAACAAATAGTTTATGGGGAAAAAAGCTTATCACAGTGTCTTTCTTAGTCCCCTGATTTCCTTCTCCAGGAAGGGGGAGAAGCTTTTTTCAGCAGCATCGCCCGTTTCCTTTGCTAATCTCATGTTTGCCCCTTCCTTTAGGGAGCTGTTGGGCTGTCGTTCTGCCTCCTTCCTTATTGCAGGAGGCGTGAGGAGGCAGACGGAGGCCGTGGTTGTGCTGGGCTGGGTGCACGGCCAAAGCTCAGAGCCAGCAACGATGGGCTGCAGGGATAGCCCCGTCTGCGCAGAAGTAAACCTAATACTGTGCCTCCAAATCGACGCCAAGCTGGTTTCATTTGTTTCTCCCCTCTAACCTGGCATGAAAGTACTTGTCAGAAGGAATCGGACACTCTCTCCCACTTTGAAGGTCCACTTTAAAAAAAAAAAAAAAGTGCAAAAAAAAGGACTGATGTGCTGCAGACCCAGCCTTTTTGTTCTCCTCATGATTTTTCTTCCCTCGTCTGTCAGCTGCAGGCCAGAGTACCCTTGGCCACACATACCGACCTCATGTTCGTTACTTCACTCCTTTGCCCTACGCACACGAAGAGGGAAATCTTTTTGGTATCTGCCTTATCTGGCTCTCTGCAGTGGCGGTGCCAATCCCCTCCTGAAGTCGTGGTGATGGCACCACAGCTGCTGAGAGCTGCTGCATGTCAGCAGAAGTTTAAGTTTACCATTTGTGCTGCTCTTCGTACATGGTATTTAGAAATAGAACTGAGCAACGAAGCGCAGACCTGTGAAAAATCTGTTGCATCTCTAAGGGTTGAATATTTAGCATTGATATGTAAATGTCATACCAGGAGTCAGGCTTGGATTTGGTCTCTATCTGAACACACTAGATTAAACATTGTGAAAATGAAAACATGTGCCACACCAAGCAGTTGGGTGGTTGGCTGCAGCATCCTCAGTCCCCTATTTCTGTTCATTACTGTGATAGCAGTGCTTCCCTCAGTCAAAACTAGAAATCTACCTCCAAAAAAATCTTTTAAAAGAAAAAGGACTTGTTTTTGTTTGCTGCCTCCTCCAATTTATCTTTCTTTGTCTGGATCAAATGTGTAATAATCAAAATGTTGCTAATTTTCTAACTTGTGATTTTACTGGCTATTGCAGGAGCTTTTGTCAGAAGACCCAGTGGAGGATAAGGTTATGTTTGTTTTCCATTTATGCTCTAAGGCAATATGAAAGGGTCTGATCTGAAAGCTGTATGAATGCAGGAGCCATGTCCAAGTCTAGGTCAGCAAACCCTGCTGCCTGGCAGGGTCCTCTAGTCCGTGTTAGGCTGCAGGGGAGTCTGCTCAGCCCAAGACCATGAGGATTCCCTGGGGAGGTCGTTGCCTGTGGGAGTCACGTTGTGGTTATCGTGCGTTCCCTCAAGAGCTTGGCATCATCTGTAACAAAAGTAAGGTGGCTATTTTGGAAGCTGGAAGGAAGCTTGACAATAGTAGCTAATGCTGTTAGCTAATAATAGCATTATTATGGCAATAGCAGTAACCGTTAGCTTCTGCATTTGAGTTGCACTGACAGTTGCCCAGGTATATGATGCCAGAGTTATCCAGTTTTCCCAAGAGCAAAAAAGAAGCTGGAATGGCAGAGTATTTGAGACCAGCACTGTTAAAGATTTGCTAGATATGACTTTGCATGCATCTTTCATTACCTTTCCTATGAATATGATGACTTAAAACTACCCCGTGTATCTCTGTATGCTTGTAGGTGTGTGAGTGTGCACACACGCACACTTCCCCCTGCTGCCTGGTCACGTTAAACCAGCAGCTTTTCCTGTCATATTATTATGACTTTGTGTGATGAAGCGGGCTGGATGAACCAATTTGTTAAACTTTTATCAACTGCTTAGCTGATGGCAATTTTTGGCTTACCAAACATTGAAAGAGTGACAAGAGCACAGGCTTGGAGAGGTTACAGCCTTCTCCAAGTCACCTGGCATGCAGTAGGTAAGGTAGGGGAGCACGTTCATATTTGAAAATACCTGGACCTCCTAGGTAGTGGGTTGTGCTCATCTTTAGTTCAGAAATGAAACCGGCTCTGTGTCTAGTCTTTAATTAAATCACTGGGCAAACTCATTACCTTTTGACTAATGAGACAGATATAGTAAGTTGAGTAGGGGCCATAATGCCAAAGTTGAATACCTGTTCTATATTTGACACTATTTTTTGAAGCAGTGACCCATTCAGAGTCTTTTTTTTGTTTTAAAAGAACAGATGACTGAGCATGCAAAAGGTCAATAGGCTGAAAAAAAATTTTTTTTTTGCTACTTAGATGTTTTGGAAACTCTTTTCCCTCCGGTTTTCTGGCATCCCAAACTGCTAAGTTTCAGCTCTATTTTCTTCCAGAAAAAAAAAAAAAAACTTACAAATGCAAAAGAGGTTTTGATCAGAGTAAGCTGTAAGCAAACGGTCAGTGTAAGTGTATGGCTATTGCAGGACTTTTAGGTAGAAGAAATAGCAAAAACCACACATAATTAGCTCTAGGGGAGTAAGTAAAAATACAATAAATTACTGAGAACAATGAAAACTGCTCAGTGAATCCATTGTCTTGTTATGCAGTTATTTTATAAAACACAGTGACCCTGTTCCTAAGGACGCTGAGAAGACCTTGCTCTGTTCAGCTACTCATGTGCACTGTTACAACATCGTGTGCTTATCTGGGGGAATCTCAAGTCAGAGTTGTCACTGAATTGTCCCTTAGCCTGTTTACTTTTTAACTTAAATATAGTGTATGCAAATACTTACAACTTTGCCATGCAACGATACAATTAAATTAGCCAATTAATACTTCAATGTATGGAGATTAAAGGCTCTACAAACTTTGGGTATAATTTTGAAATTTGTTTGGAATTTGCCCACCAAATTGCACTTCAGAATCTGTGGATATAGTTTTTGTTTTGTTTTTAAGTCTACACATAGAAGTGCTTTCTAAGAGTTTGCTATTGAGAGTGGAGAGAAAAAAAAGGGAAACCAAATATGTTTGACTTTCTGGCACATGATATATTGCAGATAGCATTACAAAATTTTTCTCAAAATTTTAATTTCAAAATGATGTAACAATATGTTAAAGTATACTGCAGTGTTTCTGTCTGTTAAACTCTGCTCAAATGGTAAAATTCATATAATTCCTTTTTTTTTTTTTTTTTTTTTTGAGTTTGAATCCACAACAAGTCTTTCCTACCACTTGAAACATAAGGCGGATTCTGCAATCCCTGCTTACGTTGAACAGTAATTATTCAAATAAGCCTGCTGGATATTCATGTAAATAACTGTTTGCGTTCAGGCAACTTGGGCTGTAGTTTTGTGGTAAAGCAATTCTGGCCTCAGCAGGAGGGGGGGGGAAAAACACACACACACACACAAAAACAGGCAAGGAGTTCTGCTTTTCTTCTTCCTTCTGCCCTTGTTCTGCTTTTCACACAGAACTGCAGTCTTGATGCTGCTTCTTTAGCGTTGACACTGTGGCAAGTTGCAAGGACACATTATGAGCTTGGACAATTAATCCGTGAGAAGTGATTAAAACAGGTTTGCCAAAAAAGAATTATTCTGGAACAATTACAAATTGGAATCGGAATTAAAAGTTACCACCTTTATGTGTTCGAAACTGGTAATGTTGTTAACCGAAGTACTACGCAGCACATTCTAATTGATGTATTAGAGTAGGAGATGTGTTTTCAATATTAAATTGACAGTGCTGGAATTACTACCAGGTCACATTGATTGAGGCCCAAATCCGAAAAGGAGCAGTTGTGCAGATTGCGTGAAAGAAACCTGAAATGCAGGTCAGAAGCTGAGGGCGCCCGTGGCGGCGGCTGGACCGCTCGCTGCGTGGCGGGCGTCCCGGCGGCCCCGTGGTGCTACGGCCTGGCATGGGAGCGCCCGGGCCGCTGGGTAAATGTCCCCGTTCAGGAGGGGCTGAAACTCAGAGTATTGACTTGATGTTTTTGTTTGTTAATCACTGCAGCAGTATGAGTTCCAAAAACAAATGTTTTCCACTGTCACTTCTTGTGTGATTCTTTTGATATGTTTTCAGAAAGCTTCTGTTTTTCTGAATGACCCATTATTTGTGTGATACAAAGAATTGTGCCAGAGTGACAATGAAATATTACATTTGGACCAGAGAAGCATTAGCCATGTTGGAATAGACTTTCATCTACTTATTAAATTGTTTGAATGTTACATGTGCTCACCAACGGGTTAATGACTAATTATTTTAATAAGCAAACATAATTCAAGGCTTGTGAGGGAGAACCAGGAGATATACTGGTGGTGTTGCAATTGCTGAGGTTACTTAATGAAAATTAATAAATTAACCTGATTTGCCAGTTTACTTGGTGAGGAGTGGGAAGGGTGATATGTTATTTCATATAAGGTGCTTTGAGATTTACAGGTAAAACTTGGTTTGTACATCTTGTCACTGTTGGCTTAACAAATTTAAGAACTATCTTGCCACATTCTTGTTTTGAAGAAAGCATGTTGTGATCTTTGTGGCTGTGCTGTTGAATATTTGTATAACATGAAGGTCAATCTGTGGATGTTGATGCAAACTTCTGTTGCCTAAAGTTACCTTTATTTTTTTTGTCTTTTGACCTGCTTGTTTGTTTTCTTACAATATGAATATTTCAGTCGGAGTTATGAACCTTTAGCATCTCTGCGAATTAAACTGCGGTTGTTATTGTGGACCTAAGATTCCCAGGGGAACAGGGCAATGGCTGAGGTATTGTGAAAAGTTTAGGGAGGCACCAAGGAACTCCCACAGGTGTTCAGCACAGGATGAGTAACCTGTCATATAAACAGCTTTATGTGCTCAAGTGGCTTGGGAATAATGTGATATTGAGAAAGTATCTCAGGGAAGTGCTAGAAACAGTATTGAAGAAAAAAAATAGTATATAGGTTCCCTAAGAGGTAAGTTTGATTGCTATTAGTGCTTTTCAGGGACCTCTAGGAGGTTTGGAAAGGAAAATTTCAGAGTAATAGATGAGAGTTCAATTTTCCTAACTGCTAGTTATGGAAGTAGAAAGGTAGTTTGGCATGCCTTACGCTGGTCAGAAAATTAAAACTGACTTTTAATTCTTTGAATAATGTTATCCAGTTACCTGTAAGAATGCCAGTTTATTATTAGAAGGATAATAAAACTGAATTTGGTAGTGCAAATAATTGAATGACCTCAGAATAGTTATTAATTAGGAAAAAGCTGTCGTCTTCCCAGGAGCGCAGCGTGATAAATTGCCATCAAAATGTGTGTGTCTGTGTGTGTATACATACATGTACATGCACTGGGTATAAGTACGGGAGGAAAAATGTCATTCATAATAATCATAATTTCCTCTTTCATTATATTTTTTCTTGTACTTCCAAGTAATGCACAGACCAGTTTTTTAGCATGCATGCTGATGTAGCTACCTTTAAAAAGGGGAGAACACAGAAATCCAGCAGTGTGAAGTGGCAGGAATATGGGATGTGAGAGAGAATTGGCCCCAGCAATGACTGAAACTCAGGGGCAGGTTTAGACTGGAAGAGAAGGGGTGTCATTTCTGTCCCAAGAACTAGTTGAAGTGGTTGGGCCTAAAGCAAAAGGGCAGGAACGAAAGTAGCAATTGTGTCTGTATTTCACTTTATTTAAACCCTACCTTTGTAAGGTAATATGGTGCGGAGGCCTGGGGCTTTTAAACCTTTTCTGTACAGTAGTGTCAAATGTATTATTTTGTCCATGTTGTTTTGTCCAAGTTCTGTTGATCAGACAGGTGTACGTGCACGTCCCTAGAGAATTTTGAAATCACTCCAAGCAGTAAGTAGGAGCATAAATCAAACCATCAATCAGCAGTGTAAATCTCTTGTGAGAACTGAAAACGGGCATTTTGTAGGTCAGAGGGAAGTGGCACCAAGGCCTGTGCTCGGCTCTCCCCTCGCTGCCCCAGCTGGGGAGGACTCCGCAGAGCCGCGCGTGGTGCGGGAGCTGCGGGTCCTGGCACGCGCCCCTGCCCCGGCACGTCCAGCACGGAACCAGGAGAGACAGAGGCGGCAAAGAGCAGCTTTCTGTTCTCCGCTGCTTCTGCTGCACCTCTTTTTCCTGCCCCTGCGCCCGCTGAGGCGCCGCCTGATGCTGTGTTGGATCGGATCCGTTCTGCGACCCTCGTTGCTGCGCAGCCAGAGAAACATCTGCGCCAGCGCAGCACGGGGTGCTGCCGACGGCGGCGTGCGCAGCTGCGGGAGGAGGTCAGCAAGGCTGAAGCTGGTGGCATTGCTAAAAGCCCCTGCGTGCTGTTTTCCGCCTTGCCAGGCCCTGGAGCCCAGCTTGCAAACAGAGTAGCCGTGGGTGTGTTTATTTTGGTGCACCCTGAGCCCATCTTACGGGTATCAGGTCTTGTGCAAAGCTTTAAAGCAGCCTGAGCTTGCTGCCCAGTGAGACCCGTCCAAAGTAATTTAGGTTTCTGGTGGTCAATATGAAACCTTTCTAAAAAAATATGAAGGGCATATGTTTAGCATTTTGGGGGGAAGAAAGAAAGAAAAAAGGTTTCTTTAATTTTTGTTTCTCAAACATCCTCCTAAATCACTGTTTGCTTCTGTAAATTGTTGTAATTAGGTGAATTCTCAGATTGACTTCTACCGATCCCTGTTCAGTTCTGTATATCGAGGTCTGCAACATACACATTCGTGCAGCTCTTCACAATAAAACATCACGAGGAAACAAGATTTTGAAGTGTTACCTTACATCTCTTCCCCTCTACTCCCCTGAGCTGTACTTAGGTGTCATATTGGGGGTTCGCTCTTACTCTGGGGCTCCATGTGCCAAATGCAAGCCATGTTCTGCCTGCCCACACCAGATGGCACGTGAAATCCAGAAGAGAGATAAAAATTATGGCATTGAACTATTAGCACATGGCAAGGGACAGAGTTTCACCCGGGATTTCTAGAACACAGCAGAGTCAAGTTTCAGAATAATTTTGTTTTACAAAATGTTGTGTTACAGCAGGTGGTGCAGTGAGAATTTGCTTGCCCTTGTAGTGAAGAAGAGTTGCTCTCTTCTGTTTTCGTGTGATGAGTCTCAGGCTGTTCCTCTGCGGAGCCTGTGACGCGGGCTGCAACGCCCTCTCCTCAGGTAGAGCTTCAGGCTTCCTGGGAATGTGTCAGTGCAGCCCTCAGCCGAGCAACGTGGAGCTTTCTTGTCTGATGATTAGCTCTCCTAAGCTTTCAAGTGCTTAAGATGAGCTCCAGCTTTCTGTATTTTCAGGTGGCTTCATTTACCAGCACAAATCTCTCTACTAGAAATCTCCAGATCCTTCAAAAATACAACAATTGATTTCTCTCATCTTCACAGGAATTGATATTCAATGGCTGGAAACGGAGGTGCCAGGAGGCTGAGATGAATATGACTACTATCCTACAAGAGATTTTGATTAAAAGATCACAGCAGAAGAAGAGGACTTCTCCCTTAAACTACAAAGAGAGGCTTTTTGTACTTACAAAGTCCATGCTAACATATTATGAAGGTCGAGCAGAGGTAGGAAATACAGATTTATGCTACACGCTCTTTATTCCTTCTTGCTTCAGTGTGCTTTCTGTGTGGCAGTGTATCATATATCTGGCAGGAACTGGGGGCAATGAACATGATTTGCCATTTCCCTTTTATTTATAATTCAGATTTACATGGGTGCAGGTAACTTTAGTATCTGATAGCCAATGTAAACTTGCTGTGATCCTGGCATTGGTATAGCCAGGAGGCCAGGAATGAGATGAAGCAGCTTTTGTTATCAGTACCTGTTTCTTTCTCTTCCTATCTTTTTTAGCTTTGTGCCTGAGCTTTTCTGGCTGAAGGGCCTTGGTGGAATTTTGCTGCTGATATACATCAAGGTGTACTTAATCACTTTTAATAATTAATTCCTAGCTGATTTTGGTGTTGTTCTTTCTGAAATCTAACCTCATGTGACCTTTTTCAGGCTTTTAAATACTGTGCTAGAAAGGCTTTGGCAAGAAGTGTCCTTCTGATTGGACACCCTTTAGTGCTGCTGTAGGTTGTTGCAGGGTATCTCAGCTGGGTCTGTCCTCATGGAAGTTAGCAGGAACTTTGGTACTTGGTATTCATCTCCCAGCGGCAAATATAGATACACACACACACACACCGTTCAATGTGAATTTCATGGGAAGTCAAAACGGGCTTGCTAACTTTGCTAGAGGTTTGCAGGGCAGGAAGGGAAGGGGTTTGCCAGAGCCACACAAAATGCGGTAGTGAGAGTGCTAACTCTCGGGTTGAATGAGCTCTGGTATCTGCCCTTAGGAGCATTTTAGGGAAAAAAAAATAAGGGAAGACACTTTTCTCGGACTTCACTGCAAAATGTGGCAAAAGGCGGTGGCTTCCTCCTGCAGACATCCTAGCGCTGTGTGCAAGGACACAGCAGCAAGGGGCCAAGTGTTGAGCGTGGCCTTCGAGCTTGACCATGTGCAGTGGTGGCTGTAGCCTTCCCAGCAAAGGGTGGGATGTCACTGCAGAAGCTGGGGCTGCCTGAGTCAACCTGCCTCTCAGCAGGACCCTCCCAAGGCTGCAGCTGGAAACCACGAATCATCAAGGCTATTTCAAAGTACAAAAAGGTAGAAAATTCTACAGTTACAGTTGACTTTGGCAGTGCTCAGTGTAAAGGTCATTACTTTTACCCCTGGAATGTAATTTGCTTTTAAATTAAACAAGTTAAACATAAGCAGTATTGTTAGGAGAAGTGCCTTGCAGATCAGTTTCTGCTCTCATTTACATTAGAATGGACCATTTAATGCAGTGATGGAATAAAGCTCAAAGTGATCTTTTTCTTGGACAACAGTAAGCCCATTATTGTTCCTTCTCTCTGTGTAAGTTAAGTTACACCAGGACTCTGTAGTGTAAATTAGGCAAATCGTTAAACCAGCATTTTTCATTTGAGCACTGCACTCATTTGGTTAAGATGACCAGTATCTGGAGTGCGCCACCATATCCTCAGGTTTCCCACTCAACTGAACCTGCTTTCCGGGTTTTTCACAATGTTAAAGGGCGTTAAAATGGCAGCAACAGCTCATGGAGATCTGTGTGCTCTGGAAAGCCATTCAGCAAGGAGGAGATATTGGAGAACCGCTCTGCAACCTGTTGTGCCGCATGTCTTGGCTCTGGTGAAAGAGGGAGGTGCAGAGGCAGGGCCTGCTCAGGGTGCGTCTGTGCCAGGGTGAAGCGTGCGGCTGAGCCTGCCCTTAGAGCAGCTTAGGGCCGAGTTTGTTTCCCATGCTCTAAAATCACAGCAGGTCATCACAGCCACCATCCTCTTAATGTAGCTTGGGCACTGCTGGGGATTAGGAATGATGTATGTTTTTACTGGCTTTGCTATTCGAATATCTACTTAAAGGGGCACATACTGTGTGCTCTTCCATGTGTCTGCCCTCTTGAAAGGGGGCAGGGAGACCTCTCAAGCTTCATGGCGAGCCTATCTTGTGTTAGCTTAACAGGTTTTGCAAGTCTAGTCAGTGCCCTTAAGAGGCTGCTGTCACCTTTCTCCTGCAGCCTGGTACCTCTTCGGCTAAAATACCCTTCCAGGAGCCTGAATGATGGATCTCAGTGCAGATTTAAACTATCAGTTTGGTTTGTACTGAAATGAGGGAGATGGCTGACTGAGTTCCCTCAGCTATGGAGGCACGAACTTAAAACTTTGGAGCTTGAGAGCAGGACTGTTGGAGTGAAAATGCACATTGCATATGCACCAGCCCGACAATTTGCTGCTGGAAGACATAGGTC
>JAUBNY010000372.1:3786872-3804360 GCA_032275445.1 Crypturellus soui | reverse complement strand
CCCTCGGGATCTGACGAGCGCCAGAGCTGGTGCCAGGGGGTGGAGGAGGACGGGAGGCCTCCAGCTGGAGGCACCAGCCACTTGCTAGGCTGGCTCATCTGTAATGCGTCGCTCTATGACCAGTGCCTCAAAACATCTCCATTTCCACTGTTCCTTGCACTTTAGAGTCATTTAAGTATTAAGCAGTGAGCCATTTATTTGGTTAAGAGTATTTTATGAAATAATGAGCTCTAATGTTTACAAGGAAGCACTGTGAATATCTCATTTCAGCAATATTTGGATCCTACATTAAAGAAAACAACTTACTGGTGACGAAGTTCTCTGTCACATAGTAGTAGTTGTTTCTTTGCGTCAGTGTGCAGCTGCAACAATAAAATAGGTCTATTTTTTTTAAACTCTCAGTGGCAGTAAATCTCTATTTATGTAATGTAATTCTGATGCCTGGGAATACTTGGATATTCATTGTGGAAACTGAAACATGACTGTGGTATATTGATTCACCACAAAAAGATGCAACAAATAAAGGATAGATACAGGCTGATTTAATTGTGAGGTTGATCGTGTTGACAGTTTAAGTTGGTGAGATTGATCCTGGATTTCCAAACCAAGAGAATCCCACAGTCACATTTTAGCCATGTAACTCTGGTGGCAGCACTCTGCCAAAGTGGTGAATTCTGTTCCTCTAGGCAAATATATAATTCCCAATATGATGTTGGCTAAATTGAAATCTTTTTACTTGCTTTTTTTGCTTGCTTGTTTGTTTTTGTTTGTTTTGATATTAACTTCTATTGGAATTTGGCAGAAAAATAACTTATCAAAAAATCTGTGCTCACATGAATAATCATACCATCATATTTTAATAAGATTAAATAAAATTTTGTTAACCAGACAAGTCACAGTTATTAAAAAAAAAAAAAAAACCCCAAGAGAGGTGGGCAGCTCAAAACTGTAAGTAAAGCCACAGATTTAGATACTTGGTGTGTGTGGTGACAGAAGTGGAACATTTAAAACAAGAAAAAGGCAGTAAACCACGGAAAATGTTTTTTAGGTGCTTCTGCATGTTCTGATCAGCAGAATGCCATGTTTTGGGGATTGGGAGGAATTCTGCTGCTCTATTTGACCAGAAACTGCATAGATTATTCGGAAAAAAAAAAAAAGAAAAAGAAAAGAGAGAAAAGACTTTATTTTTTTACTGTGTTATGTATGACAACATATCATATAGCTACTTGAGCAATAAACAATTATCTAATAAACGTAACTGTTGACAACAGAATAAAATCTTGTTTAAACCTGTTCATGACTTGTTAAATTTTTCTTTACATGTACCTTCCAGCAGCTTGGGTGCTCCATCATTTTTGCAAGGTGGTACAAATTGCCTGTGGTGAAACGAACTGTGCTGCAGTCATGAAAAGGGAAAAATACGGCTTTTGCACTTAGAAATACTGTTGGAACACAGCTCATGTCAAAAAAAGTATGACTACAGAATCAGGAAAGAGGCTGTCGTTTAGGATTGGTTTAAAAAATGTGTAAACTTGGGGAGGGAGAGTTCTGTTTAAGTTGCCTATGTATAGCTCTACTCTTACAAACTAATGCCATATGTGTAGAAGCCAATATCACTTTTATGCCTTCATTTCTTCAGGGTGTTATGTTTTTAGTAAGATACAAAAACTGGGAGATGTTCACCCTTTTCCACCAGCTTTAATGATACATTATAAACTTCAATCTAAAATTACACCAGCAGCTGATTTCCCTTATGGGTCATGGAGATTAATTTAATACAATATCAGAAAAGTAGAAACCATTTGCAATTTAAACAGAATATTCTATTTGGGACTTTTTGGTGTAAATTCTGTGAATTAGGAAGTGTAAATGGTGGAAATTGCCTTATGGAATTGTGCTATATTGGTAACAAGAATTACAAGAATATAAATGACTGAGTTAGCATTATGTTTCATGAAGCCATCAAAGATTTATCAGCTGTCATTATTGAAAAGAATATTTTCTATTCCCCCTCTTTTATTTACATTGCATGTAAAATGAGCTGATGATATGAATGTGATTGATTTCATTAGCAGTGAAGACAAAAACTAATCACAATAAGAAATAACTGAGTCAACTTCCAAGCCCAGGCTACCAGGCTACTGATCCTGACTACAAAGAAATGAGGAAGTAAAACGTCTTTCTGTTCTGAAGGTTTAGACTACATCTGTTAAGGATGTAGTCTAAAAACCCTTATGCTATGGTCAGTAGGACTTAGATATGTTCAGTGTTCTTGGGTTTCACTCCAGACTTACCAGTTTTAAGTAGATTTACCTAGATGCTGATAGCTACATCAGTTTGGGGAATGAGAAGTAATAGGCAGATTGCTGTTCTGCCTACGCCTTCACTAGAAATGTGAAGATGACTTGGACATTGAGATGAAGGAAGCAGGTTAGGTAGTGAGACTAAGAGTGCTTGGGCAATAAAACCCGTGGAGCTAAAATGCCCCCCTGCATTGTGGTGGTCTTGCTAAAGTGTTGATCATCTTTGCTGGTCTTGAGCCATTCCCGTATGATATATTAGCTCCGTTGTACTAGGGCTGACTGTTTTTTTTTTTTTTAAAAAAAAAAAAAAAAAAAAAAAGACTGGAGACTGGGGCACTTCAGGAAGGATGAATCTGTCTTGGTTTAAGTTGTCCAAATTAAATAGCTATTTGGGTAGCCATCATTATTTTGAGGTAAATTTGGTTCTGGCTAATGAAGGAAATCTGCTTCACTGCACCTTCATATGTTTGGGCCAAATTGGGCATTTTTCCACTGTCAGACCTTAATTTAGATGAAGTGCAGCCTTCTCTGCGTAAACGGGCTTTCCCTGCTGAGACATCCTGCCTTCTGCTGAATGCTGCCAGATGAATACACTGACTGAAGTGTGATGTTTTTAACGTGAAATATTTCATTAGAAAGTGCTTTCTGGGTTTCAAGTGTGTGTAATTTGAAAGCTTGGTATGCTGCTCCAGGTATACTTGTATTCCTCTCAAGTTAGCCAAGGCCAACCCAACAAGCCTCAGAGCAATACCAGTCAAGCTACCACAGTGCCTGGAGCACTGCATATACACTTGGTTTATGCCATTCTTCTTTGGATCGCAGTAACTGCTGCTATTAAATATTTTTCTTGATGATTTTTTCAGAAAACTTACCTGAATTTGACCTTGTTTGGGCAAGGTGAACTGTATGCAGACACTAGGGAGATCTGATGACCCTGGCTGGAGTAGGCTTAATTCTTTGTTGCAGAAGGGTTTCAATAGCAGGTGGTATGTGTTTCACACAAGCTTTAGTTGGGTTCCACAGAGAGACAGCACTTGAATCAAACTCCAAGTGCCATTGGGCTTGTGGTTTCTGCTGTATATTAGCACTTTAGTTGGGGAAAATTCTCTGAGGTGAAGGCAAGCCACTAGTTAACACAAGTGTTATAGCACTTGTCTGTGGAGCAGCTGAAAGGAGATCGTTTGTGCAAAGTGAGATAGCTCATCAGCTTGTTGGCTTGAACAATTTCACATTAGCTGTTTCTCATGAGATTGCAGTGCTTCCAGAAAGCTGATGCAGGTCCAAACATATATTTTTTTAAGCTGTAATTAATGTGATGATTGATACCTTCATATCTATTGGAGTCGATGAGTGTTCCCATTCACTGTGGTATTTCTTTCTGCTTCCTTTGCTCTTACCACCTGTGTGCTGCTTGGTGTGGTTTACTTACTGTCCTCCCACACACAGCATCATGCTCCTGTTAACCTTTTCAGTCCTTGTTGATTTACACTGGCCTTGCCTTTGCTAGTGAGCAAGAAATTACTTCACCAACTCTGTTTACTTGCTTTTGCTGTACGGATTACAATTTACAGTGATCAAGGGTTTACATCAGTTTTCGTGTTTTCAAAAGGTGGAACCAAACCTTGATTTGGCAGCGCCAGTTTATCCTGCATATGTTTGAGGAATGTTGCGGGGGGGCAGTCTGTTATATTAAAGTGCAGGCAAAACAGAGTGCTGACCTCTTAGCCCCAAAGGAGCTACGGCAGCATCTCTGGAGAGAACACCAGGGCAGACCCAGGATTTACCTATCTAGCACTATATAGAAACTCCTTGTTCCTGCAGAAAAGATAAAGTATACTCACAGTGCAAAAAGAGGAAGAGCCTTTCCTAGAAAAATGCTGCAATGGTGCCAAGCAGAAGATTTTCTAATCAGCTGACCATATCTTCCCTGATAGCAGTGGAATCTGAAGGTATTTGCCATCAAGATAAGGCCTGCTTCGGTTAAAGATTTCGTTAAAAGAACGAAGAGAGAGTATAAAGTTGAACTCTGAAAGCGTCTTCCTTAGGAAAAAACAATTGTCTTCTGAAACAGTATTATTTGGTTCTTTCAGTTTGAACAGAGAGGAGACAGAAGCTACTGAAATGACCATGATGATATTTTAAGGAAGGAAAAATATCTCTAAAAGCTCTGGGGCCTGTTCTAAAGTTGCAAGCTTCAGGATAAAAATATATAAGCTGCATTGCAACAGTTGTCTTGGGCAAATACTTCCTTTGGGGCATAACAGCATGATGCAGGGTTCCATACTGCTACACTACTGCTCCTATACTCACTGCAGTTTTACAGTGTTTTATTTTTTTCCCCCACCAACAGAATATGAATGTATATCAATTCTACTGTTCATTCCTATGCTGCTTATCCTTTATTACTTTTTACACTGATTCAACACAATTTCCTTAGTCATTGCATAGGTGATTTAATTCTCTGTATAAGTGAGAGTTCAATACAATACTAAAAAGATTCTTATGACCTTTGTGGCTTACTGCCCCTTTTTCTTCTCAGCATCATAAGCATTTCTACCCTTTCCAGGTGAATGATGCATTCATTTTGACGTGGCTTTGCATCTGCCTCAGGCTGTGGCTTTTGTTCAGTTCAGCTCTTACAGTGTATCATACTGGTTTTCTTCTTCTCAGCATTGTCAGAAAAAGACTAAGTCAAAATCCTTAAAGTACAGGGTAGTTTGATTTAAAACAAACCAACAAAAAAGTTTA
Source organism: Crypturellus soui (assembly GCA_032275445.1). Classification (NCBI taxonomy): domain Eukaryota; kingdom Metazoa; phylum Chordata; class Aves; order Tinamiformes; family Tinamidae; genus Crypturellus; species Crypturellus soui. Next base: position 3,799,309 of record JAUBNY010000372.1, on the reverse strand, counting down.
TATAAGATGTAATGGCCAACTTTTAATTAGAATTGTGTTGTGGAGTAAGTAGCAGATGATTAAAAACAGGTAAATTATAATGATTTATTTAATGTATTTAGAAGTTATCCCTCCTAAAACAATACCTGTCATGTCTATCTTTATAGAGAATATTGTGGTTGTGTGTCTTATGCAAGTTAATATTCATGACAGTATAAAAGGCTTTTCAAACTTCTTCCTAAGAAAGTCTATTTTGAAATGATACTTGGAACACAAGTAGCCACCCTTTTTATTTTCGTTTGTATAATACTGTTGTAATAACTACAGCCACTGCTTCTGCAAAATAGCAGAATTAGAAAAACAGTTGCAACTCCTGCAGATTAGTTACTTATCCTTTGTCATGGTGTCCTGGAGAAGAAGAGGGTTGAACTATGACTGTAGCTAGCAGGCCTAACAGTCATTGCTGTAAGCAAATACAATATGCCAGTTTTATTTTAGGAAATGAGGTAGATGAAACAGGCATTAATTATCCAAAATACAGCTGCATGTAAAGCCGGTCAGAATTTTGAGCCATTAAAGCAAGGACAACGTTCTGCAGGAAAAGCAGCAGAAACCTCCCAGGAGACAGGAGAGAACCTGTGAAATAAAAATTGAGTGAGAGAGGAAAATTTGAGTGGGTAGAATGAGCAGCTTGACAGATTACACAATGAAGCTGTTTCTTTCTGGGTTATTTTCTTTTTTTAAGATTCAAGAAAATAAGTTTTGTTGTTATTAGTAATTAATATTTGTGTCAACAAGCAGGATGACTGATTAAATTTTTTTTTTTTTTTTTTACATCTACCAAAAGAGAAGACTATTATGAATAAGATGAGGATCCAGAATAATTATTTTTTCAGATGTATTTTGAGGTTTATAGAAGCAAACAGGCTGGGCTTAACTTGAAAAGAGTAGACTGCAGCTTTTGAGATGCTCACAGTGCCCAGAGGAGAATATTTGTCTTATGACTGAACAGCAATGAATGAATCTTAAAGTTGTTGCAAAGGAGGAGTGAGTAGGAAGATAACTGCAAAGCTAGAGAAAGGCCTTCCTTTAAAAAGAGTACACAAGAGAAGTTAAAAAGCTGTCAGTTATGAAGATAACTTTGATTTCCAGAAAAGTCCCAGAACAGACAGACATTTGAAAGTGTCCAGAAGGCAACAAAATCACACATGAGCGAACATAGACTTGACAAGAACCACGAAAACCTCAACTGATCTAATTCCCCCTGCTGCTGGGTGACAAGCCTATCGACTAGCAGAGCAGCAGCAGAAAATGGGTATTTTCATCCCAGCAGGGGTTTTGATGCTTGCCCCCTGACATTTTCCGATATTAGCATTACAAATGACTTGTACAGGCCTTCCTAGAAATTTATATTTAGTAGATATTAGTGGCCTGTTTGTGGATTAAATGACTAGTGAATGCAGCAGCCCATCCTGTGTAAAATACAATGTTTTTACTAGTGAATTTGTTGATAAAATAGAAAACTTGCTTATTGAATTCTCAGAAGGGACAAAGGAAGGAACACAAGTATTTTTGGAAAAAAAAATAGAAATCAAAGTAACCGGAATAAGATGTGGGTTGTAGGATTTTGGTTTTTGATTTTTTCACTATGGAAAAGTGTAAAAGCTGTAAGCCTAGGCACCAATGCAGAAAAGTTCATATGAGATGAGAATAACTAGCTGATAGCAGGTTGTCCCCAGTAGGATCTGGCACATAGTGAGCCATGAGCTGGTGGACAGTGTAGTGGATTATATGCTGTCTGTGTGTCAGTGATAAACTGTTGCTGTAAAAAAGGGAAAGTGTTGGGATGAATAAACAGGTCTGTGGAGCAATTATTGTGCTTTAATGATAAGGTATCAGCTGCTGCGCTGCATGTGGTCTGGGGCTATAAGTTTCAAAAAAGATGTGGACTTGCTTGAAAGACTTGGAACAGGAGCAGCAAGAAGGATTAGGTTCCCTAAAGCCTGAACTATGATGAAAGGTTGATGGACGAACAAGAGAGTCTAAAAGTGAAATGAGATAGTGGTGGAATAGGGCTCTTCAAATGTAAAAAAAAAACCTTTACGGCTCTGTATCTGTGGACTGTCCATCATCTGCAGTTTTAAAGAGAGTAGGTAAAGGTGGTGGTCTTGGGGCAGCTGGGCTAGGATGGGCTCTGGGCTCTGTCAGGAGAAACCAAGGAAGAGAAGGTTTCTGAGAGAGAACTTGAAGTTTTCATGCTAATATGTCAGAAGCTGAAGAAGATATGCATCAAGAGGGCCCAGTATGAATGTAGGCCTGAGCAGTTTTGTTTCTTTTATGCCTACTTACATTGCTGCCATATAGTATTATAGCAATATAATAAGACACAGTCTAATGACTACCTCTCAGTTACAGGCGAAGAACAAGTTTCAGATAGTGTGCTGTAGTGATGGTTATGAAGTTGCATCAGTGCCACCAAGAACTGAGCTTTTTGGTCTCTCCAGGACTGGTGAGTGGCCTCTGCTGAGCAGCCAGCTCAAAGTAATGGGTTCTCAGCTCCATGTTTGTCAAAACAAGGTTTAAGTTTTTTTTTTCCCTGAAGTTCTTTTTTTTTGCTGAAGTTTCTTTCCATTTTATCTAGATCAGAATGGAAATAATCTTCTCTTACTTTTGTATCTGCCAAGCATTTCAGAAGAATAAATAGAAATATTTGACACTTGCTTTTATTATTATTATTACTATTATTAAGATTGCTTGGAAAGAGGTGGGTCATATTCTGACATATCTTAGACATTGAAAAAAACAGGGCAATGGAAAATGAGGCCAACCAATGGGCTAACTGCAATAATTATAGTAATGAGATTGCTTGGGTAAAAATGTTTCTCAAGAGCAAGCTGCAGTGACATGTGGTGCTTATGTCACTTGAAAACCAAGGGAAAAACAAGCTCCCCAACACCCTTCATTTGGGCCTGGAGCAGGCTCCACCAGATAAGATATTTCAGTAGATACTTGGTGTATAGTTCAGGGTTCACTAATGTTTTGGGAAGTTGTAGAGCAGCTCCTTAAAAAAAGAGATTTAATTGATGCTGAGACCTGTGTATGTTCTGGGAACAAAAGTGCCGTGGGTTCACATGCTGGTGATCTCAGGGTTTGTTCCGTTGGGAACAAGCATGAGAGGAAGAAATGCTCAGTATGAACCAGATGGACAACACCCATGAGGAGAGGAAAAAAAAAAACGCTATTTCTTGACAACAAGACTGGCCTTTCCATCTGGAAAATCTCCAAAGACATCAGAAAGTCCTTTGTACTAACCCCCACCTCCACCCCACTTTTCTGGAGGTAAACAGAATGATATTTTTGTAAACAATGCAGAAATACACAGAAGAATAGTTTTCTCTTGTAGTGGGAAAATGGGCTTCTTAAGAAGTTGCAGAACTTCTATATTGAGCAGGGAACTCATTTCAAGTGTATGAAGGCTGAGCTGTTTCATTGCATGCTACTTATCTAACAATCGTATATTTTTCTCCTTCCTGAATTCTAAGATTATTATCTTGGGGACCGGGAATTGTGTAATCATATGTATTTGTACCATATCCGCTAGTGTAGTTCCAGTGTCATAACTTCTGGGTGTTGCTGCTATACTACTATTACTACTATATTATTTATTAAAGCAATATTTCTTCTTTTGCACTGCATGGAAACAAAACCGTGTACAAGGAGTGAGGCTTCCAAAACTATCAAGTTTGTGAAGCATAGGAAAATATGAAGTATGTCTGACATTTTGCATTTCTGAGAAGCTTTTAATAGTAGTTCTGTATAGTCACTTCCCTTTTGGCAAGTTATTTTCAGTAGGCAGATACATATTTTTTAGAAAAAAATACATTTTGAAATGTTTGAAATGAAAGCATTTATTTATTCATTTAACATTGAAACTCATGATTGTGTATTTGTTATCTTGTGATGTAGCAGATAGATCTTTATTGATGTTCTAACCATTCTGCTGCTGTTGGCTTCCCTCTAAAGGCCTGTGTCCCCCTTCTCAAAAGGGATGGACCAGTTCTTGCAGTCCTGTGGAGTTCTCAAATCCTCTGTGCTGGCTTGTGCCTGGCTCAGGGCGCAGGCACCGATGTGCTTGGGAAATGCTTCTGTTCTGTCAGAGATTACAAACTTCCCCTCCTGCATTAGCTGTCTTCCACCTTCAGAAACAACCATGGAAGCTGTCCCAATTGTTTGGAGCTGCGTACCGAGCCACTGCACTTACTTAGCTTTTTCCTCTCTTTGTAACAGAGATCACTGGTTGGAAAGCAAGCTCATGGGCGGATTCCTCATGGTGTGTTCGTGCATGTAGCTCCTCTTCCACATTACTACAGGGCTTGATCCCATACTTTGTGCTGCTCATATGCTGGCCTGCATCTACAGCAAGACCTGCAGCATGCAGAATAAGTGCAACACAGTGATAGATAAACCAAAGGAAACTGTTTTGAGCAGGAAGGGGAGAGAAATTGCAGGGTTTTTCTTAAGTCATTCTTCCCTGCTCCTGTGCACCCTGGTTTAATAGTGAGAGATGCTGAGCTGAAACACAGCTGCAAACCTGACAGTGGCTGCTGGCCATTAATAACTATGGTCTCTGATGCAACCTGAAACATGTCTGGGTGGAACATTTGTATTTAAATGTGCCCATTCGAGATTTTATTCTTAATCTTTGAAATGCTCGCAACCAGAAAGATCTTTTACTAGGCCTCATTTACTGGAAGTATAGGAAATCAGAAGATTTCCTCTATTTTTCTCCCCAAATAATAAAGTTGGTTATCTGTTGGACAGAGGATTCTTCCTCTGTGTTCCATGTGGAGGTGTAGTTCTTCTGAACTCTCACGTAATGCCAGAATTGGCATGAAAATCTGGAAGTCTTGGAGGAGAAGGGATTTTAGAGAAGGTGATAATGGAAAGGATCTGGCCTGTTCCTCTAAAGAATTTCTGTGATTCCAGCAGGGAAAGCAGCAAACAAAAAACATCATCTTCTCACTCTCAGTCCCACTACCTTGTTATCCAGCAATCCAGGCAATATGTGAGTAGTCCCCAGGACATAAGAAGCCAGGGAGATGTTATGAACATGGCAAGCCTTCCTTTGGAAGGAGACAGATTCATTCTTGGTACCCAGGAAAAGATCTGAAGAAAGACTTTTTTTTTTTTTTTAATTTAATTATATGGAGTGGTGGACTTGGGAGAGTGTAGGGGGAAGGTGAGAGAGAGAAAATGCCATAGGAGCCCCCTGTGCTCAGCTCCTCCTGTACCAGGCTGGCTCGGCTGTCGGTTCTCAAGCTGCAAGGCCTGTAATGCAACAAAGATCTTTAGGAAGGAGCAATCCTTCAGTCCTTACTGCTGTAGTAAGTGCTGCAGACTCCCGTAATTCCATGACAGCTCTTTGGATTTTTTTTTTGGGGGGGGGGGGGGTTGTGTTGATGTGGTGGTATTACAAAATAGTTACAGCTGTATCAGACAGTTATCTGGAGTTCACGTTCCTCTCACCTCACCTGTGGGTGACCATGATGTGCATGAATCTTACGCATGCTTCCTCTGCCTGTTTTTTTTTTTTTTGTAACCATGTAAATACCATAGAGAGTACAGATGGTGTTTCAAATGGTGACAAAGCTTCTGCATTTGCCCTGTAGATTAATTACTACAGGTGGTGGAATAGTGATATAGCTATGTCTGAAGTGGCTCTGCCCTTTAGTTTTGTAAGATTGCTAATTGGGGTGGAATTTTCATCTTCACACTTATCATTTTAGTCATAGTTTAGAATCAGTGATTAAAGAGCCTTGTTTCATCTGCATTCAAGTTAATTATTTTAAATTTTTTTTGTTAGCTGGCATATAAGAAATTAAAGTAATGATTACAACTAATTACAAACGTCATATTCAAAGGTTCCTTTTACCGAGCAGTTAGGCGCTACTCTATGACTTTATATCTTTTCTCCCTCCCTTTTCAAATCTGAAATGATTCTGCAGGTAAAGCAACATTCGTATCACCAGTGGAAAAGAAAGAAATAAGATTCTGGAGAGGAGAGAGAAAAAAAAAAGACAAATGCCCTTAGATCACTCTGTCTTACTTGCATTGTAAAGGAAACTTTTTTGCTTTTCTTTTATAGAAAAAGTACAGAAAAGGATCTGTTGACATTTCAAGGATAAAATGTGTAGAAGTTGTCAAAAATGATGGCATTAGTCCCTGTCAAAATAAGTATCCGTTTCAGGTATGTTCCTTTGGTTTGTATCAAATACAAAGTCTTGAGCAGTGCCAAGCCCTTGATGTGCAACTTGTTTCAAATACTTTCACTTCAGTCTCCTGTGGCTCAAGGTGGCTCTCCCAAAACCTTTTTTATCCTACTGAAAGCACCATATATAAATATTAAACTCTATTTTTCTCCCAGTTTATGTATTTTGTGTTTCATATTTCTTGTGTTGAAGACCACAGTTTTGCCCCAAGTTTAAAAATAATTTGCCCTGTTTTATTTACTTTGTTTCCTGAGAAATAACTAAATGAATGTTACTATGCTGCTGTCTTTTTGGATTATTTGTTTACTTATTTATTTATTCATTCAGGTTGTGTATGATGCTAATACACTTTATATTTTTGCACCGAGTGCACAAAGCCGGGATCAGTGGGTGAGGAATCTGAAGGAAGGTAATAAAAATTACTAACACTTAGTATGTGATTTATTTAGACATATTTTCTTGGTCTAGGAAAAGGTAGTGGTAGAATTTGCCTTTTTTGGTGATTTTATTTTTATAGGGCAGGATCATCCTTTCCTTGCTTCATGTGTAATAACAGGCAGCAGAAGTATCAAACAGCTGTGTGGATTTCACTCGATTTGTGCAGTCTAGCTAAAATCAGAATTTGACCCTCTGCTGTGGCACAATATGTTAATCATTAAAAATCTTATCCACAGCAGCTATGACGATTGCTGTCCTTGCTTGCCTGCTGTCGCTTTCCATCAGGGCATCTCCACCAAGATGCAGTTCTGAGTTATGCTGTTAAAGGGAGTAAAGTTCCTACATGTTTAGCAGTGGCTTCCCCCCACCACCCAAGAGTATTTTTCTGCCACCATCTGTGGCTGGAAAACATGATGCATTTTCCTACCGTTATCCCTTGTTGTTACTGTATGGCTTCCACATAAACACGTAAGAAATTCCTTAAGGGCAGCAATGCTGTAGTAAGGACAATAAGAAGTCAAAGTTATGCCCCATGTTAAAAATGCTTACTAACAGATTGGATGGTTTGATGCAGATTTTGTTTTGTATCTCACTATCTATATTGCTTGCTTCTTCTAGAAATAAAGAACAACAGTGACATAATGGTGAAATACCATCCTAAATTCTGGACAGAGGGAATTTATCAGTGCTGCAGACAGACAGAAAAATTAGCACCTGGCTGTGAAAAGTACAATCTTTTTGAAAGCAGTAAGTTCATATGTTTGCACATATAATTGTTTTGTTCTAGTTTCCACCCTTCTCCCCCCGCCCTTTTTTTTAAGACTCTTGTTGCACATGAGTGCTGCAGATATGTGGGAAATTTAAGAGCAGGATGAATTGTTGATGCTTTCTAAAGTAAATCCAAGTGTTTTATTAAAATATCTAAAAGCTATTTTATTTAAAATTATTTAAAAGGACTGTTGTTCCAGAAATATTCAGAAAAAAATTTGAAAGGAAACATTCTGATGTCACTGAATTTATTTTTCATTTGTTCTGTTCTTCCCTTCTCTCCTCTTTTAAATTAAAAAAAAATACACAAAGTGTTTCCCTTAGGGACTGAGATGAAACCTTATAGTGGTTCAAATACTTTTTTTGATAACTCTTCTATTTTAATAAATATCTTATACAAGTGCTAGGGAGAATGCCATTTTGGGATTAATGTTATTCCACCAGTGTAAAGATGATGCAAGAAGATAGGGAGACTTAATATATTTGTAGACACACAACTGGATTTTCCTAGTTGGTTATAAACTTGCGTATGTTGAATTAGAATGTGCTGTGACTTTCATATGCATATAAATATTCCAGCATATGATTCATAGATTGTATTTATATAGCAACTGCAAAATTACCTTACTTCAAAATACAGTGATTATTTAGTCCTTGAATCAAGGAAAAAAAATTCTTAGTAAGAAAAGATTTAATCGATCCCAGTGATATTGGTGATGCCTCCATGCTTTCTGTATCAAAGCCTTAAATGGCAGTAGTGGGGATTTGCTTTTTCAGTTGTGCTAGAAGACTTGAAGAATAAGCTGTGGTTCATGCCTGATTCTGCAATTATGAAGATATGAAACCTGAGTTAAAATAAAATATTCCAGTATGAATAAAGCTCAAGCTTCTAACTAAGAAAAAAAAAAAAGCAGGGGTGAGGGGGGAGAGAAATCACTGTTGCACCTGACAGAAGTAAGAAAAAAATCAGAATAACTTTCTGAGATGTTGAAATCTTATCTGAATTCTAAACTTTTTTTCTTTAATCTATAAATGAATTAATAGATGCAAATCCTTTTCTGTGCTCTGTTTCTAGGTATAAGGAAAGCACCCTCTCCGATGCCAGAACAAAGCAGGGTAGGTACAGTCTTTAAAAATGTTTCTTGAGGTAGCATTTGGATTTATCTGTGACTCCTACCTTAGAGCAGAGGTCTCTCTCTGTAAGCATCATTAGGTGTTAAGCTTTACTTGAAGTCCACAGTTTAAAAAAAAAAATCCTGCAAACGGGACTGGACCTACTAGTTCTGTGTGTGCTGCCAGTGGGACGGGGAGTGGGTTGGAAAGCACAGCTCTTCGGGCTGGACACGGCTGATGGCCAGTCCTCATGGCCCCTGAATCTCTCCCACTGCTGTGCTGCTGATGGGGACAGAGGGCAACTTGAGCTCCCGCCTGGGCTTCCAGGGATTTTGCCCTCAGGAAGCTCAACGGGTTTGCACTGGTGTAAGAAAAAGAGTGGAACTGCAAGCACAAGGGAATAACCGTAGTTCTGTGCTGCTTTCAGCGAAGGCCTCCACCACCAGCTCCCCCAGAAGAAAATGACACTGAAGAGGAAGAAATAGTGGTAGCGATGTACGACTTCCAGCCTACAGAACATCATGATTTAAGATTACAGAAAGGTGAAGAGTATACGATAATAGAAAAAAATGACATTCACTGGTGGAAGGCAAGAGATAAGTACGGGTAAATATTGGTTCCTTATTTTCTGCAATAATTTCAAGTTGAATGAGGTTATTTCCACATCATAGTCATTTATATTGATTATCTGTCAACAGCTAACTCTGTTAGATCCCATTTGGGCTCCCAGTGCTGAAATTTGATCCATATCTCTGTGCCCAAATGGAGTTCCATTTGGAAAAAAATGAAGCTGCCAATAAGCTGCAGTCTGCATGCATAGACCACTGCAGAACTGGAAGCTTTTGCAGTTACATTTCCTGTCAGACTTTTATGGTTTCCTAATTAAAGTGTCAGACGGGCTACGATACTTAGCTATGGTGATAAAATACTCCTGCCTCACTGGAAAATGGCTCATTAGGGAGCAATATGGTTAACATTCAGATCAGTAGATTCTGGCTTCCAGGCATAAGTGATCGTCTTATTTAGTAGCTGGGCCATTAGGGGTAATCCCTGAATGAGTGAGACTCAAACGTGCTCCTGAAGAATCCCGCTTAGATGCCTGCCACTTCAGTGGCAGTGCTCAGCTTTTACCTTCTCCAAATTTTTATTCTTCCTCCTATTTAAAGGTGAGAGTTTCTGTACTTCACTGTTTATTAGGTCAATGCTGCAAGATGCTAGGGGTAGTTTTCAGGCATTACACACTCTTAGGGCTGTTGTGGCAGCCTCAAAGTGTGTTGTCAGGGACTGGATAGTTCAGTCAGGAGCAGAAGTGACAGTAAAGCCATGATGCTTGTTTTGACTCTTCTGCTGGTTTTAACAGATCTGCTAAATGTTTTAATTTCTTCAGGGGCAGCAAAAGTTAATTGGCGAAAATGTGATTCTGGATAATGAGTAGTAGGGTTGGTCTGTAATAAAGGCAATGACTGCCAGCGACCTCTGGCAATTAGCAGCATAAAGGATTGCTTTCTAGGCATGCAATTTTGTAACCTTATTCAAATTTCCTGTCATATATTCTTCTAGAAATCAAGGCTATATTCCAAGCAACTATGTAACGGGAAAGAAGTCCAACAACCTTGATCAATATGAGTAAGTGAATCTTTACATTTAAATGAATGCAAAGTAAATATTATGCTTAAAGAACTGCAAAATATTTTGAAGATTTAAAGGCAGTTATTCACACACTCTAACATTGGGCCTGATTTAAGTTAAATATTTGAAATATGCATGTTTTTCTTGTTCTGATTCTCCTGACTGATTTTGAGGTATAATTTAGAATGCAATGAGATGGCAGGCAGCCTATTAACAGCAAAAGAAATGAATACTCTCATTGTAACTCTGTGATAGACTATGGGAAGTATTAATTTTACCTATTAGAAATGTGCTGAATTTCTTTTTAATATCACAGTGGCACAGCTAACTGAATTGTGTGGCAGTAACATAGTAGAAATCATTGACACTTGCACAAAATAAAAATAGCAGATCAGGGATTTTGGAGGGCAGGTTTGATTCTCAACAAAACAGATTTTTCAAGACATTTGCATGCAGTGCATATGCATGCAGTTCACCAACTAAAAATAGAAAGCTTGTTTTTTTTTTTCCCCTTTAATTGCCCCAACAAACTGATGTTTAAATATGGAGTACTTGGTTAAGAACATCAGAATATCTCACACTCTATTCTCCAAACCTCTTGGTTTTGATGACCAAATTTCAGTGTAACATGAACTGGACACTTATGACATATTTCCTAACCCGTAGGTAAAACAGAGCTGTAAGGAAAAAATATTTAAAACAGTTTCTAAAACCCCACTAATAGTTCTAAAACTCTGTGTGCCTCCTGCTTCTGTGTTTTGGCAGAAGATGGAATTTCTTCTGGGATTTCGCCTTCAGCTTTTTTAGGAGATATTTCTTGTTACTCTTTCACCTTTGAGTTTTCTGTCAGGAGCCCTGCCCTGCTCTGGGCTGTGCTGTGAAACTGGTAGAAAAGAAAGGAAGGAACTGGGCTGCCTTATCTGGTCCGGCCACTTTGTGCCTTGCCACCTTGGTGACATCATCTTGAGTCACTGAGGAGTCCAGGGAGGGATTGCTCCAAGCCATCTATGAACTGCAGAAAACCACTAACTCTGTAAGAGCAGAACTTGTATAGGAGCCTCTATACCACATCCCTAGGACTTTTGCCACTTTATCAGCAAAGCTCAAAATGTTGCACCACACCATTTGTTAGCTCTCTGGTTGTTTTCCTTTCTTCCTTCTTCTTTTTTATTATGTACTGCAGTTGGCAGAAATTTCAGCGATTCTTTGGCTGCTTTAATCTAGTTTTGCAGCTTAGAGCTCAGGCTTGTGCATATTTAGTTCGCTTTTGCTTGCACTTTAATTGGCCAATCCTCCCTTGAAAAGCTAAACTAGTCTTGAATTTATTGAATTAAATGAAAATCTATCAATCAGCTCAACAGATATCTTGTCAGATAGCACAGAATTTACTTGAGATTGCCAGTCTGCCCTCAGGCGGACTGGCCATCAGACTGGCTGTTCAGAGAAACAGCCACTATCTCCATGCTTATATTTGAAAAGGTTTTTTCCTGGGAAAAAAATGAGCTATTTCACCTGTATTTTGTTGGCTTCTGTGGGATCTCGCTGGATTTTTTTAAACATTTTTATGGGTAATCTGTGTGACATGATATTTATTTTGTAAATTGACTTTTGCTAGGTTCAGTTCTTGACCTTCAGCACCGTTAAATTATTGAATCTGCAACGTTATAGTACTTTGCTTTAAGCATTTAACATTAGGAAATCAAATACCTTAGAGAGTTTTTGATCATGTAATGATGTTGTGTTGCAGATGGTACAGCAGGAATCTGAACAGAAGCAAAGCAGAACAACTCCTTAGAAATGAGGTGAGTTCTGTACCATTGTATTAGCAATCACAGGATTTAGTCTTTTATTAAAGTTTAATTTTAGCACATGCAAATCACAACTTCATTAGAAAAGACATACAGTTTAAAATTGTTTGTGGCATGAAACTTGCTGTGCTTGCATTTTAGGACAAAGAAGGTGGTTTTGTGGTGAGAGACTCAAGTCAGCCAGGCCTGTATACAGTTTCCCTTTATACAAAATTTGGAGGGTAAGCTTTATTCTTTTTTTTTTTCCTTTTTTTCTTTTTTTTTTCCTTTGTGGCTACTCCGAACAATCTTATCTTGTTTGAATTGATTTGCATATCCAGTGTCCAATTCTGGGCCTCACAGTACAGGAGGGATGCGGAGCTGCTGGAGAGAGTCCAGCGCAGGGCGACTAGGATGATCAGGGGCCTGGAACATCTGCCCTGTGAGGAGAGGC
>JAUBNY010000372.1:3752531-3765462 GCA_032275445.1 Crypturellus soui | reverse complement strand
GAAGAGCATGTTAAGTTTAGATTCAATCGAATGATGATTTAGGAGAGATGTATATTAAATGTGACGGCTATTTTTTTGTGCATTCAGTGATGCAAGAATACTTGCACATACACACACATATATAAAGGGATAGAGATCTAGTTAAGGACTTTTTTTTTATTAATCAGTGTATCAACCACATTATTTAAAGTGGGGAAATGTGTCTCAAGTATTTTTCTGTACATTCTCTCCAATAAAATTTAATCAGATTTACAGTGTAAACCACTGCATATTTTTATTCTATGTGATAATGTTGATTTCAGAAATCATAGAGGAGGCATTCGACATTACCAGATTAAGAAAAACCACCTGGAACAGTATTATGTAGCAGAAAAATATCTCTTTTCGTCTATTCCTGAACTCATCCAATATCACCAACAGAATGCTGCAGGTAACACATGCAAATTGGTAAGGCTTTACTGCTGATGATCATTAGGAATTTAAGAGAACATAAATAACCCTTTTTGCATTCCTTTCCTTATAAAAAGAGGCACAAGTTTCCTAGTTGATGACAAGCTCAAATATGCAGTGAGCCTCTTGCCAAAGCAGTTGCTGCGACGTGCACATACCATGTGGGAAGTGAAACTGCCGAGCCAATGCACATGAATGAAATGAATTTTACAGAATTAGAAGCCTCACCTTCACCTGCTCTTCATGCTGCTGGTTCATGCTTGACTGCATGTGACTTATGTTCAGTTTGGTTGTCATTCTTTGCTCGTCTGAAGCGCAGAAACTTGCATGCGTGCAATTAAAGAAAAACAGGAAATACCCTCTGCCTCAGCACGTGGCATTTTATTGATTTTGCCCAAACCCCCAGACAGTTGAAAGGCAGAACTGGGGAGCACAAGGGCTCTCTGAGGCTGATTTAGAACTGCCAGAGGTAGCCACCTCTGGCTGGCTGCTGATGTCAACCTTTAATAATTTCTAACATTAAAAAAAAAACCTTTGTCTTGGCTCTGCCTATCATTTTCATACAGTCTAAAAGGTTTCTGCCATGAAAGAGGGGAAATGGGAAAAGATGCAGAGAGCCCCTCACACTGGTGAGGAAAGAAAATACAGAAATATATAGAGCGTTTTTCCTGAGAGAGGAGGACTGTAGGAAATCCATGAAAGAGAAAAAGATCTGAAAGTAAGACTTGGGGGAAATGGAAAGATGTAGAGAGCGCTTCGGAGGCAGCAAGTGAAAAAAAAAGGGAAGCATCCAGCTCCCTTGTGCTTGCGGGAAAGCAGGCAGCAACAAGACGAGCCTTCCAGGTGTCGTAGGAAAGCACCAAGGGACGGTTTCACTGGTACAGCTGGCTCGTGAACTCAAAGGGAAGGAATGACAAACAAAAACATTTCTGGTGATGAGAAACAAACCTGAAAAATCCTGCTGAAGGGGAAAGTCTCAGTGGGTGATACTGTGTGTTTAAGATTACCAGCACACTGGAAATTTTCAGGAGTATCACTTTTGGTTGTATGGAGGTATACTTTTGCAGTGGGCTAAAGTTCATAGTAGAATAATAATGCACTTTCAAAGGTGTAAAATGCTATGAAAAAAAATATAACTAATTAATCAACAATTTTGGATAATGTTTCTTTGAGATAGGAACTGCCTTATCATATATACTGGTACAATGACTGGCTAAATCTCAGCTGGTATCCCAAGGTACTACTGTCATATTGTGATACAGCTGTTAGCAATACTTAATAATAAATAAAACCAATTATATGTCACGTGGCAATTATGACAACACATGTCTCCCTAAACAGGAACTCACCTGCCAGGCTGAAAAGAGGCAGTCCTCTCACTCCCTGTATTTAGGACCCTAATGAATATAGTCTTCCTTAATATCTTCTCACTTTAATGTGAGAAACAAGATATCTTTTCTGAGCAAGCTATTTTTTGAGAACATACCCCGTACAGCATGGTTAAAAACGGGATAATTGGTCAACAGAATATTAATGCTTTGCCTCCTACAGGGCTTATCACTCGTCTCCGGCATCCAGTTGGATCAATGGGATGTTCTTCACCAGCAACAGCGGGATTTCGTTATGGTAAATTTTGAATAATGTTTTGGCGGATATTTAGGTATCGGTCTAGCCAAAAATTTTGTATTATATTCATCAGGTGAATTATTCAATTAGATCAATGAATTTTTCCACTAATAGCAAACACAGAAACAGTTTCATATTCCCTGGAAACACTGATTTCTTAGGAAAGTAAGAAAACCAAATGGAACATCCTTCTGGATTCGTTCAGGTTAGCACGTGTTGTGCTGCTTTTATAACCTCTAGAGCATTTCTTATATGGGAATTTTTAAGCAGACCTAAGAGTCAAATATGCATTTAATGGCCTCTCAAAGGATATCTGAATTATTTAAATGCCTAGAAAAATCTGAGAAAGATTTTCTTTGTTGATTCTGCAAGTTTTAGGAATAAGAAGAAAATCTAATATGCTGTGCATATACAGCAGAAAGTGAATATCATCTGGCTGATGAACATGTATGACAAAACAGGAATCTTCAAAATCACCTGCTATCCTGTGAATGTTCCTATGAATAGTAAGGCTTAACTACTTAACTCAGTAACTATTTCTGAAGCTATACTCTGGAGCTGGTTCAGAGTTTAAAACATCAAACATGATAATGCCAAAGAAGTTTTCATATATAATTGAAAGTGAAGAGCTTTTTAAAGTTGAGGAAATGCCTCTGTTTAGAAATTTAAACAGTGTTCACATTTGACAAGCTGTAAAATAACCCTCATATGTAACATCTATGAGCACGCAGAGCTCATATTCCAGACCCATATTCCAGCTATGAACAGTTGTGATGTGTTGCTGTGAGCACTAGCGGCAGCCTCTCCCTTGGAGCGCGGCTAGGGAATTGGCCGGACTGTGGTAACATGTTGGTTTCCTTTTGTAGAGGAGTGGGAATTAAACCCCTCTGAGCTGACGTTCATGAAGGAGCTTGGGCGTGGGCAGTTTGGAGTAGTTCAACTAGGTAAATGGAAAGCAACTGTCAAGGTTGCCATCAAAATGATCCACGAAGGTGCAATGTCTGAAGATGATTTCATTGAGGAGGCCAAAGTGATGATGTGAGTACAAAAGCTGTATGATACATAGAGATTACACTGAGATGGTCCAGAAAGAAACATAGTTAATTTTATTTATCTCAATGAATCAAAGAACACTGTGAGAACTGCATTTTTACAGTCTAAAATAGATTGCTCCAGATGGTCGATACACTTGTTGCCAGACCTGCTTTTTTTTAATAGATACTACCTTGACCTGCAAAGCTCTGTATGTGCTGAGAGCTATTCTTAAAACCGTTCAGTGGAATCTGTAATTCAGTGTCTCTAGGACCACTGACATCTTAAACTTCCCTGCCTCATCTGAGAAGTTATATTACCTTTTCTCCTGGTTTCCCAAATTACACGCTGAGGGAGTACACAGGTCAAGCCTTGAATGAGCCAATGTCCCCTGCCTGAAAGCCAAGCCTTTCCACTTCAGTTTACCAAGTCAAGGCTTTTTGGTCAGTACCTGTATATATTTAACATGTATTATGGAATGATTTCAAAGAGGGAAGTTCTTGACGAATACCGCTTGTAGAAATGTGTTGTCAGGACAGCTCTGAGAGCAGCTGCAATTGAACAGAGCTTATCAAGTGCTGAGAATGAAGAGTCTTATTACTTGCCAATGGCAAGCGATAGCCTGACTGACAGGGATGTTTTTGACAGGCACCTCTGCCACCCAAAGCTGGTCCAGCTTTATGGGGTGTGCACATACCACAGGCCTCTCTACGTTGTGACCGAGTTCATGGAGAACGGCTGCCTCCTCAGCTACCTTCGGCAAAGACGAGGGAAGCTCAGCAGAGACATCCTGCTAGGCATGTGCCAGGACGTGTGTGAAGGGATGCAGTATCTAGAAAGAAACAGGTTTATTCACCGGGACTTAGTAAGTATGATAGATTTTCTGTAAATAACAGCAGTGAAGGACTCAGCACTGTGCTCTGTGGGACACTAATATGTTTTGTAGGACTTGAGCATTGCTGGATCTAATAAACCAATAGTGTTTTCCTGATGAATGCAGTGCTTTGGCTGGAAAACAAGACTTTTCAGCTGTTCATTCGCCCACAAACAGATGGAAAAATGATGTGATAATTGAGTTAAGTCACAGCAAGCCAGGGGGTTAGCATGGAAAGACATCCACGGGATATGATCCATCCGTAGGATTACCACACACTGATGACAGTGCAGCCGTAATCTCAGCAATAAAAAAGGGCTGCAATAGCAAATAATTTTATGTAACAAAATCTCTCTCCCTCCCCTCTCTTCTGCTCTCCACTGCCTTGCCTTGAGGCTGGGATATGTGGATTGCTCTTCTCCCATATCCCTCGTGCACCTGGGAGGAGTTTCGTTACTTTCTGCTTTTTCTCCAACACTCCTATCTGGATGCAGAGCAGAAATCTTTCTGCTCTACCTCTCTGGCTGCTTGGAAAAATGGAAAGTCTCAAAAGCTTCCAAGAAGTTCTGATTACTTTTGTGAACAGTTTCTAAAGGCAATTTTTAAAATTCAAAGCATCCTAATACCAGCATTCAGGAGTATAGCTGCTTGGTTAGCTAAACTTTGCATCCAAAAATTTTATTTTACTGTACAGGAATATGTGAAATACATCAAGCATTACTGTACAGGAATATGTGAAATACATCAAGCATCAGCTTATACATCAAGCATTCAGTCTGATAAGTCTATGTAAATGCAATTATACAGTGATGAAACATTTTCATTGAATTGAAGCCAGAACTTCACTTTTTTTTCTTATAGTTTTGAGGAAGTCAGTCATCCCCTTTTAGAATATAAACTGTATGTGTAAGATGGAAAAAAAAAGTTGTAGTTTTCTTAAAACACTTTAGCACAGATCTCAACTCTGTTTCTCTTTTTGCCTAGGCTGCAAGGAACTGCCTAGTCAACGCTAATCACATTGTTAAAGTGTCTGACTTTGGGATGGCAAGGTACGAAGCCACTTACGTGTCTTTCTGGAGTGCTCTGTTTTCGGTCAGCAGTATCAATGCCTTTAATTAATGGCATGGCTCACTTTGCTGCTTTGGGGAGTGCCATTGCACTCAATTTCTGGGCACTTGCTGAAATGCTAGGGCTGCTGTTTAGTTGTTGCATGGTGGCTGCGTGATATATCGTTCTCTTGCTACTGGTAGAAAGTGCCTTTTTTTTTTGACATATCAAAAGTGATTTTGAAAAGCTCAGCGTGTGATGGGCTGCCAGGAGCTTAAAGAGCTTAAACCCCAAGGTTTCTGAGCACTGGGGAGGGCCGGTGTCAGCGTTGACCTTTATGGAGCTCCACGGTAGGAAGTGGCCTGTGCTCATCGAGCTGGGAGGTGGCTTTTCTGCTTAATGTGCTGACCAGCCAAAGGCGGAGAAACACTTGGTATTTCTAACCGAAGGATTCTCGCCCTCTAGCAGCTTGTGACTAAAGATTTGTTTTTAAAAGGTTACCCTAGCCCATGACAATGCCTGCTGGTTGCATTGCTCCCTACAAGGGCTACATCAGCATCAAGAGGCTGAACTCATCCAAATTCACCAAAAAACAAGCATAGTGAGGGACAAAAAGGTTGCCAGGATCCAACCTGAGTAAAAGGGACCTGAGTGGCTCACGGTGGCCAAGAAGTGGGTATGGTGACCTAGCACGAGGTGGGTGTTGAAGGAACCTCCCCCGATTCAAGGAGGCCACCACAAGGCCACCACAACCCACTCTGATCCCTTAGAGCTCGCAAAGCTACCGCCACCGGCCCTTTCCCACCCACAGTGACCTCCTTCTGTGCCCGCACCAGACTAAGAAAGGGAAAACGAAGCAGCAGTTTCTCTGGGTGACCTCATTACGTGCACTAAAAGGAGCTCACGCTGCTGCCTTCTCTGAGAACACCTTTGCTAATGTAGGTTAATACCAAGAAAATGTGCACAAAACTTGTACGTGGGCAGGGGTCGGTTTGCCAGCTTTGCAAAACGTTGCCCTCGAAATTCCAGAGCCAAAGTCCCCTCATCTGGGAGACCTTCACATAGCTCCTATCAGCAATTTTCTTTGCCCTTTCAGTGCACTTGGAATAATTTTTTTGTAACATGTCTCACTACTTGCATAACACAGAGGGTGCTCAAATATATGATGCAATTGCTTTGTTTTTCTATATTGACACAATATTTTTGTTGAATTATAAATTGCCTGGAGAAATGTAACCAAAATAACTTGCTCTTGAACTATCATTAAAATATGTTCGGTTTCTTGATTTCTTCTTTTAAGGTATGTCATTGATGATGAATATATCAGCTCTTCAGGTGCCAAGTTTCCAATCAAATGGTCATCTCCTGAAGTTTTTCATTTCAAAAAATATAGCAGCAAATCAGATGTCTGGTCATTTGGTGAGTTGATTAGTTTAATGTGCAATGTAGTGTGTTTCTCTGAAATATCTGATAAGATTTAGAGAAGTGCAATGTTCTATTGACATTACCTTTAGCTTATCTGTAGCTTTAGTCCTCCCCCTTTTTTTAAATCTCACCTACATTAGAAGAAAGTGTTCGTGAATAGAAAGGCTCTCTACTCTTTTAGGAGCTCAAGGACCTGGTGTGCATATCCACATTCTTTATCCTACCTCTCCTACAAAGCAGAAATGTCATGATTCCTAACATTTATGTTTTTTCTAGGAAATTTATCAAACACAGTATTGCACATTGATCTACATGTGGTCCAAAAAAATCTCCTGTTCCTCTGCTAATTATGAAAATACTTATCCACCCAACCCCTAGTTGTCAAAAAAAAAATTTGACTGAAATAGGCATTCTTTATATTGGTACCATTAGCCAAACATATATTCGTTTCAGTAATTTAATAGGCTACTTTCTTAGCTGACTTAAATAGGGGGAAAATTGTATAATCTGAAAAGTTTACCAATTCTCTCTTCAGTTCAGGTTGCTCTTATTTTTTTGTCTTATTCAGAGCAAGGAATGTTTTTTTCTTTCCTTTTTTTTCTTTTTTGTATGACTTTCTAATGTCAAATAACTGTCAAGTAACTTGTTGTCCCTATTGTTTTTTCCTCCCAAATGTTCATTTCTAGGTGTACTGATGTGGGAAGTCTTCACAGAAGGCAAAATGCCTTTTGAAAGTAAATCAAATTCAGAAGTTGTCCGTGAGATTTCTGAGGGTAACCGACTTTATCGACCATATCTGGCGCCACACACTGTGTACAAAGTCATGTATAGCTGCTGGCATGAGGTGTGTTGCTCTTACTGTCTTGTGGCATTACTTTACTGTATTCTTCATTTGTAATGCAGACCTAAAGGCAGCCTTGAGACATGAGGCATTAAATTTCATACCAGTGTTATCAGTTTCTCTAGCTGGTTCTCTTCACAAATCATGGCTAAGCTTACAACCTCCATTTCTTTTGGTTGTTACATCCAACAGATGTACGGCACGTCATTAATACAATAGGTCTACATCATTCTTGCTCTTGAGTATTCCTCCTCAGCTCAGGTATCACTCCTCAGCTGCGTTAGATGTAGGACTTCTTTCACACCCTGTCATAGTTTTCTCCAGCTCTACTCGGAATGATCATCTTAACATATTCCCGTACAAAGCAGGGCTGCCTACAAAGTGCAGATTTTAGAGCCCCTTCTTGAGACATGTATATCACTAGAGCTGTAGTAACGTAGCAGACAGTTTCCTTCCTGCTCTCTTATGCTTCCCCTTTTCACTCCCTCCACTCCAATTCAGTACTTGCCTGCATGTTCTTTATCCATTGCTCCAGTAACTCTTTCTTTCTAAACTGTAGAAGAAGAACATGAATTTCATCAACCTCTTCATCTGAGTAATTTCTTACAGTTCCTCCTGAAGCATCTACAGGAAGCAAATTTTTCATTTTAGATAAAAGTACTCTCAGAAGAACTCTGTGTAAGGTTTTCATTTAAATAGGCAGGCACACACTGACTGTTACAGCAGGATCTTATTGTTACCTTGATGTCCTTTATCCCATGTCTCCTTTCTAGCCCTTATCCTAAAGCTAATACCCAACTTCTAGACTAATAAAGTTGGTGTAAGAGACTAATCTCAAACTGCAGAGCTTGCTTGCTTGCTGCAAACAGCTGATGGAATGACAGGCTGGCAGAGAGAGATGGGAAGAAATCATGGTTTTTGTTCTGACATCTACCAACACAATTTTCCATACAGCAATACATGAAATAAATAACATAGTAGGATAGATCCTTTCTCAGCAGCCCAGATAATGTCCCTCAGCATCATGGTTTCCTGAGTGTTTTCTAACGCCCCCTTGCAGCTGGAAAAACCCTATGGAAATTCTGGTCCAGAAACAAAATAAATGATCCTTAAAAAAATCACTTTGAAAAGTGATTATGCTTATAGTTTTAGGAACCTGTCTATTGACTTTCTAACACATGGACTTGAAGAACACATTTCTTTTCTCTTAAGTGATAAGCTCAATCTTTTTTTTTTCCTTTATTAGTAGAATCAAATGTAATTTTAAGTGGTAGCTTATTTCTGTGTCTACTACTATTCTGAAGTCTACTACTGTAATTGATCTACTGCTAATATATATTTATTCTCTACTTTCTTTTCAGAAACCTGATGGACGTCCTACTTTTGCAGAGTTACTAGAGACTCTAACAAATCTAACAGAGATGGGGTAGCCAGGTTTTACACACTTCTTACTGAAACATTAGCATCATGACTCTCAACAATGGAGTTGATACAAAAAGATCAGTCCTTTACAATCTTCTCTACTTATATTACAGTGTCAAGTGTCAGCACCCTGCATATTGGAGCAACTGTTCAGGTTTGGCCTAATTTCATTTTAGTCATTTGAGCTCAGAAAACTGGTTTTGGACTAGAAAACCGTTTGTTTTCAAATTCAGGGAGAAAAGTGTCCTGTCTGAAAAGCAGTAGCTAAGCTTTCTTGCCCTGTAGGTCTTTTCTTTTATTTTTTTCTTCCAAACAGATTTTCACTAATTTCTGTAACAATATTAATAAGAAATGGTTTGCTGCTTAATATGGTTTCATGGACTGGGGAATACAGATGGGTGACAGCAAAAGTGATGCTGCAGCTCTAAGGAGGTTGAGTTTAAAGCCGAGGCCCTTTGCACTGCGAGGCAGGGGGTGCTGAGGCAAAGCACCAGGGTTCCAGCAGCGGCAGCTATGGTGGTGCTGAGCTCACCGACCGCCACCGGAGCAGCAACCCGTGTTTGCCCCTCTGTAACCCAGACTTAGGTTAATGTTCACGCTTCTTTTTTATCTTCATTTTGATCAATTACAGAGAAGGAAAAAGCTATTACTTAGTAGTTTAAAGATGGTTATTTAATATTAGAGTTAGGCCACCGACAATATATTGTTTCTTAATGTGTGATTGCATTGTGACTTATTTATAAACATGTGCAGATTTGATTTTATAGCATTTTTAGACAAAATACTTAAAACTAGCTGAAGAATGAAGAAATTCTCTGCAATTTATTTTTACTTTTTTTTTCTCCATTTCTGAATTTTAACAATAGCTGCAACAATAAATGAAACATCTCAATCTTCCTACAATAAATGAAACCTCAATCTTCCACAATTTTGAATATCTAGGAGATGACAGTATCTCTAGGTCAAGTCCCCTCTCAGTATTAATAGCTTGCCTTTTGATAGATTTTATCCCTGGGGAAAGAAAGCTCTTCTATCATTTATATTTTGGGGACTGTTGTCAAATACAGTTTTAAGGTATTGCTACTTCAAGTGAAAAACGGTATCTTTATCCTTTTTTTTTGTTATCTGCTAGAAGAATAAAGTAAAATAAAGTAACACTTCTGTGCTTTGTGCTCACAACAGTTTTGTGCCTAGGCCACAGTCATGCATTGCTTTTTAACCAATGATGCTCTATAAATGCCAAATTCAATGTATATCTGCCATGTAAAAGTACATGAAGCCTTTGAATAGCATATGAAGAATATGAAGCATATGAAGTATTTGTTTTAATAGCTCTTGGGAAACAGGTTGTGCTACATTTATGACCACAAGTTAATATATAGCTAGCAGATTCAATGCTACTGGGCAATAAAAGGAAGCCTGACGTGCGCGAAGGCCCTGCTTGTGCTTGTGCTGGCGCGCGCATGCGCTCAAGCACCGCACGCCTCTTGTGTCCTGAGCAAATAGTGGTGCCACTTGGTCCCCAACTGCTCGGTAAGCTCTTATTAACACATATATAGAGGTACTTTTAACTGCAAATAGTGAATGCCTGACTTGGAATAAATTAATCTGCGCCACAACTTGCTTGGCAGCATTGGAAATCTGTGCTTTATCAGCAGAGAGGAAGGCCCAGCAGGACAAAGGTCAGGTATATTAGCCTTATTTACTTACTAAAACAAGGTACACCCATTAATAAAGTTTAGCAATTACACCCCAGGCCTCACAGGTCCTGGGAGCTTAGCTCAGATGCCAACCGTGTTCAAAAAGGCAAAATTGAAGCACAGGAATGGGGCAGCTGGGGGCACGCAGGGCTCTGCTGGCTGGCATTACCACTATTTTTGACTTTTAAACTCTTGTGTGC
Source organism: Crypturellus soui (assembly GCA_032275445.1). NCBI lineage: Eukaryota > Metazoa > Chordata > Aves > Tinamiformes > Tinamidae > Crypturellus > Crypturellus soui. Next base: position 3,754,845 of record JAUBNY010000372.1, on the reverse strand, counting down.
TTGCATGAGAGACACCTAGTCATGAGGCTGCATGAGTAGTCAGCACTTGCGAAAATCCAGCTCATCGTTGAACATGAGGAAACAGGCTTGCAGCCAGGCAGTGTCAGGGATGAGGAAAGAATTCAGAAATGCCCATTTTGGGGCACAAATCACTTTTTAGGTTTTGATAGAAAACAGAAGCATCCAAAAATCACTGATGAACCAGTATTTATCATCAGATGGCGATGATTCATCTCCTGAGAAGCATTCCTGACAAATAACGCAGATCAAGTACCTGTGGATACGAGTTCACATCCAGTTGTTTTTCAGAGCAATTTTTTTCTCCTCTCTAAACAATTACATGACAGAGAAATAGCTGCATAGTTACTTACATATGGCCTCACTTCCATATAACTTCTTAATTTATCTGTAAATAAATATAGAATATACAGTAGAAAAGCCTGTAGCTTTTTAAAAAAAAACTGCAAGAAGGGATTCTGCTAAAGGAAGCTTGGAAGCCATTCACTTAAAGAGAGTTTCCAAATATACTTGCCCGCTTTGTTTTGCTGCAACTTAAACAGTAACTAAATGTTAGCCACAAGTGTGCAATTCCAGGAATATGTCCAGGTTTCAACTGTGATAAGTAAAATGGGGTTTAGGTTTGGAATAAGAATCACCTTCATTGGGGCATGGCTGTTTTAGACTTGGCTGGGAGGGCAGGGAAAGAAAGATGGTAGAGTACGTTTCTATAGAAAACTATAATCCTTCCAAATTCCCTACAGGTTACTTACTCAAGTCTCCTTGACCTCTTCACATTTAATCAGCACTGCTACGTAATGAATTTAATTGCCCACTTGCCCTGAGGTACTGCGAAGCTGCCAACATGGCCTTTTATCAGCATTTAAAAGCTGGAGTTTGGTTAGCAATGTGTTGTCTCTGAGGTTTTTTTTGTTCTAGCCCTTAACCATCCCCTGGTTTTGTAAGAATTCAGATAACTTTAAATGATCACCAAAATCCTTTCTGCTGACAATGGGCATTATAAAAAAAAAAAAAGAATTTGCTAATATATTGCCTTTGGTGTTTCGAACCCATTATTTTTGCCCCCCAACATGCATGTCTTCCAACAGCTGGCTTAGCCATCAGCATTAGCTGTTCCTTTTTGAGACTTATCCATGACCCAGCTAACAGTAGCACATCGTGGCAAAGACGGGTAACCATCTATGAGGATCCCAAACCTCTCAGTCTCCCCTTACTCTTCCCCCAATCCCATTACAGATTCTTTAGCTAAGTGAGAAGATACAATAATTCCTCTCTTGGCTTTTTCAGAAGAGTTTCATTTATCTTTCCAAATACAAAAGCTACTGATGCTTTTATTTGACCATCACCAGCTCAGATGCACATGAACTGCAAGATTATCAGCTAGACAGTCATCTTCATCTGGAATGACAAATAGTCATATATAGGCCCAGCTACTGAAGCCAAGGTTACTCACTTCAGATCCATTGGATAGCATTTAAATGCTTACCAGCAGCATGGCTTTTATTGCTTTTCCTCCTTAAAAGCAATCAAAAACAACAAGACAAGACAATTTGGTCATTTAGTACTCAGTCCATGAATATTTTATTACAATAATAGTAGAATTTCATTAAAAAATAAGAATTATCCGAAATTAGTAAATATAAACATTTTCAAAAGTAACATCTCTCATAGCAAATGTTAATGTATACAAAAAGAATCAATAATTTATTTCTTAGTATTATGGATAGCATGAAAAATAAGCTTTAACTTTCCCTGGAGAGGTTATTTTATATAAAATTAGCTATGCATGTCCAGGAGGAGGTAAAAATTATTGCTTGGTATAAGTTAATTGATTGTTAGGTGTACGCATGGAAAAAAACATGTCCCTGTCAAAAAAAAAACTGTAGTACTATATGTAAAAAGGCAAACATATATCCACGCAAGAATTGGACTGGTTACTCTTTCCTACCAAAAATCCCTTCAGTCACACAAATTGATAACTATATAAGCAAGTAGTACAGCCACCAGATGTGCAAAATTATTTCCTTTTTTCTTTTTAGGGTAAATGAATATTGTCTTCTTCAGTTATTCTACAATTTATGAGCAATGCACACTGCAAAAAACAATATGAGTTTTGTAAACAAAGTTTATACAGAATCACAGAATGGTAGAGGTTGGAAGGGACCTCTAGAGATTGTCTAGTCCAACCCTCTGCTCCAGCAGGGACACCCAGAGCACGTGGCACAGGGCGGCATCCAGGCGGGTTGGGAAGATCTCCAGAGAAGGAGACTCCACAGCCTCTCTGGGCAGCCTGTGC
>JAUBNY010000372.1:3712488-3723870 GCA_032275445.1 Crypturellus soui | reverse complement strand
GCCCCCCAGAGCCCGCGGCGGCGGCGGCGCTTGGGCCGCGGGGGGCGGCGGCGAGGCGGCCGGCGGTGAGTGCCGGGAGTCCCGCGGCCGCGCAGGCCGGGCTCGGGGCTGCTGGGCCTTCCCAGCCGGTGGTCAGGCTCGAGGGGAGCCCCGCCGGGAAGGTGCCCCGGTGCAGGAGGCTGTGGTGGTGTTCGGGTAAAAGCTTGTGAGCTACTTAGGTAGGGAAGCGCCACGCACTTCTGCGTGGCAGCATATGGCTTGTAAGGAAGCGTTTAGAATTAAACTGGAGCAAAATAAGCTTACTGTATATGTTGTATGTAATAGATAGGGAAAGCTCTCGTTTAAGAGCTATGGTCTATTGATGGCTTTTACAGGTGTGAGGTATGCTATCTTGAAAGCACTGTGGTTCAGTACTGAACTCCTAAGTTGTATCATTTTTCTCTCCAAGTGAGACTCCTCCTCTTGTTCACATGCAGTAACTTAAAGAAACTGCGTATTAATGAATATAGTAATTTGTAATGTTGTTTCTCACGGACCTGCTGTTTAGCATGTCAATGAAAGTCATAACTTAAAAAGCAAAGCAAGCAAAAAACGCAGCTGAAATGTTTATAGAAATTCCTGTAGGGTTTTAGGCTCAGTCGCTGTTACCAGAATTGTCTCTGAAGTTTTTTCACAGCATGAAACTTTTTTTTTTCAGTGTCCTTTCAATAAAGTACCATTATAAATTCAGTATGCTTTAGTATGTCTGGTTTGGCTCTTGAAAAGTAATTGAGAGATAATACTTCTTGTTGTGAAGTGATATTTTTTGGATAGTGAGCAATAAAGAATAAAGTGCAACTTATTTTCTTATGTAATATTGGAAACGTAACAAAATACTGCACTTAAAACCTCAGGTCAGCAAGAAAGAGAAGGGTTGTTGAAAACATGCAGTATTGAATATGATGTTATGGTTAATTATAATATTAATCATCACTAATCTGTTATTTTAAACAGAACTATCTTCGCAGAGAAAATTTGATGAAATTAAAAAGGCTAACCAAGCTGCAGCAAAAAAGCTAGTTGAAGACCAACTGAGTTCCTCATCTGAAGATGATGATGAAGATGCTGAAGGAAAGCAGGGAAAGATTTTGGCCAAAACATTTACCATTTATACAAGTCAAACTGGTAAAGTATTTTCATATATTTTCTTTATTGGTATATAACAGAATAGACCAAGTTGTGTTACTGGCTACGTGTTAAGAGTTTTGGATAACTGAGGGAAAGAGGTTTGCTCCACTATTTGTATTTTCTTATAAAAAATATTAATTCCCAGCAGTGCATGCTAGCTGTGTTTCCTGTCCTTTTGCATAGAATCAATACATAGTTTCAAAACTGTCTTAAGTACTTTAAATAAGTTTTTTGATAATATATAATTGGCCTCTGTTCAGAAAAAATAATCTAGTCTAAGCACGTAGAGAATAGCAGATGAAATGTTACTGATTGCTTTGAAAATATTTATACATTAAAGATGGAGATGCAAGTGAACTGGAACGTACAAGACAATACATGAATGAAGCTTTTCAGTCTGGGGCTATGACATGTCTGATCTGCATTGCTTCAGTTAAAAGGAATCAAGCTGTAAGTATTTTACAAAAGTCTTTAAGATATTACCCATGTTAGTAATTAGGAAGCAACCATAACTGGCTGGATAACTTTTTAAAATTATATTACTAAAGTGATTCTTGGAATTGTGAACTTTAAAATGATAGAGTACTAAAAGCTACATCTGTTCTGGATTTTTCAAACACTTATTTCTGTAGTACTTGTAATACATAGCTTGTAATCAGAATATGCAGTTCTTGACATGTTTGCGTTAATAATATGCAACATTTATTTTTCCGTTGGAGAGAGTAGCATACAAAAAACTATGGGAAGTCCAATACTTGCAGTAATATATTCATTAAGCATTGACACTGTAGAGTTGTAGTTACCAGAGGAGGAAATATTAGGAAATGAGAAAATATTATTACATTTATAGTAGGGAAACTAAAACTTTTAATATTAATAGTTACAGATGTCAATAAGGGAAGAGAGGTTGGGAGATAAAGAGTTTGATCTAAGTACTGAGATTTTATTTCGTGTAGCTACATTTTTTTCATGGGAGAAGTTTTAGGACAAATCTTTCCCAGTGTTAATGAAGTAACTTTGGTTTGACTTTGTCCCAAACCTGTTTCTACTTTAGTTATTTGACTCAAATATAAAAGCAGTGGGCTAAGTAGGCCATTGTCTGCAATGGTGTGTTTAGCATTTAGAGAAAAAAAAAAAAGGTGCAAAAAAGCTTTAGTTTCTTGTGTTGAATAACTACTAATTGTATCTAATGAAGTTGTGGTCATTAACTTTTTTGAGAAAAAATATATTAAAAACTCATTACTCATATTGCTGTGTATTTTATCCATAATTTTCGGACTTTGAAAAATAATTACAGTTTGATTTTTAAAGTCTTCTGTCTCTTGATACAGTTAATCTAATTTTTCATCAGAAGTGAGATAATTTGGAAACTTTGAAGTCTTTTGTTATATCTAAATGGTTTGTTAATTGGCCTGAGTGTTTCAGTCAAATATATTTATTTAGGGTCTCCTATTCAGCTTTAATTTTGGGAAGCTAGATTCCAACCTTCTAGAAACTCATGTCATTAATTTTGCTGTCTTGTAAGTAAATGGAAAAAATCTTCTTGTTTTAATAGTAGGATTTTATAATAATAGCATATGTGATATCATTAAAAAAAGTTTAAGCTTAATTTTTCACTTATCAAATTGATACTTTCCACATACTGATGCCTGAACCATTGTCAACTTAGAGTGGTTATAACAAAATCATAAAACTGCACCTATGGTATTTAAATTACTTCCCAGAAGCAGGCTGGTATCTTGAATAAAACATTGTGATTTCATTCCGGAACTGCCACAACAATGCACTGAGAACAAAGACATAAAGATTTAGTGATGGAAACAATACTGGCAAAGCTAATTATTGCTTAAACAAATTTGCTTTTAGTTCTGTTCAGTTTTATACCTCTTGTTCTTTGAACAGTAAACTGTGAGTAGGAAGGCACACTTCTACTTGAATTCCTTACTAAGGGAGAAACCTGATACAGTTCATGACTCCCTGGAGGGCAGTTGTGAAGACAATGAAGCCAAGCTCTTCTCTGCAGTAAGACAAGATGTAAAAAGGAGCAGTGACACAAATTGAGGCTGGGGAAGTGTAGGCTGAATAATAGGAGGGTAGTGTGGCTCTGTTTGCCCAGAGCGTTTGTGGAGTCTCCAGTCTTCCAGATTTTCCAAACTTCAAACTTGTCTGGACAAAGCTGTGGCTGACGTGAGCTAAGTAAGCAGTGGTCCCAGGTCAGACAGGAGGTTGGACTAGATGACTTCAAAAGATGTGTTCAAACCAATGTTTCTATGATAATAAGTTTTTTACTACAGTGAAAGCTACAGTGAAAATTTTCAGCAGTAGGAAGAAAAGATAACCCAAGGATGATTCTCTAATAGTAAAACTGTATTAATCTGACATAACAAGAAATAAAATCTGTATTTGGAAAAGCCTTTTCTAAAGTGTGAAAATAGCAAGCTGTTTTTCTTTAGATAATGGGGCTTTTCATCAATTGAAAGGAGAAGAAAACGAATATAGAACAATCTGTATTTATATCTTTTTTTTTTTTTTTAAGGTCTGGAGCTGTTGTGGGTGCTTTTGTATATTTCACTTGCCATGTATCCAGAAGTGGGCCAAGGACAGCCTTTTCCTTGTTTCTTCTCCTTTGACGGATGATGATTTTGGAAAGAAAGATTATCCGTGGCCATGGTGAGCTGTTCATGGTACATTTACTAAGAGGCTTTTGTTGTGGAAAGTGTTTGAACTGGAGTTTCTTTAGAAAGGAGCAGAAATTGTAAATGAAAAACTAGAAAAATACATTTAGAATACTTAGTTTTTGGTTTTTTTTAAATTATTTTGAAGCGTTCAGTAACATTGTTCATTTAATAGTGGTATTAAAAAGCTATTGTATCAAATTTTGTTTTAACTTGTGAAAAGTAGTAGCTTATTATGTGTTCCAAATTCTAATATTTAAATAGTTTTAGGTATTTTAATGTCAGTTTTAAAATCAGCCCTACTGTGTGCAGTAAAAGAAAATCAATTTTGAAATAGATTCAGAGATTTTTATTCCCTATATCATACATAAGTCTTACAGTTTTGTGTGAAATTGTATGAAGAAAGCATATTATGACTGCAAGAGTAATGGACCTTGCTTTTTTTTTTTAAGTAGATTTGAATTTGGAAGATCAAGGAAGGTCAAGTTTGACATTTTCTCTTGTATTTGCGGACTAACTTTTATTTAGGAACTTAGGAATTTCTAGCGATATCTTTGAGACATCTAACCTATCAAATCTGGTTGAAAGTACCTCATGGTTTCAGAATCTCTGGCATTACAGGATCTAAGGCATCCAGGTTTGCTTAGGAAATGGGCGGAAAAATTGTTGGCAGGCAGTGTCTTATGTTCTGTACAGAATGACAGTGCCTGTTCAGCTACAAACTAGTTTCATTTTTAAACATAATTTTTAAATATATATAGAATTTCCAGGCAGATGTTAGTTTATTTAACATTTGAGCACATGGTGAAGTGGTTTTAATTGCTTTATAAAAATGGCTTATGGCCTTTAAGATGGTTGCATTGATAAGTCATTTGACAAAAATGAGTGCTTAGGTCTTTTGTACTTCACTAAGAGGAGCTCTCTGTCTGGTTACACAGATGCGAGCTACTTTGTTTCCTCTTCCACTTATCACTTCCCTTATCCATGGCTTGCATCAGAAAATGCTTATGGTTCATAGCACCAGCAAGCTCCAGATATTTGGTGTCTGTCTACTTTTAGGAACAAATTATTTTTTTATTTATCTGATATTCTGAAGGCTTACAAAGAAATTTATGTGCATTATAATTCACACTGATCTCTAATCTGTAAGAAATGTAATAGCTAAGATGCTGAACTAGTATAATGAAACTCAGGTAAACTATTATGTATAGTTTTAATAGCCTCATTAAATCTTATTTTATGTAGTTTAGAAATCTCTACTGGTAAAAAATATTTTTTCTCTTGTTTTTATTGATTCTGTGTAAGAACATTAACTCTTTGTTGCATAAACTTCTTCGCTGGTATTTGGAATAAAAATGCTTATAGGTGCTTGCTGTGCTTATTGTCTTTGTATATGTGTTTATAGAGGAAAGAAAGATTGTAGTGGTAAGATAATTCCTTAGATGTTCTAACAAATATCCATTGTAAAACCTGACATATAGCAAGACCTTTGTATATAGTAAATGTGTTATTGGTTATTCTAGCTTTAAAAAACAACAAAAAATATTAATCAGTGGCTTGGTAATTGTCTTGGCAAACTGAAATGATAACAACTTTCTCTGCCTTCTCCACTCTGTTTTAGTCCAAAATGTAGGTTTGAATACAAACGGTCTGAAACTCCTGCTAGATATTACTGTTATTGTGGAAAAGTGGAAGATCCAGCACTGGATCCATGGCTGGTACCTCACTCCTGTGGTCAAGTATGCGAGAGGGAATTCAAACCTTCTTGTGGGCATAAGTGTTTGCTGCTCTGTCATCCAGGTAAATCTGTTGCATCTCTTGATTATATTACCTGCATTTATGCAGTTGTGATACAATCTTACTTAAAATCTGTTTGCTGCATTTGGAATTCACAGAATAAAACAAGTATCAGTAAAAACTGCATTATATTTAATAGCCAACAACGAGTTATTCCTTTTTCCCATACTTAGGACCTTGTCCTCCTTGCCCAAAGATGGTCACAACAACTTGTTTCTGTAAGAAAGCTAAGCCAGTTCCCCGAAGGTGCAGTGCGAAGGAGTGGTCATGTCATCTACCGTGTGGGCGAATGTTGCCGTGTGGGCAGCACACCTGTGAGAATCCTTGTCATTCAGGTAGACTTGCCCCCCTGAAATTTCAGGGGACTCATCTCCTTGATTTGTTAAGCACTCATTGCTCTATTCCAATTTATATTAAAAAACAAACAAAAAAAAAAAAAAAAAACAAAAAACCCCCCATTTTTTTACTTACTGTCACTTCACAATCACCTTTAGGAAATTGTAAGCCTTGTCCACGAGTCAGCAAACAACAGTGCATCTGTGGAAGGCAAACAGCAGAAAGACTATGTGCAAGTCCTCAGTGGCAGTGTGATCAGGTAAGCTGCATGCGAATGCACTCCATAGATTTTTTTCCTCATCTTGGAAAATGTGGTTGTTTAATATATTGGAAATTGAAAGCAAAAAATATTTTTATTTGCACTTAAGTTAAAAATAAAATAGGCAGTACTGGTGAATTTACTTTGTGGCCTAATTCATTTCTGACAATAGTTAGTTTTTCGCTGTTTTGAAGTTTTGCTAGCTTAGGACAGTGAATTTGAGCTTTTATAATTTCTTTACTGTGTACTTTTGATTGAAATTTCAACTGTCATCTTCAAAAAGTAAGTATGAAACAGCAGCTTAGTAGATAAGCTTCATGCTTATTTAGTTCTAGTGGCCACTGATAGAATGAAAGCTTTCTGATTCATTCTTTGAAATGAATTGTGGCTCATTCTTAGAACCAGAGCTATGGACTGATGAGCTGTAAAAATTCGTAAAGCCGGGGAGGAGCAGCAGGGGATTCTTTGGTGCTGGTAGACTCCACAAACTTAGCATTTGATAATAAAATTGTTGCAATTGGCTTTTCATTGCTCAGAAAAATGTTTAATTCCATGTAGACATCTTCTACCTCTATCCCTTGTTCTTCTCTCTTGATTGTCTTTTTTTTTTTTTTTTTTTTCTTTTATGAGGAGGATTTGTTGCTTTATGTTGCATTCACTTGGAGTTTTCTGAGTTTTTCAGGTGTGTGGGAGAACTTTGCCTTGTGGTAATCATACATGTGAGCGAGTTTGTCATGCTGGTCCCTGTGGAGACTGTCCTCGTTCTGGAAAAAGATCGTGTCCATGTGAAAAATCAAGTAAGCTTCTTCCTCCTCCTCCTCCTCTGTGGCTTCCCACTGAAAATTCTTGTTTGTGGCAAGGCTTATAAAAATAACGGGAAAAAAAAAGGCAGCATTGGGCTGTGAGTAGTTGAGGTCATTTCTGCAGTGTAGGGTTCATAAGAGCTCTTGGAAACAGTAAACTGAAAGTTCTTATTAACTCTTTTGCTTAATTCTTTTAAAGGCTTATTTAGAAACAGAGTTTTAATTGACTATGTGGATAAATCCAGAGAAGCTCTTCAAAAGTGGGAGAGAATCAGGGTATTCAAAACTATGTTGCTTTTTTCTTTCTCCTTTCCTCCTCCAATCTTGCTTTTTCTTTTTTTTCCCTTTTGTCTAGAGTTTATGCTGCCTTGCACCGAAGATGTGCCTACCTGTGGTGACAGTTGTGACAAAGTTCTAGAATGTGGCATCCATAAATGTTCACAGCGCTGTCATCGAGGTCCCTGTGAAATATGCAGACAGGTTAGTCTTACTGTAGCATATTCATGTTTGATTAGGGTTTTGAAAAATCTTCCAAAGTTTACAACCTTCTGTTCAGAAAATGTAGAATAGCATCCTTCTCCCAGATTTGAATTAATACCTGTGCAGATTTATCAGATGTCTTGGAGAACTTCATGGCGGTGGTCAATTACTGAAGCAGGGATCAGTTTGTATTTTATTAAGCATCTTTTAAAACATGCTTATATTTTTTACAAGTGTTCTAGCTTAATTCCCATTGCTCTCTTAGTATTGTATTTCTTCATTAGTGAAATTGAAGATGCTATAACGTAATATTATTTGCTTGCTATTAAAAAGGTATTTTATTATGTCCTGAATATATTTTGAGTAGCTTTTATGGTCTGACCTGTAAAGCTGCTGCTCTCTATCAGCTGTCTTTTGTAGACCAGTCCTGGCTACAAAGCCTATTGTAGTAGTTAACTGGAATGAAAGTCAGATGAAGCTTCTTTCATAGTTCTTAAATAATGTGGATACATGATGGATGGATCATGTTATGAATTTACTGTGCTAGAGGAATTCCTTTTTTTGTATGACCTTATCTTGCATTTGCACTTGGGATCCTGCAGAACCCACTTGAGTGTTTTCCTTGATGTGTTCTACCTCCTGGTGACCCCAAGGCTGGAATTATGCAGCGAGAGGTCATCTGAAGTGCTCTGCTCGTATCGTTGATCCCACTTTCTCCTGTAGTGGCTGATCTATGCATACATGGTACCTGCCCAGCCTGGTCAACTTGCCTAAGCTTCATGACTCATAAACTGGCAGTATGCATACAGCAAATCAAAAGTTTGTCCTTTGCATTCAACTGCATCAGATGCTAGCATAGATGTATATTAAAAGACATTTGGGGTAGTTTGGAGACAAAAAACAGAAAAAGATAGTCATGATCTGAACATGAAGTTGTGTATGTTATGCTGAAACTCTGTAATGCTACTTTCAGAAAAAATTTTCTTTACAGCTCTTAGTAGGACTTTTTTTCCCACATGTTGCTTACATGCTGGATTGTGTTGGTGATTGTTTTTTTATTTATTTATATACCCTGATTTTCTTTCTCTGTTTTGCTGCCCAGGAAGTTGAAAAGCAGTGTCGCTGTGGCAAGCACACCAAGCGCATGCCATGTCATAAGCCATATCTGTGTGAGACAAAGTGCACAAAAATTCGGGATTGCCAGAAGCACCAGTGTAAGAGAAAGGTAAGTGTCTATAGGTGATCTGTTTCAAATGTGTTGCTTGTGTACTCATAAGGTGCCAAATGTTATTCTTAACTACATACGTAAAAAAGCAGGCACCCTTCATTCTACAATGTAAGAGGCATGTCCCACCTCTTACAGGATCACACACACAAACTGTCAAGTGTTTATGGCTTTTTACTTCAGTTTTCAGAACAGATGGGATAAAATAGTAGTGAGTCTTATGTAGTGAGCAGCCCTTGGCCCTAATTTCCAGAGAGAAGGAACTTCTGAGTCATTTAACGTACAATTCTTTGAATGGAGTTAATATGACTTTCTTAATTGGACCTTCTTTGGGCCTTTTCTCTGTTTTTGAGGAAGCGGTTACTAAATATTGCAATAGGAGGTATGCTAGGATTTTCACTTTCTAGGCTGACTTCTGTGGTAGAATATGATCCATAGGTTTCAGACATACAGTTAATACTACTCTAAACCATATATGTCCTGAAGTATTGTAAAAGTTGCCTGCCATTTGTAAATTAAGACATTATGAAAAGTGTGAATACTTGCCACAGAAATGCATGAAAAAATCTTTATTTTCAGGTGTTGTTATGTATTATTCTTGTTACAGTTTTATGTGGAAAGACAGCAACACATACAAACTTTACAACTTATTCCCCAAAATGTATACTTTTCTACTTAATTACAATCCTTTTTTTATATAACCTGTAAGGAGGATGCATTAATATCAGTTAACAAGAAGTACATAGAAGAGACAGGCTTGTTCTCTGACTTGTGATCCACTATGTTCTTGTTTTGAGCTGTGTTCTGATTAGAATGTATGTTTTTCCACATTATTACTTTACGTAAGAACAGAAAGCAGATCACTGTTTCTCAAATCATCTGATCTTTACTGCAAATGTATAAGGTATAAAAAGTATTTAGCAACCTCTTTTTTTCTATGCCAAGGACAAGCATAGTATAAAACTGGAAGAAGTTGCAGAGTAATGGGACCAACGGATGGAAATATTATGTGTAATCATATGATATTTTAATCTGAAATGATTTCGGATGAGTTCAAACATTCTTCTTAATTCTTTTATGCTTTTTGGAAACTGTGCATTTTTTGTTTATATTTAGGAGATGCTTTTGTTTGTGTACTTTTTGCAGTTTTGTGTTTGTATATTATAAAATGACTTTCCAGATGACCGCTTTTATACACCTGATGCAAATTTGAGGAAATGAGGAAATAAATAGTTTTATTTCTTTTTTTAAATACTTTTTTAATAGTGCTGCTCTGGAAACTGTCCACCTTGTGATCAAGTCTGTGGGCGGACTTTAGGCTGCAGAAATCACAAATGTCCTTCCGGCTGCCACAGAGGTAATATTAGACAGCAAGTTCCTAGGGTGACATAATGTTGTTGGAGTGTCAATGAATGTTTTAATTTTGCCAAGCATAGTGCCTGTGTGACCCTGTGTGGCTTAGTGAATCCTCTTCCTCTGTTTGATGTGGATTGGAAAAGGGTATTCTTCTGTTGGATGCGGGGAACGGGGTATTTGAAGGATTTCTGAAGTGTTGTTTAGAGCCTAAGGACTTATGCAGTTTAAAAAACAAACAAACAATCAAAAAAGCAAAACAAAACCATAGCTGGTTTTTCTACCAATTACCTGGTAATTTTCCTTGGCAGTATTCTGCTAAAAATGCCTCGCTACCATCACACTGCTTAATGTCAAATCTGTAGCTTGACTTCTCCCTAAATAGTTCTGTTAAATATACATAAGAAAAATGTTCATGTATGTACAGAAATGATTTTACTGGTTGAGTTTGTATGGCTCTAAAAACTCTTAAAATATCATATGTGATACTAGTGGGCTTATAAACTGAATAATATCGGAACTGGAATATATGTTGGTAACAACAAAAATAAAACTTGTTACTAACTATACAAAGGCGATAGGAAGAGTTTACAGCAGCAACCAGAGAACTTAGTTAAGAAGGAAAGAAACTGAAAATAATCAAGATTCCTTGGTAACTTTTATCACGTGCAATTGCTTTGGCATTCACCTCATAGAGGATTAAACTAGACTTCTGTTTAATAGTAATTTAATAACTGATTTTTATTTGATAGTGGTTGTATTTACAGCCTGGCTGAAAGTGACATTCATAATTTCTAGTGACAAATGGCAATGTAAAAGTAATAAAACAGTACCTATAATCAAACAAACAAAAGTAGACTTTGAAAATGTAAACGTAAAATATGGGCATTTAAAAATGTGTGCATTTAACATATCAAAAAAGTACAGTTGACAATATTTAAACAATTACTTTTGCCAAAAGGTATATCTAACGAGACTAATAACTGTGATATCAGATCAGTTTTGAAAAGAAAACTTTTGTTTGCATTGGCAAATTGAGATTGAATGAATTTAATAGTGCCTTATTAAAATATCTGAAAGTGTTTCTCATGAAGACAAGATGACATTGATTTTGGCCTTGAAGTATTTGTACTGATGTTGCCTTCTCCTTTCCCACCGCCTCAAATATTTTTGTAACTACTTCTTTACTTCAGAATATAATACCAAGTCGGATTACTTCATAGTGAGTGAACAGCCCTCAGTGACCACTAATTTTAAATAGCCTGCTTTCCAGAGAAGAAAAGAACC
>JAUBNY010000372.1:3690736-3705245 GCA_032275445.1 Crypturellus soui | reverse complement strand
GTATCACTGTCTTAGCCAGCATAACAAGTTTCAGTTTTGGCATAAATATGTGAGAGTAGTTGGCCACAGTAATGTTCTGTGTGTTTTTTCCATGCTTGTTGTCCAGTCTGCTGTGCAAACGACTCCTGTTCTCCAGGCCTTTGTGACCTGTGATGACAAGAGAAGGAGTTCAGGCATTTTTGTGAATGAATGGCATATTGTAGGCATATGCAGAGTACAGTCCCTTGTTGGGTAGGTCCAGAAAATCTTTCTAAGGCAAGTGGATTAAAATCCTACTTTGTATCGTTTTACTTTGAGGGAAACCAACATTTCCATTGCACTAAAGGGAAAATGTTCCTCACTGGCTTTTGTGAAGGGCTCTTTCCTATCTTCCCTGTTTCAGTTACAGTGCTTACCTGGTCACACAGCCAGTCAACTTGCGAATCTAGAAAAAGAAAAGGAACTTTTTAGTCAATTCCTTTTCTATCATATTCCTTCATTGAATTGACTTACAACAAAAGTGTGGTAGAGCTTGGGCAAGTGTGTGCTGCTAGGAATGTGAAGCTGGAAGAGAGAAGTAGAAGGGCTACAGTAATAAGCTGCTCAATCTGCTTAAGCTATAACAAAATCAGACCTTTAAATCCAAGCCAAAATAAGTTACATCAGAGTAACTTGTTGTATAGTAACTGTACAAGTGGTTTCTGTTGTTCTCTGCAAATTGATTGTTATTATAAAAACAGAAAAACTCCCCCACACAATAGGCTTTTGGCAGCATCACGGAAACTGAGTTTCTCATGTCAGTATTATATGGTGGTTAGAAAATGGGAATAGTGAATTCCCACTGTATTTGGAATGTGGAGGATACTCTCCACCTGGAGGAAAGTAACAGAGTTAACCAAGCCTGGAGCCTGCACTCCCTTTCTGTACTAATGAAAATCCTAAATTCACAAATTGATACTGAGCAGTGCTATAAAGCTCTGTTAACTGGGGTGTTAACCTCAAACTAGACAGTCAAGTTTCTCACCAGGAATTAAGATCCTAGTCCTGGTACAGTGCTGGTTTTCCTTCCTTCCGCACTCCTTGGAGATATATTTGGTATGGTCAGTGTTTGTTTTTCAGAATTTCTGGCTTGTAGGTTGTTTTTCGTTTGCTAGTTTTTGGTGCTTAATTTTAGAATTGTAAGATGTTTTGTTTTTATGATGACCATAGCAACAAGAACAGATGGTAAACTGCTTCAGTAATAGCTGTAAAGCACCTTGTGAATCTTTAAAGGAAGGTGAAGGCACAAGTGAAATTCAGAGAGAAGGGCTAACTTACACTGAAAACTGAGAGTGTGTTTGAAAAAGTTGGGGGGAATTATGTTGTGAGAGCGAGCTTGTTAATAAAAGCATGGTCATGATAGTATGGGAATCTGAAGACTTTGAATGGGTTTTAGTACTTTAAATTAGCAAAGATGCTTAGAAATAAAATTAGTGTGTGATTATATTAATTATTTTTTTTTTAATTTAAGGTTAGCCCGTTACCATGTCACTCTGCAGGTCCCTACTCGTGTAAAAGACTTTGTGGTCGGCTTCTTGCTTGTCAGAATCATACCTGTATGAAAGAATGTCACCATGTTACTAAAGTCAACGGTAATGCAGATGGAAAGAAGGTGAGCTGATTTTCTCTTTTTCTGTGTGTGTTTTATGTTTTTTCAATTTTGCAGAATTTGCAGCTGAGAGATGCGGAATCCAGTCCAGATTCCTCCTTCCACTGGGAGGCTTATTGACATTGTGGCAGTTGTAGACTATAAACTGGGAAGTATTTTATAAATGCTGTGGCCTTTTGTGTTATGCTAATATACTGTTTTGTTACTTTGTTTTCATCATTCAAGACTGACGGGCATCTCCTAGTGCCATTTGTCATACCTGTCTGGATCACATGGCCTACTGATAAGTCATTGAGAAAAAATGTAATCTTCTATTTAATCCCACACATTCACTTATGTACAAATGTACCTGAAGTCTGCCAAGAAACTGCTTATTGATAAGACCTCTAAGTGGGTTGAGGAGGCTGAAACACTTTTAGGGAGAAGCGCTAGAACTGTTGCAGAACTGGTGAAGACTTTCTAAAGCAATAGGGCTGCATATTCATGTTTGTCTTTACTTAGAAACTGTCATTTATGAGATTAACAAACTGTAGATTAGATATTAGTTGATGGAAGTAATATGAAATAAAAATGGAATAATGTGCAAAGTTGAAGGCTGTCTTGGCTTTGAGCAGTAGGCATGCATGGAGTGATTTGAGAAAATCATGATTTCTGAGGAAAACAGCTTTAAGTTTTTAAAGGATGACATTAAGAAGCATAATTGTGTCTCATGGCATTTAGAAAATTGAGCAAGCATTCAGTCAAATGTGCTTATATTTTACCTAAACAGGATGATTTCTCTGTGAATTCAAATCCTGGAAGTAATATTGTCATATCACTGTATGTGTTGCATTTACTGTACCGTTGTACAGTACTTTGCGGAGCCTTTGTCTCAGAAGTGACAGTATGAGCAGTTACTGCAGCTGGTGGTGCAATAACATGCAGCAAGAGAGCAGCATTACTGAAAACTGAGGGTGGCAGCTCTTCAAGCTTCTCTAGTTAGTACTGCGAGAGGATGTGGTCTTGCACCTGCAGTTGAAATGAAAATGCATGTGGCTTGGGATTATGCTTTGCAGTTTCAAGCACTCTGAGCTTTCTCAAAAATGGGAATATGTATTCTTGCAAAGTATGGGTAAATTTCACTTCTCTATTTTCTCTGAATTTTTACAAACTCAAGTTGTTTTTGACCTTTAGAACTTTTGTTCTGTTTTGTTGATAGAGACTAAGCTGCAGATGTAGTCTGAGACTGGCTGATTAAATTTCTTTTTATATGTCTGAAGAATGACTTTTCTGTCTGGAATTCAGGTTTCATTCCACATGTGCTATAAAACTGAGAAAGGCCAGTTGTTTGCCTTCACCTACTCTTACTTAAGTTCTATATGACAGTTTCCAAAATGCTTTTGGTTGCTGGTATCTTCCTGAGATGTGACATTTGGGAGGCTGAACATTGTCAATGCCCAGTGTACAAACTTTCCTTTTAAAACATCAACAAAATAGTTCAGCTGCATAAAGAGAAGTTATGGGGCTCGGAAGAAAGTAGGTGGGGGGAAACTGTAGTTAAACTCTGATGCCATTATTTTCAACAGCATAATCCTCTTAGAGAAGCATCGTGTAGCATCATTTTTGGTTGACTATTCAGTATACTTAGGCTAACCTATATGTCACTTTAAGAACTGAAATGTGATGATGTGCCTAAAATACTGTGCTGCGTAGGCCCTGTTGTTTAATCGTATCAGTTTTTCTGTGCATATTTGACTGCAGATTGGGATTGTTAAGGAGTCATCAAGAAAGTAATAGAAATAGTTTAATGGAACTTGCTGTACCGTAAGTTCTTGATCTGGACTAAGGATGACCCAAAGTTTGCTCTTGCAAACTTTGTCATATATGAAGCTGAAACAAGGCTTAGCAGCTCTCAGCATATTGCTAACTTAAAGTGCTTTTTGGAACCAATATAGACATATTGAAGTGAAATAGCTTAAAACTTGGCATGCTTCTTAAAAAGGCAAGCAGACAAAGAAACTTCCACACCCCAGTATTACAGAGCAATATGTTGTGATTGTTGAATGTTGAATGGAAAGAGTTAGTTTTGAGTATGAAATTGCTTTTTTTTTTTTTTTCCTAAAAGTGTTTCCTTTAGAGAACTAATAGGCTTAATGGCAATTTTCCACAACACTAATATTAAGAGGTTCTTTTTGCCCAAACGGGAATAGAGGTCTGTCTGTACAGATGTACAAACACTGGCATTTCTGCTTTTCTTCTCAAACTGTATTTTAATATTTATTTTATGTGAGGGTTAAGTTTATGAATAGCAGGATTCCTGTGGGGGCGAAAATACATTTATTCTATTCCTCTACATAAAAGCTTAATGTCGTCTAGCAAACAAACACTTTGGCCCTTTATTTAGTAATTTGTTTGTATTTTGTTAGGCAGGTCCAGAGTGTTTGCAGTGTGAAGAGGAGTGTACCAAACCACGGCCATCTGGCTGTCCTCACCGATGTGTTTTGCCCTGTCATCCTGGGGATTGCCCTTCATGCCTTCAGATGCTTAAAATAAAGTGTCACTGCAAACTGTCAATACTGTATATCGAATGCTTGTAAGTAGACAATGAGTTGGGTTCAGTTCTGACAAGTATTACCAACTGGAAATCATTTGAAGTGTCTAGGAATGGGAATAACCCTGATGGCAAGTTATAATGTTTTTTTTCTTTGAAGATTATAATTTAGCATATAGTGTACTTTTTCATTTAATTTGCCAGCATTCCACTTAGCATTATCACTAAAACTATTAAAAGTGTATGGAGTCTGTTTTTCACAAATTGTTTTAAAATATAGTAATATATGCAAGTATGTAGATCTGTAGTAATTGTATGTTATAATTATATGTAATTTTTTTTAGTGTGCAAGGAAGAATTTCATAATGAGAATTAGAATAAATGTAGTTAGGGTAAAAATATCTTTATAACTACCTTATATCTTTAAAACTTACCAAAAATGGAGTTCAGAAATGAAATGTCCTTTGGTTTGTTTCTTTTTTTTTTTCTAAAAGTACCAGAGACCTGGTATTGTTAGTTCCACAGTATGTGGATCATGCTTTTATTTACAGGCATAAATACCTAAATGCATCCCAACTGTATTGGTTTGCCTTGTTTTTAATTTAGTATTTATCAGAAATACATGTTTTCTTTTATAGAAAACTAACTTGTGCTGACGTAAAAGAAAAGGATCTTCTTACTTCCTGTAAAAATCAGTGTCCAAAAGAGGTAAGCTGCATTAATAAAGAAATGCTCCACTGAGGATAAAAGAGAAATAGGTGTATGTGTACTTGGACTTTAGCAAGGCTTTGAACAGTTTCACAAGCCATCCACAAAAGCAGGCCAAAGCAGTTTAGTCTAGATGATCATGCTAAATGGTAAATGCAAAGGCTGTTAGTAAATTGTACTTGCGGCCCTTTTGTTTATTGTCAGCTTGGCAGGGTACATGGAAGGGTCAGGGATCTGTTCCCTTGGCAGTACTAGTGAATGCTTTCGCTGATGCCCTGAAAGATTAAACTGGAGATAAAGCTGAAATGGGAGTATGTGCCCTGTAAGGTGATTAAAAAACTGATTTTGAATATATGTTGCCGAAATAATAGGATGTCTTTTAGGTGGTACAAATACTTAAACACTGAAAATTTTAGTTGTGGTTGATTATTTTTGACCAAGTGCAGGGCTAGTAATCATGGTCTGCGTAGCAAGTTGGGGCAGGGGAGGAAAAAGTTTTGGGACTTCATGAGTTTGTAAAATGGAAGAACAAGAATATTGTCAGGAGTATTCTGAAAAGTGTTTCCAGTGCTAAGCTCTTGGATTTTTGAGAAAGTCTCCTTCCATGAAAAGAAGAAATGCTTGTATTAAGAAAAATATTTTATTCCATAGTCACTTAGAATTATTGTTTGCCTTTTATTGGTTAGCTAAGTCTTTATCACATGCCATGTCAATAAATAATGAAATGCATTCATCATTTGATTCTTCTTGGTTCCTTTATGTGAGTTTACCTGTATACTCTGCTAGATGGAGACTTTTGTTTCCTTACCTAATGTCCCATCACCCTATGTTTTCCCCTTACCTAATAATTCTGGATTCAAAATTCTCCTATTCCCTGATTTTCCACTGTCAGAAGTACCAAATTTGAATCCTTTTAGTTTTTGAATAAATACAAATGCAAAATTGCATAGTATTCCTGCTCATTTTCCAACCATCTCTGCTGTTCTGCTGTTTTTTTTTTTTAACAAGATAGTTACCCCCTCAAAGTCTGCTCTGCCCTATGATGTACCTTTTAATCTTCTTTTATCTTCTGCTTTTTTTTGCCCTTGTAGATTCTTGATATCTTTCTGTTCCTTATCCTTCTTTGTGGTACACAAGTAAATGAATGAACCTGTAGTAAATTTCTCATTCGGATATTTAAAAATTTTCCTCTTGGTGGGCTTTTTGCATATTATTTTGCTGTTCATTTACCCCTTAATTTTATCCTTTTATTTCCCTCTTTCTTTTCATTTGCTCCAAGACTTCCTATTTATTTTCAAGAGTGCTTATAATACCCTAATATGAATGGTGTGTTCCTGTACTTCAGCTTCTCTTCTAAGATCTTTCTGTGTCTCATTTTTGACCTTGATCAAGGTATCTGTTGTAATTTTTGTGGATATATTCTCAAGACTCGGTCTATGACTCAGAATCCTTCTAGGAGCAGTCACGAGCTCTGGTTTACAGTTCAGAACTTTGTGTGTGTGTGTGCGTGTTGTTCCTTCCACCCCTCCTCAGTGCAGCGGGATGTCGAGCAAACCTCAGGACCACAGGGCTTTATCCAACCTTCAGCTGGATAAAGATTTTTGTTTTATCTTAAAATTGTTGTTCTTATTAGAGAGCTTGAAAAATAAGGTTTTGTGATGCTCCTGCTATCTGAAAATTTTTCATTGCATCTGGATTGCTTCTCCATCCCTCCCCGTGTTCCTAGCTCTTTTTCTTCCTGACTGTGATGAAATATGGAATTATGTTGACCTATTGACTTGCTTCAGGCAGTTTTTTTTTTTTTTTTTTTTTAAACAATTTATTGTATGTTTACCTAATCCTATTGTGATAAATTCAAAAGTACAATATGCCATTTTTTCTTTAAAAACAAAAACAGTATTTTAACTTTTCTGTGAATTTCGAATAATACTAAGAATGCTCTGTTAATTTTAAAATTATTCCATGTTGGTCTGTAACTTTGGGAAAATTACCTAGCTGTATCATAACACCAATTAGCCAGACAGTCTCTGTTAAAGGACTCATTGATAAGTTAAACTGACCTTGGGTTACTAGAAGAGCTCAGTGAAATTGTAGTTTGCTGTAAATCAGTGTGCACTGTAACTCTAACAATGTTTAGAGTAATGTGATTTAGATGCTAGAGAATATGCCATTTACTGAGATCCTAGATTTGAGATATCTGTCTTTTTCCCTTTTTTTTTTAATGGAAATTGTAGTAGACAGTAAAATACCGCATTTGAATTACAAGTGGAGTTCTACTTCTGCAGATAATGAAAATCACTTAGTTCTATTGTCTGGTGCCTTAAAGAAATAACTTGAAAGTCTTGCCAACTTCCCTGCTTTTGTTTTGGCTCTTTTAGTATAGAAGTAAGAAAAGGACTTCTAGTATTACACAGTGCAGCTTGTATTTCCTTTCTGCTTTAGGGAGCAACAAGTCTTTGATATTGCCACAGCTGTTAGCTGGGGCGCTTTAATTAAAACTTCTGTCTCTTGTTTGGTAGCAATAACAAAATATCTCATTGAAGGAAATTTAACTTCTTACTTAATAAGTAGTGATTCAATTCTTATCATGTTTGCAGATACTTTGGGGCAAATTTTAAATAGAAATTTCCACGTGCTCTATGTTCATTTGTATCTTTGTGTCAGTGTTTGTGGATTTCTCTTTATTGCTTGTATTCTTCTGTGTAACTAGTAATTTTTGACAAATTATACTATGTAGATGTGCATAGATAGTACTATGTAGATGTGAAATGTAGTCATGTTGCAATAAATTTATTCTAAGATGAGACTAGAACGTTGCTAGAATTGTGCATGATGCTCTTGAGTAGGGAGTCGGAGAAGGGAATTACTGGTCACTAGTGAACAGGCTCAGCTCTTAACACTTGTGAATAGAAGTGGTTATTGGTGAATCAGGTTGGCTTCATTCCATGTTTCTGACTGAACGCAGGGCTCAAAGTTTCTCTCCTCATCTCTTCAAAATAAGATAAAATGCAAGCTAGATTTACTTGATGATCAGTTGTGCCAGTCTAACCTGAATTCTTTGGCAAGGTGCCTGATTTCTTTCCTCTCTCCCAAGTTAAAAAATAGATCTATGTCAGGCTTCGGTGGAGCAGTTGAGACACTGCCACACAGCAATTAGCCAATCCAAATAAAGATGACTAAGGCAATGTTGTGTTTCTTAGGTATATGCATATCTTTAAATGAATAGTTAGATGAAAGAAGCATTAACACTAAGGAAGTTTCACAAGGAGTGTATTGAGGACTGATCTTGCATTGTTTTCAGTAGTGGCCTTGGCACCAAAAACTAGGAGTGCTTGTGGTGTTTTCTGTTGAAAGCTTGTAGAGCATTGTCAGTATAAGACAACTGAGGAAATCCATGTGCAGAAGCAGATAACCTTTAGGGGATGGTATTAGATGCAGAAAAAATGGTAAGACTATTTATGAAAAGACTATTAGTGGTGTGAGACAGCAAAAATTCTTACTGTGACGGTGTGATAGCTGGAAAGAAATGTAAATGAGAACTGAAGATGTATTGGGCAAGATATTTCATTAAGAATAAGGTATAATTAAGGCATTGTACAAAGTCCTGCTCAGATGTCATTTGGGATATTATATGCAGTTCTGGCTACTGTGTACAAGAAATATTGATTTAAGCTGGTTGAAATTCAATGAAGGGAATACTGTGGGAATAAAGAGCCTTTATGAAAAGACAGTTGAGAATAAGAACAAATGGGTTTAGACTGTCTAGAATAAATTTAGGAAATTAGAGAAAAGGCCTTGCCCCTTGAAAGCATAAAGTTTGGAACAGCCTCCCCCCGGTTCAAGACCAGATGAGAGGAAAAAAAGTCAATTTTCAGTGTAAGGTTTGGTCCAGTCATACTTTCTGCTTTAAGTGTGTGTTCCATGATTTAAAGACTTAAAGTAAAGCCAGTTCATTTGTACTCCTAAGAATCAAAATTTGTTGATCCATAAGAAATGTATGTACCTGAGGTTAATAATTGTGTTATGTTGCATTCCCATTTTTCTGAATGAAGTGATGTAGCATGTACACATCTATGCAAAATGTATATCTTGATCATCTCTTATAGCTTTTTCATAGTTTCTTGGTGATACTTAAACACTGAAATTTTGCTTTTTACTAACAACCCTGATATCATCTTATAAAAATGTTTTGGATTTAAAACTACCTTTCTAAATAAGTCAGTTGAATATCTTATGCAAGATGCTACCTTCAGTTATTAGCAAAATTAAATTTTGGAATAGATTTTTTTTTTTTTTTTTTTTTTTAAGTCAAGTTCCTAACAGAAAGTGAAGTGATTTGCTCCTGTGCCATTTTCTATCTACTGTAGTGCTGGGAGCAGCCTTATATTTGTAACATTCACCATTATTTAAATTAAGTTAAATTAATACTGATCTGTAATGATGTAGTCTTTCTCAAGTATTAGAAATGGCATAACTTACAAAATGCAGAAAATCAGGATTTTGTGAAATTAACTGGGACATAAGAACACTGGCAACCTGTAATTGGCTTTTGCATAGTTCAAAACTTTGTTGCATGTAAGACTTCCTTGAGTGGTATTTTTGCGCTTCTGCTACTTCTGATCCTTCCCTCTTTCTTGTGTTGACTTGTTGCTCTATAAGTAGCTACAGTCCAGTTCATCAGTTGATTTCTGTTTTCAGTTTCTTCCTACCTATATACTTGTGTGTCACCTTCCCTTGCCCTCCCAGCCAATGATGAAAACAAAATTGGTTTTAATAAAGCTGTGCAAATAAAATCTTTAAGGGGAACTGGTTCTACAGAAAATGGAATACTTTGAACAACAGCCAAATGTTTGTGCAAAAAAATAAACCCAAAACCAGAAATCACTTTCATAAGTAGAAAACTGATAAGCCATGTAGATTATTTCATTTAACTGTGTCTTTAATAAAGCCAGTTCACCGATTCTTACTTTTTTCTTGTTTGTAAGTTACCGTGTGGTCACCGATGTAAAGAGATTTGCCATTCGGGTGGCTGTCCTCTGAACTGCAACCAGAAGGTTAAGCTCCGATGTCCCTGTAAGAGACTGAAAAAAGTAAGTTCTCGGTGACAGTTTGGAGAGGCATCTCTGTTTTGTTTGTGTGTGTTTACTTTTAGGCTTGTGTGACTGGGTTTTTTCTCATGTGCACTGGAATTGGTCCAGTTAGTTCAGTAGAACTGTAGTAGTTCATGTCAGATCTGGGCTGCAATATGAAAAAACTCACTGAAGAACATAAAATTCTGTTAGTTCTAAAATACAGAGCTGTTGTAAGACAGCTAACATCTGCAAGCACACTTGAATCCTTCTAGCTCTATTGAAACATTAGTTAAATGATCTGGAGTGATTTAAGAAGAAAAAAGTCTCTCTTTTTTTTTTTTTTTTTTTTTTTTTTTTCTATTTTCCCCCTGACAAGTTGGAAAGTGTTCCAACTTAGGTAATTAATATAATCAGTTTTCTGGAAATCTAAAAGCAACTATAGGCATCAGCATTTTATTTTATTCTCTGCCTAAATATTCCCATTGGATTCAGTCTTTCTTTTGCTCTTGTACAATCCAGAAAACAATTGGTTAAATGCGTATTTGGACTTCTGCTTTCCTGTTTTTAAAACTGCCTTCATAAGTCTTAGGCCAAGCATAATCACAGGTGGAAGGAGTAGCTATTAGTAAGCTTTTGTAAAGGCTCACATCTAGCTGTTAATATCTCTGGCTTTCATAACATTTTGAAATATACACATCACCTACTCTTCTGTAATCTAGTGCTGAATTGTATCTTACTGTACAGCTACTGATGTTTAGACGAGTTAAGACTTTGTTGTCCCAAATGAAGGGAAGTATTTTTTACTTCTGTGGTTCTCTAGTTCAGGAGTGCTGCCAAGAAAGAATGAAATACACTTTTTAGGATATTTTTTGACCAGTTGGAATCTTCAGGAGCCTGCTGCTCTGAAAGATCTGCTTGCTTCAAATCTGAAGTTTGTTTTCACCTAAGAAAAGAGAGAGAGAGAGAGAGAGAGAAAGAAAATTTGATCATGAGGAATAAGACAAGGAGAGGTTGCCATGAGGTCTTTAAATTTTATGTGAAGGAAACCCACTTCTTAAATAATCAAAAAATAATCCATTTGACTCCCAGGGAAATAAAAGTTTGGGATTTTCCTTATTTTTTTGAAAGGAGGACAAAGAACTGTTTCTGAAATATTGGCCTATTTCTAGAGGTCAAACCAAAATTCCTCCTCTTTCTCATACAGAAAACTAAATTTGTAGAGAGTAAAGGATGACAGAAAGATAGATTGTAGATAAATGGACCTTGTTTCAGTAGCAGTCATATGAAATTGTCTTAGTTTTACAATGTGAAAACAATTTTACAGTGATTTTCTTATATGAACCTGTCCTTGCCAGTGATCCTAGTGGGTACCTGCTCTCTCCAGGGCTCCCGCGTCTGCATCTACTCACTGTCTCCAGCATCTCTAAGCCTCCCATGTGTGGATCACATATAAGAACAATGATGCCTGTGTATTTCACGTGCCAAGTCTGTGGTTGTGAAAACAAGGAACAGATTTTAATATCTAGTAATGACTACTGAATTCTCTGCAGAAACACTCTTATACTTTGTTTATATATAGTACCAGTAAAGCTTGTAGCTTATGGGGTACCTGCTCCATGTTGTGCTGTAAATAAATCCCATGCTGATGCTGAAATAATCCCAGTTTACCAGAGGGTACCTTACTAGCATGTGTCCTTGCTTCTGCTGCTGCCAGGATTTGTCTGATAGCTCCTTTTGTGACAAACAGGCCTGTCACCCGGTCTGCTAGGGATAACTTGTGTGCGTTGCTTTGACTAGGGCAGTTTTAGCTATTACATTATTCCACTTCGACTCTGTGTTCTAGATTCAAGTAATTGATTATAAATTCTGGAGTCCTATATCAGTCTTTCTTAAGAAATTTATTGTTGTAAGAGGAGTTGCTGAACCAGTACAACTAATATCAGATATGTGATTGAATGGCTTTGAATATAGAACAGGCATCCCTATATTTCCCTTTCCAGTACTTAGAAAAAAAATACATTTTTTTCCAAATTAAATGCCATAGTGTTGCAGCATGAAATTATGAATGTAATATGTACAGACAGATAAAATACTAGAATTTATAAGTCTGGCAATTTCTAGTAGACTGCATTTTTAGCCATTGATCAGGTGTTGTTTTTAACATACTTGATTTGTAGGAAAACTAGACATAGCAAAAATGTATTATTCAAGTGTATCTATATTTAAAATTCATGTTTAGAAAAATCTTAATTGTAGGTTGTTGTTTCTATTTTAATGATTCATGCAAATTTTATAGATTTCTTTTAGTACACATTATGAAAATTTGCAATGTGGCTTTTATACTGTCAGTGATATGCAGAAGAATCACAAGTATCACAAGGAGAATCACAACATAGTTTCATGTTGTGTTGCTATATCTACCCAACAGAATCCTTGCTGTACTTTTCTGACTTTAAAATATTGCAGGGGCAAGAGTGGAGCTTTATTTTTTCATGAGGAGATACTGCCTCATGGTCTCAGGCAGTACGGTTGATCTGTAGACTGTTGAAAATAATGTGTGTGAAATTGCTGAGACTGTGCTAGCTCTTTATGCTAGAATCCACAAAATTGTATTGCTTAGTCCTAAGTAAACAAGTAACAAAATAGAAGTAAAGGAAGGGATTAAACTTGACTCTTTCGTTTATTCTTGCTTTCAGTGTAGTTGATCAGAAAGGAGGAAAATAAGAAAGGGCAAGAGTTGACACAAAATTGAAGACTTGACTAGTGTTTAATAATTGCTTGTATTTTCTGAATAACCAGTGTTTTAGCAAATAAGTATTTTCACAATGAAATGGACTGTATAATTTAAACTTTATGCATAGAGTAATGGATTTTGAAAACTTTATTCTCTACTTAACAGGAATTACAGTGCAGCAAGATACGAGAAAGCCAAGTTTCACTGGAATGTGATGCATTATGCAAGGAAATGAAACGAAAGGCATCTGAGGTAATTCAGCTATTGCAATTTTAACTTATTCTCCCCACTTCATGAAAGGTAGATATGTGTTTAATAGAACCTGCCTTTTCAGATTGATTGGTTTGGTTTAAAGTGGAAAAATTACTGCAACACGTCACAGAGAGAAACAGAATATCTGTCTTTTATAGGCTTTTTATAAAGACATAAACAGGATTGGTATGTGCTTTGCTTGGCTTTCACTAGGGAAGTGTGACATTCTCTGCTCAGAAGAAGAATCCTTCTGCTCAGCATTGATATGCAAGTTCTAACAAGTATCACACAAACAAAATCCTACAGTCTTGCTTGTTGCTCAGCTTGTTAAGCTTCTGGGCTTTGCCCCACAAAATCCCTGCAGCGGTGAGTGTGGAGTTAAGTTTGTGGGATGCAGTTAAAGACCTGCAGGAGCTGAGGCAGAGGAGCACATTTTGGTGGGGCTATACTTGGAAGTGCTAATGGCTGAACTCCCCTAAGGTAGCAAAAAGTAATCTTGTTGAAAGAAATCATCTGTCTGAAGAATAACTCTGTTTATCATGAGTTATTTTATCAGTATTTGCCAATTTCTGATTATTTGTGTAACATAAAATATTACAGTTGTCTCATTCTAACTTACTATAATATTTAGGTAACTACTCTTTCCTGTTTCTTGCTCCTGCTGCTGTGGTCTACATCAAGCAATGGTGTTTTGGTGTTTTTTTAATCTAAAGTTGTAAAGTTCTACTTAAATGCTCACTAAGCAGTTTTGTGCACTCTGTCTTGACTTGAAAATGATGCTGTAGAAGAGTTAATGACAAGTTTACCACAACATGTCAAGACTGCACTGTCTGTTAAAAATTACAGCCATTTACAGCCATTTAGTTTGGTGTTGCAAAATGACCATCAATGTCCAAAAATGAAGTGTTAACTCATGAAACAGCATATAAAAACTAGTGAGTATGCACTTTTGAGCAACTCAAGTATCGTACTGTGTATTTTATTATTAGAGTGATGGTTCAAGAAATATTTTTCAACACTGTGATTATATGTGTGAATTTCCCTCCTGTAGAACTTGCACAACTATAACTGTGCCAATGTAAAATGCTTTTTTGTTGCTTTATTCCACATTTGTGATTAGCTCCTTTTCTTATGGAGCTGATGTTGTGCCATTAGAGGGCAGTAAAATATCGAGAGGATAGTTAGCTGTGCAGCTTTTTTGCATAGTACTTTGCAACTACAGATGAGAGATGCGTGGATGAAAAGATCTTTTGTATGTTACTCTAGAAAGAGGTTCCCTTACTGTGTCTAATTCTATAAAATTCTTCATTTACAAAAAAAAAAAAAAGTCATTGTAAAACCTGCAGATATGATGCTGTTTTATTGGCCCTGTCTTTAGTGGACAATTTCAACTAAGCACATTAAGTTCAGTTTAACAGTGTAGCTGAAGTCTACACTTGTCACTGATAGTATGCAAGTCATGACAAACATACGATATATACGATATATAAGCATATCTATACATGTACACACACAAATTATTATTGGGATTGAGATTTTTTTAAATTTCAAATTATAGATCGAAAATTGATAAATTGATAATAAAT
>JAUBNY010000372.1:3666571-3679095 GCA_032275445.1 Crypturellus soui | reverse complement strand
CTGCCCCGCGGGCAGTTGCGCCGGCCGCGAAGGCAACAGGTCCGCGGCGCGAGGGGCGGCCCCGCGGTACCCGCGCCGGGCAGCGCTCCGCGCACCTGGGGGTCCTCGGCCCGCGGGCGGCCGCAGGGGTGCGGAAGCGCCTGCCAAGTTTGTCAGCGCGGCAGCGTGTTTCGGTGCGGTCTGCTCTCCGCTCGGCGCGGAAGGCGGAGTGCTCGGAGGTATTTCGTGGCAGGAGATTAATTAATTGACGCTTGCTCTAATTGTTAGCGGTCTGGCCAAGGGGGTGAGACTCCGAGATGACATCAGTATCTAGCGCTTGTAATGCGCTCGTGGGATCTCTTGGGAAGGTTTAGCTTTCAGCGGTTCAACTGTGGAAATAGATTTTTCCATATGGCCACTTAGACCCTTCCTGCGTTCTTACAAGATGTATCGGGCAGCAGTACTGGATTATAATTTCTTAGGTTTGTTTTATTATTATTATTATTATTATTATTATTATTATTATTATTATTATTATTATTATTATTTTTGTAACCTACTCTTCCAGCTCTCTATGTTACAAGCTTCTTAGGTGCGGTGATTCACGCAGCATAGACAGTAATCTCCAGCAGCATAGACAATACCGTCTCATCATTATCTAATGTAAACAGTCACAGAAAAGTAACGTGGGGAACAGTAGCACTTTATACCTCGCTGCAAAGGTGGGTGACACCTCCTGAATGCACTGGGCTTATAAACTTTGTAAGGGTTTGTGGGCTCCTCTGGGGGCAGGGATCCCAAACACTGTCCAAATCTTTATATGGGAAAGAAAGGTACTCAATATTTTTCCCTTTTTAATCAAGCATTTATAGCCAAGCCTCTTTTTCTGTGAACTTGGCCCTTCAAACTTTATATGTAATATTTGTTCAGGTAAGCTTTTTTAATGGAGCCAGCAGAACTCATTTTCCTGAGAAGGCTCTTGGGGTGCTAAGAAAGCCAAGCAGCAGAGTACCTGTATCCAGGCTAGAGAAATCTGCTTGTGCTCTTAATATCTGCTAGGGGCATTAGGATGAAGTGTAGTTTTGCCTTCATCTTTTGGAGCCTGGGAGTATGGGAGACTGAAGAGAGCATTTGCTTCCTCTCCAAAAGTCTTTAGGGGCGCTCCACTGTGTGCCTGTGACCCAAAGTGGGTGTAGGAACAGAAGTACAGTCTGATTTGAAATATGTCAGGGCTGGAGATGCTCTATAATATAAAATATACAACTGGACAACTTAATATATCTGAATTATTGTTTAGCTGATAGTTTTGTGTTAGATGATGTCTGCAGATATGAACGGAAGAAGTCATGGCTGTAAACAGTCCCAGTAATTACTTAAAAATGCAGGCTTGCTGGACTATAGGATTATTTTTTTCCTAAGATGATATACATGTTTAAGCCTTAACGCTCTGCTCCTTCGAGGAACATTACTGTCTGGTGGTTATGGGTTTGGCAGTATGAAGCTTCAGTATAATTTCTTGTCGTTACTTCCATGGCCGAGAGAGGGGTTCTTTCAGAGGCTGCTGTGGATTAAGCACCCAGGCAGAGCTCTCCCTCACTAGAAAGGCACTAGTGTTTCCAAAAGAGGGCGGAATCGGGCAAGGGAACATCAGGATCCAGCAGAGAATCCCAGCAGCTCCTGCTCTTGCCACTTTGTAAAAGCTCTGGCTGAGGAATGCCGAATTCCCAGTTTTCTGCAGGACTGGGAATACAGTGCTTCCCTCGCTGTATCCCAGTGGCTGCACGAGCTCAGTGAGACTTGGCTCCAGCAGCTCCAGGTCACCCAAATACAGGGATAAGCAGAAATGGTGCTTCCATCGAGGTGGGCGCTGTGGCTTCGACCCGCGCGCGGCCTCGGAGGCCGTGGCCAGCTCTGCTCTCAGGCTGTCGCTGTGAGGCGGCCGGCGCCGTCCCCTGGGGCCGTCAGGTTTTTAAACAACCGCAGCTCAGTTGCGTGGGAAGGGCCGAATCCTGACAGCGTGTCAGGCATCCCCGGCAAGCGCCAGCCAGGTTTGGGGGTGGGTGTCAGGCCACGCGCACCAGGGCAGGGGCAGGCGCGCGCCCGCAGCGCAGGCACCTCCTCGTGTTAAATGTCCTCAGCACCAGGGCGAGAGGGGGGCGGTTTGGTTGTAGTTGGACACACGGCTGCTCCTGATCTCTCCCAGTTTAACCCTCATTGGAAGCAATTCTGCAGCACAGGGGGAGAGGGTGGACGATAAGTCTGTTTTCTGGGCAGGTTATCACAGTAGTGCAGCAAAAGCTCAATCCTCCTTAAGGAGGACTTGATAAGCAGTGCCGCACTGGCCACACTGTCCTTTTCTGTCCCCTCGGCAGCCACGGTTTGTCCTCTGAGGGAGCAGAGTTTTGCCCAGGACTCTCCTGAGGAATCACCTGGCCGCCCGGGCACAGAGCCACATCGTCTCATCAGGATGTGCAACCGGGAGGACGAGTAACCGTGTTTGAGCTGCATCCTTGCCTCCGAGAGTCAGCGTGAGGGAAGATGGGGCAAAAAGAGGGAAGGAGGATGCCCGAGTTGCAGCCCGAGCCCTGGGTGGCTCCTTGGCACACGACTCATGGACACACATCCTGGCCTTGGAGACCTTCCTGCGGGGGGCAGCTCTCTCGTGGCTCACCCTCCTGTCCCTCATCCCCACGCCCGGCCGGAGAACGCGATGCCGCCTGTGTCCCCCCGTTCCGCCCCACGCCTCTCTATAAATAGCTGCTGCCGGGCTGACCTGTCAGATTCCCGCGGCCGCGCGGATCCCCTGACCCGGCCGCCTGCAGTGGAAAGTCTGAACACAAAAAATACCACAGTAAAAATAGAGCAGCGGGGTAGCCCCTCCGGCAGCTCCTCGCGCCGGGAACGGGGGACTCCGGGGACTCGAGCACTCCGCACCGCCGCCGCCCTCGGCTGGCGGCACCTCCGCTCCTCGCCCTGCGGCCCGGCCTGTTGGGCTGCACCCTCGGCTTGGGAGCGGGTCCGGGCCTGCTGGACCTCGGCGCTGCCGGGGCGCTGGGAGCTGCCTCCCACCTCCGAGTACACTCTGAGGTGTGTGTCCTTCCTCTCTTTTAAAGTGTCATCTAGCAGCATATTTCCATCTTCCACTGGGGTTCTTCTGTTCTGGAGCAGGCAGTTGTCTCCCAGGTAACATTTTTAATTTTAACTTGTCTTTCTGATAACAAACATGAAAGAAACAGAGATAAAGATTTAATACATTAAAAGTAAAAATAATGATGAGACAACAATCAAGCAGGAACTTGCTGCTTCTGAAGTCTTAGATTACGTTTCAGCCCGTGTCTGCCTGAGACAGAAGGATGTTCCCCTGGAAAGGTAGGTTGTCCTCTGATGTGGTTTCAAACCACCCTCATTTAAAGCAACGTTTGTCTAAATGATACACATCCTGCGGGATCCCATCTTTTAGCTATGCATTTAGTATGTACTTTTAATATGTTAATATGTACTCTTAATATGTTCTTTGTCAGAGAGAGCACAAAAATTGAGGAAGTTCCCTAGACTTTTCTTCATAGAATAATCTGTGAGAGAGAGCTCCTGTAAACCTGTGGGGAAAAAAAGCGTCAGATTGCATCAGTGTATCTTTGACAATGATCCTGTAAACTGTGCCCTTCGTGAATGCCAAAGCTCTCTTCTGTGAAAAAGTAGCATTTTTTAGATTGAGCAGTTTAATCTTCTTCACCCAATGCTTAGGGGAAATGATACTTCCTCTAGAACAGCATCAAACTATGTCTATTTCGATTCATGTTTCATAGCTGTGAGGAAACCCAAGATCAATAATCAGTGGATGCTGTTCGTGTTTAGGGCCTGCCTGTCAAATTCTCCTTCCATTCCGCTTTAACTGCGCAGCTGCAGCACTGCATTCTCTCCGGCGTAGAGCCCAGTGTTTTAAAAACTGGTATGCTAGCATCTCCCACGTCTGATCTCCTTCATGCAGAAGAGATTTAATTTAACAATATAACAGCAGTAGTAATTACCTAGATTGCCATTGCTATTTAAGTCAAAGAAGCTCCTACTGTTTCAATAACCTATACTTACTCCCAGTTTTGCAGAAAGTCACTTAAGAGCATCTCAGACTTGGGAAGCACTTCCCTGGAAAGAGAGATTCTTATTTCTTCTGACTGGGGCAGTGAGAATCACAGAATGGCTGAGGTTGGAAGGATCTAGTCCAACCCCCCTGCTGCAACAGGGACACCCAGAGCACGTGGCACAGGGTGGCATCCAGGCGGGTTTTGAGAGTATATTTAATTGCTCTTTGCATTGCTCAGTCTGTTTGGTTTCAGAAAGAGTGAGGGCATTTTCTTGGAAATTAAAAACATGGGTAGTGTTGAGTTTTCCATCCCAGCTCTCCCAGACCTACAGCCCCATATATGTGTGATACAGACCCCTGTGTGCTCTGCACTTCCCTGGGTCTGCAGCGTGGCACGGAGCCAGCATTGCTGCTTCCAAGGTGAAGTCTTTCTGTGTTGCCTACACTTAAGTGGTCATAGAACGGAGGACCTGGAGATTATAGATGCCGACTATTCTGGCAGTTGCCATTTTTCCCCCAATTTCCTGCCAGTTTTCCTCATCTTCAGGAAGAGACATCTCGAGGAGAAAGCACAGTGATATTAATAGCTTGTGTATTCCCCATGTAACACATTGTTGAGAGACAGACTTTGCTGAGGGACAACTTGGAAGGCACTAGTCCTGTGTACGTTGTCTGAATAATTTATCTTTAAAAATATCAGAAACTGTGAAATAAATATCATTTTTTTGGATTGCTCTTTGATTTGTAACAAAAGAATTAAGTAGTAGAATTAAGTAGTATAATTAAGTAGGATTAAGTAGTAAATGCCTTTGTTAAGCTTACATGTTTTTCTGCTGGGCCATTTTATAGGGTGGGAATTTAAATAATTCATAGTGCAGGCAAACAAGGCTAGAAGGGAGGTCTGACATGAAGATTGATCTATTTCGAAATTATTAACATTTCTGCTTCTGAAAGTCAGAGTGTATGGAATAGTGTTGATAGTGGTCTGGAAGAGCTAAGAACTCAGATGTTTCTCGTTTGCTTTTTCGTCATCATAAATGGGATTATTGTGTGAGTTTTTGTAGATTACTAAGGAAAATATGAATTCGAGGAAAACTGGTTTCTGTTCTAGGAATGGCAATTAAATTGAATAGTTCTAAGTTTTCATTCGAGTCATAAATACAGTAGGATTTATCTTCTCTGACAAATTGATTCACCCAGTTTGTTTAGATGATTAGATATAAGGTTTTGTCCTAGCAATCCTCATGCAACCCGTAAATGTCTGATTCTCTATCAAAGTTGTTATTAAAAAATTGCATCAACCTAAGTGATGTTAACTCACTTTGTTTTCTTTTTTTCCCCTATCAGTGCATTATTTCATAGTTTAGACAATAATGAATGTTTACTCCCTACTCATTTCTTTCAGTTATCTCTGTCAAGTTCACGTGGTAGTTTGTTCTCTTTATTCTGTCCCTTTGAAATGAAATGTTCAAAGCTGACATTTCTGAACAATATGGCATCCTAATGAAAAATGAACTAATTGCCTCTACATGTTCTAAGTACTAGGTTAATGACTTCTACGTGACCTCGTTTAATTGCATTTTAATTTCTGAGAAGAAGGCAAATAAAAATTCAGCTATCTTGGACAGGTGAAACTTTACTTTCACTCTAAACCATGGCCTTACCTTTGATTAATATTGCTGCTGCTGTTACTCTTGGTCAGAGGTTTATTATACTTTTATTCACTATTCAGAAAAGTCAGTAGTATTTTGTCGCAGCAGAAGTTTATAGTGTGAAAAAAATATATACCTTTTAGATAAAAAAAAAGAATAAGAAGTAATGAAGCATAAGGAGACAAAATGTTTTTAAGAAGATTTCAACATCTGTGTAGCTTGCATTTCAGTTTGGCATCTAGTTCATATCACTGAAATTCTGCCTTTAAATAATTATATATTGAACAATTGGCATGATAGGTATATGGTATACTGGTTATTTCAAGTTCAGAAAGCTTAATTTACTGGTCAGGGATTAAGAGAAGAAGAGAGAGATCTTGTAATGAGATCTAGTCGCCCTGTTTGGGATAGGGGGCCTGGTAGGATTTCTGCATGGGCAGTGACTGATTCACTGATTCAGTGACTGATTCAACTTTCAAATGAGCAATCTTTGCAAACCTTAGAAATTTAGAAAAAAAAAAGAGCATCCCTCCACTCCTCCAGGCATAAATCCTGCACTGATTGAAGACTAATTTCCCACATAACTTTCCCACTGCCTGCTGAGGTAGTCTGAATGGATGTTCCAGCTCTGGTATTGAGAAATACCGGTTAATTCTAACCACAATTTAGTTCTTAAAATGAATGTCTTCATAGACAGTTTTTGAAAAAAATCTGATATATTCCATATGTCTACTAAATCGCTTGCGTAGCTCATGAAACATGGCATCAGTACATATCTTTGCCACCAGCTGTCAATAATAGAGAGCTTAGAACTGTAACATTTGCCATCAGCTGAACTATTTAATAATTTGAATGTTCATGAAAATTCAACAAAGTTCAATTGTTGCTTCCAACATGGGAGGCTTCCATTGGTGTAATTGCAAATTTACATTAGTGAAATTATATGTGTATATATATGTTTATAAAAGATAAAAAAAGATACAAAAGATTAAATATAGTACATATTTGCTAAGCAGGTAAACAACATATCACAAAGTGGACTTGTTATTCAGCAGCACTGCATTTGAACAGTTAAAATATTCAAAAGTTTCCTTTGAAAATATTCAGAGATGCTATTGCTCAAGAGAGTAACAATGTCTCTGCTACTCTCTGGTAGCAATAAATATCCTTTTCCTTCTCCCTGAAGGAGGATCAGAATGAAATAACAATTAAGTGACATGTCTTACTCTCAGCTTCAAAGAAGTGGAGAGCGGTTATTGATACCACACTCAATGCATGGATTCCAAGGAAGTCTTTTTGTTTCCACCTCCTCCAGTGTTGAGGTGAGGTCTCTTGATAATATTTTGCATTTGAGTAACATTCTCATTCCTAAATCAAATCTTCTTGGAGAGATCAAATGTTATCTTAATTATTTAGATTTGTTTCAGGATCAAATGGCGCTTTTCCAACTGTCTTTATAATCCACTGCTCTGCAGAAATAAAGCACAGTAATCTTCCCCCAAAATCTCGATGAAGTTTGACTAAATTCCTCAGATCTACAGGTCACCTGGCTGTAGTGTTTGTGCTTGAGCCATCAGCTTATTTCCACCTTCCTCCAAACCTTCAGGAAGGAGTCAGGAATGAATTATAAAGGAAATGATGTACCAGGTTTTGGCTCTATTTATTTATTTATTTTTGGCCCCTAACAACCTTTCTATATTTCATACCAGTATGAAATATATTTCTATATTTTGTAGTAGTACTTCTTTCTAATACAATCATTACACTGTACTTTAGTGTATAGCTTGCTCAGAGTATTTTTAGTTTATGATCCGACAGTGGTCTTCTCTTTTCCTCTGTATTCTGTATTTCTTGACCAAGCAAGCACCAAGCATCCTGGCAATAGTCTGATAGCTCTTTTTGCAGAACGAAGAACAATTGTTAGATTTGTGATGATAACATTAGTAGATAATTTCTGCCAAGTGATTATACCATAATTCTGGTTGCTTTGTGGACTAGATGCTATTTTGTGTATAAAAGGAGTACATGCGTTACGCTAGACTTTTCATGTTCCTTCGTGTTGTATCTCCTTTACTGCAGTCAACACTGAAAGAATGGCACTCACATGAATAGCACTTAATATCATTTCACTAGGGACGGAACGTCTTAGCTATCAGTAAAATTATCTTACATTTTTAAGCATCCTGCATTCTAGCACCTCATTTAATATAGAAAGTGATTATATTAAAAGCAAATGACTTGTCACCTTGACACACTGAAATTTCCTGACTACATTTAATTGAAAGAAAACTCTTTATTCAAATGTTCTATGATGTTTTTGTTCTGTCAAAGGTGAAGGTGAATTTTCGTTAGTGGTGGTGGTAGGAAGAGAACTTGCATCCATAATCTTTAATTTTGAGGCGATGCTTTGGTGCAGTACTGTGCTAAAGCTCTCCATGCCATCCCATCTTGTATTTATGGTTGATTTCTTTCAGTCCACCCTTAGGATTCCACCTGCTTCTCAGACTTCTTGCCTTGCCCTCCTTTGGATGGAAGAAGATTAAGGTATAGCTGGAGGGTGCCCCCGTCTAACAGACTGGGAGAATGAAGCAGAGGCTGCATCATTGACTGCAGAGGGAGCTAAAGGAAATTACTTAATTTTCATAGCCACTAACCAGGGTCCTTAAAATGGCCTGACTGAATAAGCAAATAGCATAGAACCTCTGCTTCCTCCTACAGGCTGTTTTTGTTCTAAAGATCCCATTATTTATGTGCAGTTTGGGATTCATAGTCCCACTGGGTTGTAAACTCTTCAAGATTTTCACTGATGGGGATCAGGAGTTTCAATATTTGGGGAGATTTGAAGAGCACCCGACTTCCTTGTCACTTACTGATCTAAAAAAAGCCTTCTGAGATTCGGTGGGAAAGAAAAATTGAGAAGACAGAATATACCTGAAGTTTATGCGGATACCATTGGCATACCGGAACACTTAAAACTGGTGCCAGTATTCCTCATGCATTGCAATGTTTGTAGCAAGGGGAAAAGAAGTGATACCTGGGAATATAAAAAGAATAGGTGTAATATATTTGCATTTATCTCCAGGACAACTCATTACATTCTCACTGATGATACAGGGATGACTAGCATTACCTCTAGTTATTTCATATTTACCACAGAAACTGGTGGGGAATAAACTCATTTAGATGTTCAAGTGGTGGAAAAATGACATTTATTAAGTTTATGCTTGTTGAGTCACTGATGATGTTTTTAAATAGGTTTAGTGTTATTCATAAGGTCTTTCTACAGAAGGAAAAAATAGAACATGCTGTTTAGTTACCTATAAATATTTACGTTACATTATACAGAAGTAGCAATTCATGGCATTTAGGGAAGCATGCCTTTCACAATCCAGCATTCTTTTCTCGAGCAGTCACTGAAAGCAAATTTGATTGTTCAAGTCCCTTTTAAAACCTATGGAACTAAGTAGTCAGTGCAAATATTTTTTTTCCAGGAATTTAGTAAGAAAAATGTTTAATGACCTTCTTTAGCTGATTTGCCTAGAGTGGCTCTTATCTACAGTGCCATTAGCCATTAAAAATATTTTGCACACAGAGAAGCATACAAGCAAGATATTTCAAAAGCTCACTAGTTTTGCCCTCACCTGCAGCGCTTCTCAGTTGCATTCAAACTGCAATTGCAGTTTTAACTTTGCTCTTACTTATATATGTGCCTTTATACAATCAGTAATGACACTGCTTCTGTTTTTCTCAGTTCTTTGAGATTACCGTTTGTTGATGACAACTCTTTTACTCTCAAGACAGAGTCCTGTGCAGTGATGGTCAGCATTTACAATGCAGAGTGGGTAGAGTTTATCACTTTTGACTGTCACTCCCAAGAGCTTCATTTTACTTGGGAATCATTCCTTTTAGGGGGTCAATTTGTGTCTTACGTTTTTTCTTTTGAAGGGGCTAAGAATCGGCTTTTGAGTGCCTCGATCAGTGGGCTATGGAGTGGTGATCTTGCTCCCTATTATCCTGTTACCCTATTCCAGCAAGACTGTGGAATTTATCTTATAATTACTTCAAGGGACAGTGTGCCTGATTCTGGAGAGATCCACGTTTAGATCGCTCTCTACTGAGCTGGTGGTTGCTGATTCTTAGATGGGTACTCTACTGAGAAGTAGATCTGTAAGTGTGGACTTCAGGAAGCTGCACAGTCAAATAGGTATTTCTAAACCATTGCTTGGATTTAGGTTCCTAAAAGCCACCAAAACCCTTTTGTGTATCCATGCCTGGAGATGTGAGGTGTTACAAGTATGGGAATTCATTTAGCTGAGATATCCCAAAGTCTTGAATTGAAGCATTTTCAACTTCTGAATAATAAGTGGATTAAGAAACACCCTTCAGACAAACAACCTCTCATCTGCTTGGTATTTAGCTGCTTGTAGGAATTGGCTGTGAACAGATTACAACTTCTGCCAGTTTACCCAGATTAAACCTTCTCTGTAGGCAGAGCTGCCAACCTGATTACTCTTATCCTGGGCTGATTGTTTCAAATGTGCAGAAAACTGTCATCTGTAAGTTGACCATCAGTCTACATCCTCCTTTCTGTGTGGGTCTAGCACAGGAGGACACTGTTGGGTCTGGCTCGCTGTGGTGGGAAGAAGGTGCAGTGCCCGTCAGGTGAGATGCTGCTGACACCACGTGCCATGCTGTCACCATAGCAGTGCTCCCTGTTACCCACCAGTGCATTGACTGGTGAAGGTAGCAGGAAAGTCTGACGAGACACTCCAGCGGATGGTTCTCAGGGAGGCTGGACAGCACTAGCTCGGAAGTTTAGTGACATCAGAGGAAAAAAAAAAAAACAGGAAGCTGCACACAGGCAGTTCTGGAGTTTGCTTCACTTATGGTGTGTCTTGTAGCCAGTGGTGTAAATAACAGGTGAAATTTCTATTATTAACATGGAAAGTTTCCTTACACATAGCTTTGTGACGTAATGGAGCACAAGATCTTGGAGAAGGACAGAAAATCATGCTATAAATCCTGCTTTTTCCTGCAGTCCTAGATAATGCAGGAAAATGGGCACTGACATTAGGAGAGAGCTAAATATGGACTCT
Organism: Crypturellus soui; assembly: GCA_032275445.1. Lineage (NCBI taxonomy): Eukaryota > Metazoa > Chordata > Aves > Tinamiformes > Tinamidae > Crypturellus > Crypturellus soui. The sequence goes on along the minus strand of JAUBNY010000372.1, from coordinate 3,668,287 downwards.
GGAACAACTCTTTAAGAAATAGTTAAAATTCCATGTGTGCCATTCAGCTGGATAAGCTGTTCTTCATGGAAAGACACTTGTAAGAGAGCCATAAGGGCATGATGTGGGGAGATGGTCACGTGCCAGCCTGATGTTACAGACCTCTCTCTCGTGAGCTTCTTGCCCATTCGTTTGGACGTGTTTACGCTTTCTCATCCTGTCACTGCCTGAAATCCCCAAAGCAGGAGGCCGCCTTCAATATGATGGATCTTCCTGATGGAGAGGCTAAATTGCTGTTCATCATGTTCAACTGATGAGTCATCTTTTGGGGTGACATTGGGATTAATAATACTTTAGTCTTTCTTCTTCTTAGTAATAGTAAAATTGTAAATATTTCATATGTCAATTCTGAATGAAAAATGTATTAACTTCAAAGGAACTCATTTTCAATCAAATTTCAATCTTATTATTTATGTATGTCTGAAATTTTTGTTTTTATTGTTCCTGTTTGAGAAGTAGGATATTTTTCTAATATGTGAGATCATAGTCTTAATGGAGTTCTGCTCTAAGAGGATTTTTATCCCTCTTATGTATATTGTAAATAGATGTTTAACTTCATTCTTTTGTACATGTTCATTTTTTTTTTTAATTTTATGAAGCGCAGCTGGATTCAGAACTTGTTTCCCTCAGTTCCTCTATGTTCCATTTATACTGCTGAGCATATTATTAACTAGCTCCACAGAATACTGTAATAAATTCTGGTCTTGTCAAGTCAGTCCATTGAAAATGAGACAAGTATTATTGTGCCTTATGAGTGGAATGGTCCCTATCACTTCTATTGTCACTTAAAACAAAGATGCTAATAGTTTCTCGATTCCTTAATAAAAGAAACAGATGGAGTTCTTGAATAATTAATAATAATTATTCTAATCATAAAATAATCTATATTTAACTTGTATATACTCAACATGTACAAGGTATTTAACATTTTTGAAATGAAACGGTTAGCCGTTCTTCTAGCTCGTCAGGAATGTTGAGAAGTTTTACTGAAACTATGAGTTTGCAGATCTTGCAGGTCTACCAAAAGTAAATTTATTTGTATCTTTTCATTAAGAATCTAAGAGCTGTTTACAGCACATATTTGCATGATAATTTTATTCTGTGTACTGGGCAGGACTGTGCTTAGATGCACTATAGGAGTTATACCAGAGTCATAAACTGTGCTCTTTTGTTTTTCAGGTTTTAGGGACAAATGAGGATAATATGGAGGATGGTTGCTCTCAGAAACTGGCCTCTGCTAAATATATTCGACTTCTGCTCCTAATATTGATTCCTTGCATCTGTGCCCTTATCCTTTTGTTGGTGATTCTGCTTACTTTTGTAGGTGAGTGCTTGTGGAGTTAATTAACATGCGTTTAATTAAGGAGAATCAAATGGAATATGACTGCAATCTTAAGTGCTCATGTAGTTGTAGGCATAAGTATCTCTCAGCACATCTTCCTCAAATAGCAAACTAATAGTATTTGTTTAAGAGAAATAGATACCATATTTAGATTTATATGTTTAAAATGTATTTAAAGGTAACAAATAAGAAACATTTCCTGAATTTCTGAAAGTGGATTTTTGATGTGTGTACTATCTAGAAAATGTAGCAGGTAGATGATTTTAAACAGTCATTTTACAATATACAATTACAATAAATATATATTTGTTTATTTGATGTAAAACCTAGAGACA
>JAUBNY010000372.1:3633716-3649115 GCA_032275445.1 Crypturellus soui | reverse complement strand
ACTGATGTAGTTTGACAGTTATGGCTACTTTGAAGCTTCTTTACCACTTTGAAGCTGCTGTACAAAATACACGTATACAAGTCTTTGTCCTGGCTGAAGCAGCTATAGAGTAGCCACCATGATAGTTTTTGGGCAAAGCGAGAACTTTATATTGAAGGGAGCAGTGCTAAATAGGTCATTGATCAAACCTGAAAAGAATCAAAAACTTTAAATTGTTTGGATTTTTAAGCACTTTTCTTTTACAGCTTAGTATTGATTTTGTGTTCATATTATATATTTTTCTAATTTATGTTCCAGTGTACTATGTTGCCTAATGCAGAGACTCATCAGAATTTTATTTTTGTTAATTAATTAATTTTGTTGCTCTGTCTTCTGCATGTTTCTCTCTCTTCCTTGCTTCTGTCTAGCTTTCCTTGCAGAAAGATGGCCTAAAATTGCCATCTTCTTGTGTTTCCTATCCCAGCTTTACTGGACTTTTTCATGTGAGTGTGAGTCCAGTGCAGCGTATGTCTCCGTGCCTAGCTGGTCTGCTTCACTGGCTGGCGTTTATTTTCCTCAGCATAGGCACTGTGATGCAGTGAGAACCACGTAAAAATCATCCAAAGTTGACATGCCTAAGTGAGTTGGCTGAAGTAAAAGTTTAAAAAGAGTTTGCCCGCAACAAGGCGGGAGCAAAACTAAATCTCTTCTGTAGAAATGTTTCAGTATTTTTAATTACTTTTTCATGTGCTTGAATTTGGAAAGAAAGAGTATTTTTATTGGACTGCCTGAGAAAGCTGGGGAAAAACAGTCAAGTTTTAGTGAGTATAATCCTGTCATTATATCATATAAGAAGAAAGAAACTCAAGGGAAATAAAGTGATAGCAACTACGTCTAAGTTTTATTGTAGTTATGAATTCATGTGAGACAAAACAGTAGTCAATACTTGTTAAGCACTGAAAGCAGCTGGCAGGAGGACGGTGTGATATGATTTAGCCATTGGTATAACTGTCAGGAGAAGGTATTCATAAACCGTTTGAATTTATCTGCTGAATTTTCCTTTGACAGAGATGCTATTCATACTTTATTCTTTGTCGGTTGTTCTAATTAAAGGTATCTTTTTCCTTCAGACTTCACTTTTCTTGTAGTTTAAAGTTTGACTGCAACAACATCACTATTTTGATTTTGTTAATTGTTTATCATATAATTAGCTTATTAATTTTTAAGACCTGTTCTCTTCAATTGAACTGTACTTTTCCAAGGGATTAAAAGCAATAACTTCCTCCCTTCACCCGTAAATCCCACCAGTGCTGTTTTTAATTGTAAAATTCAAAAGGTTTGTGTATCATTAATTTTCTTTTGCAGTTTAATATACTGTGTGCCCTTCTGTAAGGATTAATTGATGTTTTCTGTTATGGTATAATGTATCATGGGAGAGGAAAAAAAAAACACAGCTTTTCTAGCAGTTTGGAAAACGTGCAAGGAAGTATCTGAAAACATTTTTAGTATGTAACAGTAACCTGACATAGATGCTCAGCAGCCAGCAGGCTTTCTTATGAGGGAATGGAGGCTGCAATGAATTGTGGAAATTGTGTTTTCAATTCAAAGTTTATATATAAAAAATGCAGTTACTGTGTTTTGTTCTAAAATTGTTGATTTTAACTACTGATATTTAATCCAAAGGGAAAACAGTTTATAGATCTCCCTGCTGGCTGATTCAAAAGGATAGATTCTAACTGCAGGCATATTTTGAAATGTTTCATAATAAAATCAAATAGCGAGAAGTTTGTCCTGAGTTGCGGAGAAACATCTGAAATGCAATTTTGGTCCAAAGGAGCCTATATATGAGAAATTCATAGCTGGAGGAAGGCCAGAAAGTCTGCCTGTCTTCTATTTTAATTTAAATGAAAAATGTACCAGGATGTCAAAGTAAATTAAAAGAGATATTAATATACGTGAAGATATTAATGAGTTCTGGAAAGACGGTTTTCTGAGAAGACCCAATTCTAGGTGGAGCCCCAGGCTCCTTTGATCTTCAGCAGAAGTTCATGAGAATCCGGATATGCAATAGAAGCAGGGCATAAGGAGGGAAAAAAGGTGTTCTATAGCTTCATATATCTGAAACATGAAAGTTTAAAATCACACAGTGTCACAATACGCTTTTAAGGTTATGACCAAATGCCAGCTGTGGATTGAAAAAACATTTTTTTCTGAAGGTGGTTCTCATATCAAGAAGCCGGTAAATTGCTTCCATAAGCAAGTTCGATCAGCTTCCAAGTTACAATACGTGAATTTGGTTTGATTTTTCTCTTTTGATTTGGATTCTAGAAGTTTTAAAGATACTTTCATGTTAAAAGTGAGGTTTGGTTCTATGTTGTTGGAGTTGTCATTAGGAGAGAGCCAGGTGAACGCTGTCATTTCTTTTTGATTTTCACCAAAAATGTTTGATTTCATGTCTCATTGACAAGAACTGATTCTGCTGATGCAAACTGATTTTTTTTTCCATTCTCAAAATGTCCTGCAGAGTTCAGCAGTGGTGACATGTTGCAAAATTTCAGCTTTAGCTCCTATGAGCAACCTCTCTTCTAACCTGCTAACTCCTGCTACTACACAGTCCCTTCTGCTTCCTGCAACAAATATTTTGATGCTAAATCGCTACGAAGCTCGTAAGCTCAGTGATCTGAACCAAGTGAAATAGTTATTTCTTACCCTCTTACCCTCTGTATCTCTCAAAAAAAAACCTAAAACAAAACGAACAAAAAACACCCCATCTTTTGAACTTTGGGCCAATTTCTGGTACAGCTTGATGGTATGGTCAGAAGCAGGGACCACTGCTGGGTTAGTAGTCGTGACCTTATTCTAGTCAAAGTTAAGAGTTTTAAAACTATTGATCTGCTTTAACCTATAGTTCTGGTCTTGCTTCTTGGGGGCTACCATAAGCTTTGCCTCTTTTGAAAGAGTGTAGGTGGTTGTTTTCATTTGGCTCAATTCTCTCTAGTCTGCTTCACTTCCGTAGCTTTGCAAATAAGTCCTTGACTGGTGCAATCTGGGAACAATCCAAAGAGGGGAGAAGGAAAGTGGAAAAAGTGTGGTTTAAATTAGTATCAGCAGAGTTGAATATGAAACCATAGACTTGCTGTAATTGCTGGTATAGGAAGAAGCTCATTTCTACCAGTTCAGCCCATTTGTTATTAGCCAGTGATAAACAGAACACTCATTTACCTGAATGTCAGAAATGACCTATATAATTAGGAATCACACTTTTTTGATCAACACATATTCACATTTTATTCCCATTCAGTACCCTTTCTCCTATGTAATCATTATTTTTTTCCCCTCCCCTCTGGGCTGTTTTCTATTCTTTTTTTTTTTTTTTTTTTTAACAACATGTTTGGTATTAGTATGTTATCCCATCAGTCAGATACATTCGTGTATTTTATTAGCATTCTGGCACTGGAGTGAGGAATAGTTTATAAAATGCAATTAGCCTGTACATATGAAGCAACAGTTAGTAATTTGGTAGAATGGTTATGTGTTTTTGTTATTTCAATGACTGTTGGTCAGTGGAAGATTTGTTCCCCTTTATTGGGGGGGGAAAGTAAAACCTTAAAATACTGTCTTTTTATTGTATTTTTACAATATCTGCTTTTTTAAATTTAAATACCCTATTCTTATTAAATAAGTAGTCCTTTTTCATCTATATTTTAGATGGCTTTCTCCTACTTAACACTAACTACTCTTAGTATCCTTTGCAATAAAATATTCCTTGCTCTTTAGAATGCTGTGTCTGTATCACTGCTTGTCTGCATATGGAGAAATTCTGGCACTGAGCACACTTGTCTGTCCAAAGGATATGTTCCGTCTGTCACAAGCTATTGGGCTTGATGCAAGAATTATGAAGGGGCTTAATAGCTTGTTTTATGCAAGTGGTCAGGATAGAAAATCTCCATGTTCTGTTCTGGTCTCAATTTAAGTGAAACAACCTGACTATGAAACAAGTGTTATGCAAAGTATGACTCTTTTCTAGCTTACGCAGTTGTGCGGAACCTGAGAGAAAGGCAGAAAATTCGGTAAGGTTCCCTCAGGCCTGGATTGTGGAGATAGAATAATGCCCATGCGCCACTGCACTGGAGGTCTGGGGCACGCTCAGAGAGGGCTGGTGCATCTGTGCTGTGCAGCTCTGTGCCCTGTGTATACGGACAGGGCTTTTCATGAGCTAATTAGCCTTGTGCAGAACTAGAACTGTGATAATACAGGTCGTTTTTCTTGATTTACCACAGAAGTGTTTGAGACTGCAGCCCTGCTGTTGCTGCTGTAGTTCCCAGAATCACAGAACATTTGAGACTGGAAGGGACTTCTGGAGACCACCTAGTCCAACCAAACTGCTCAAGCAGAACTACCTGGACCACGTTGCCCAGAACTCTACCCAGGCAGCTTTTGCCTGTCTCCAAGGATGGAGACTCCATAACCTTTCTGGGCAACCTGTTCCAGCACTCAGTCACCTTCCTATGGCCTTACCAGGACTGAGGAAAGGGCAAATTCACCTGCTGCTTTTCAAATGCACTCCAGGATACCTCTATATTCTCTGCTGCATGCATGTTGCTGTTTTTTTGTTCCAGCAGGACCCTCAGGTCCTTTTCTGCAAAGTTCTTCTCTTGCAGATAAAATTCAGGATTTATGCGACATCATGGTACATTGGTTGACATTACCAGGCAATTAATTCTTTTTTACTCAGAGGTATGGAAGGTATGAGGCACTTGCCTGGTGCATGGTAACTTACTTGCTGGGTAAATGACCCCTAACAAATGGGTGGTGTGGATTGAGCCCTCAGACATTTAACGCAAACATCTAACCCAAACATCTGCTTTCCAGGAGAGTATTTCAGGGTTCAGATATGCCTCGTATAAATTTAGGAACAAAGCCAAGGAGCCAGCAAAGCAAAGTTTGTGGAATTGAAGATGTTCAGTGAATTTGTGACCAGGCTGAGTCCTGGGTTTGCTCTCTTCCATGGCTCTATTTTTAAACGTTCTCCTACAATTGTTATAAAATTCCATTTGGCCATGGAAGTTGGATTCAGTGGTGTATTAATGCAGTCAATGAGTACTCCTAAGAGATCAGATGAGTTAAAGGAACTGTGATGCATCTCTGCAAGAGTGTGAATTTCAGAAGATCCAAAGCAGTGGATTTTAATAGGCCAAGATAATGTACAAAAATCATAAAGGGAACGGTCACTAAAAAGATGATTGATCTCTAGCATCTCTTAAAACAGAGTGTTGTGAGCCTTCCTTTTTTTTTTTTTTTTTTTTGTTCCTTTTTTTTTTTTTCTTCTTTATTTGCTTCCCTGATAGATCTGGAGAAGCTACTTTTGAATCAGCAGCTTTCAGTCTGACAGCCTAATTGGCAGACTGGACGATGATCCTGATGGTATTTTTCAAAAACACCTGTTTTTGAACACTTTCAAAACTCAAGTTGCACTAAATGTCACTGGCGTTTTGTTCTAGACACTCTTAGAAGCCAGGTGTAGACCCTTTTAAAAACTGTGCTCTACACTTTTTTGAAAATTCTCTTAATTTGAAAAGTTACTACTTTGGTTGACTTCCCAGCATCTACCTTTAATTATGAATCAACATGAGAGATGTGACCCTGAGAATCGGCCTGAATTATATATTAAATATGGTTCCTGGATGAATAACTCTGTTGATCACTGCAGTGTAGGAGTGAGAAAAGGCTGTAGCAGAAAAAGGGTATATACTGGTGCTGGGGTTTGTTGTTTGCAGTACTGAGTGGAGTGCAGTATTGGGTGTTGTGTATTTGCAGATATATGAGGCAGAGACTTGCTGTTCTACTAGGGAGGCAAAATCCAAATCCTCATTTTTGTTGATATTTCTGGAGACAGAAGAGAAGCAGGATTACTTTACTGAATACTCTTATCAGAAACTGAAAAAGTAGGGATTGGATTTTACCAAATCTAGATAAAATAAGAAACCTTTTTATGACAGTCTCTTCAAGGACACTGCAGCTTTACAAAATTGTATTGAAATGTTTTTTCCTCACTATATTTTGTTTTCCTAACTCTTAGAATGTAGAAACTAAGATTAGATCTATGTGTATGGACTATATAAATACCAGATTTAGAACTTTTTGCCGCTAGTGCATTTAGACAATGAAGACCATGTGAGACGGTAAAGTGAAGAAGAGCTTTGCTGAGACCTTTAGAGCTACAGCCCATGTGCTTTACATCCTCAGTTCTTATAGCGGCAGAAGGTCAAGTGTTAGTGTCCCACACAATGCATGGAAGTAGCCAGTTCCAAAATGACTGACGTTGGAGTAGGATCAACACTGTTTGGTACCAGCTATGCCTAGTTTGTACAACATATTGTACAATATAGACACGTTTTGAATGTAATACCAGAGTATGTCTAGATGGCCTAGGAAGGTCAACATCAAAACAGGGAGCGCTCATAAGTATTAGATTTTAATGATTTGTTCTTCCCATCCTGAATTTTGTGTGGTTTATGAAACTCACTCTTGGAACTTTATGTAGTATGTTAACCTGTTGATTGTTTATAGCTGAGGCAGCCTACTGTACTGCAGAGAAGGATCTCTGGTAGCTAGAGAGTGGATCAATAACATGTTAGGACAGAGCAGATGTTCAACCTGTATATAAAAACAAAACCTATAGTTGTGGGGTAGAGAATAAAGACTGTAGAGGGGAGTCTACCTAATGCTGGGAGAAACAGTTGAGTTTTGGCAGGAAGGGCAGCTACAAAGCAGAATAGTGGTAGAAACTTGGTGGAAGCATCCTAAAACATTGCAATTCCAATTAGCCTTAGTTTTCTGTACTGCTTCTGTACTTGACTTCAGCCAAAGTTGGCTGTATTCAAGCTATTCTGGTGTGCTCATCCAGTTTGTTTCAGAAGGCATTTTGGCAACTAACTTAGTTCTGTAGACTGAGAGGGTCAGTGAATTGTGAAAATCTTTAAGAGGTTGGTTGCGTATTGAAGCTAATGTAGATGCCTTCTGTTCTTAGATGCTCATTTTTGGACAGTGTTGTAATAACATTGTGGAATGTCATCTGTAAGGAACAGGCACTGCTTATATATTTTATATATAATAAATTCTCTGTAAGCTTAGTATCATCATTTAATAGTTGGTTCATTTGTTCTAAATTTGATTGTTTTAATTTCACAGGTGCCTGCATAAATATCACCAACATCCAGTGCCAAATACTACCATATAACTACACCACTCTAACCTCAGTTCTTTCCATTGTCAAAAGCATTGAAATGGAGAAGTTCCTGAAGTTCTTCAGTTATCTCAACCGCCTCAGCTGCTATCAACACATCATGATGTTTGGCTGTAGTCTTGCTCTTCCTGAATGCATCAGTGACGGTGATGACAGGTATTTGGGAACAAAAATCAGTCAGTGACTAGAACCAATGTGGTAAAATACTGTCTGTCAAATCAGAAAAGTGCAAATCTGAACTAAGCTTATGATCTTGTTACAAAACCCCTGTCTGTCAAAGCTATTCACAACATTTTTGCCAAAATAAACTAACCGCAATAAACTTATCTTAGAAAAAGTATTGCCAGTACATAGATTAAAACTATGCTATTAGGGCAGTCAAATTTATTTTTGTAACAAAGGCTGTCCAAAATTCTTGTATCTCGGCTGTCCAATCTGGATATGCCAAAACAGAATGATTTGTAACAGTATAAATGCATTGGATATTTATAGCATTGGCATAAAGTGTGGTGGATGTTATTTAAATTAAATTTTAACATAGAGAAAGCAGTTTCATATTCTTGAAGTACTGAAATGATTTAATGTTTCCTTAAATCTTTTTCTTACGGACAAGTTAATCCTGTATATATATTTGACGTGTGTGTGTGTATGTGCATATATATGTAGTAGGTTTTATTCAGAGAGACTGACATAAACTGTTTGGGAAGCTTGAATATAGGTGTCTTGATTCTGCATTTACATAATTGCACATTAATAGCTTATGCGATTTTTTTTTTCTTTAAGCTTCGTTTTAAAAGCATCTTCTAGCATTTAAGAATGCTAGAAGGAAATATGGGAGGTTTTTTTTTTTCCTTCTTTTTGATACGTATGCAATTTCTATTATATTTCTGGAGAGGGAAGAATCCTTTCTCCCTATTTTATTATTTGCAAAATTCAGTGCAAGAGAATATGGCAGTTGAGCAAGTGATTCACTTGACAAGAGCCGAGAAGCTGAAAGCTGTGCTGTTGAGAATGGTTAGGTTGACTATAAAAGTGCATTTTTACGAGATGAGGTAAGCTGAACTAACATAAAGTTGCCACTCAAAGCTATAGTCCCACTGCAGGTGATCTGTGCCTACCATTTCAGTTGTAGCAGAACGATCTCTAGATGAATCAGTTAAGCTTACTGAACAGACAGAAAATTAACCCAGTAGAAAAGCACACAAATGCTTATCTAATTGGGGTTAGGGCTGAAGATAAGGCATCATGAAAAACAATGGAATGAGACTGCTTGTTATTATTTCAAGAAATCATACAGCAAAATCAAAAAAGTTGTTTCAGGTAATAAACTCATGTATTTGAAGGTTCAACAAGGGAACAGACCATTTCTGTCAGTTTATTTATTCTACTCTGTTTGGAATTGACTTTCATAATCTTCTTGAAATGAAAGGGACGTGTTAGAGGTGCAAAGTTCGTAACTCAGAGTCGTAAAAGAGTAACTTTTAAAAACTTTCTATTTCCATTTCTTTCCTGAAGGCATCTTTCTTGCACAGTTGAGGTAATGGAGCAAAATCTGATCTAGTTACATTATAACAGACATCTTGGTAATTTAAAAGATAAAAAAAGTTAAATTCATATTTAGAACATAAAAGTTTTTGCTCTGTTTTTGTGTAGCCAGCAAAATACTGTGGGATTCAAGGGACAGGGACTTTCTGTGTTTTTGTTTTTGTTTTCCCACAACTGCTTGCTCTTAGTAATTTTTAATTTCAAAGCTGGGACTGTACTTCCATGTCCTGGTTTATTCCACTCTGGAGGTCATTGTGCCTCCTTCAGAATTTTTTTAAAATCTTCTTTGTGGAAACTGTTCTGGCCCCTGCAGATTGATCAAGAAGAAAGTCCAAGGAGACTGTAAATGATGCAGGGTTATGTTAGAATTGGATTTCACTTTACATAATCAAATGTCTCATCTGGGTGGGTATCATGGGTGACGGTGCAAATTTAGACCGAGGGACAAGTGCAAGGAAAAGCAAGTGCGGTGTTTTGAAGTGCTGGTTTGTTAAATCTACTTTTTCTGTAGGCACTGCGGTGATTTTCTTCTGATTATTGTCTCTTGTGTAGAACTAGGTTATTGCAGTCAAACAATAGGGCCAGCATATTGCCAAGCCAACAATAGTTCTTTTTAAGAAACCTCGTATCTTCATTGTAGGTTATTCACTTCAGTGAGAATAGTGGCATGTCAAAGGGGAGCTGTATATGGGTATTCTTATCTGTGCCTGTGGAATGTCTCTGAAGAAAGCCTTTTGCTGATGTGAAAAGCTTTGAAATAATAGGAGGTCACTTTGTACGTGCTGAGCACAAACATGGAGAATGAAGAGGCCGGGCTGTGTTAGGTCTCTTGAACAGAGTGAGAAGAGAACAGAGTGAAGTGTTAGAAACATACGTAGGAAATGTGGAGAGGCAGAACCATCCCTGTGCAGCATGCTCCAAGGAAATGAATGTTCATATGCCATAGCCTTTGAATTGTAAATGTGCTTCTTTTTAACCTATGGTATCACAAAATGTACAGCCGTGCATTGCTGGCATTATTAGCGGGAGTGCCTCCAGTGAGTTATAGCTCTTCTGACTGCTGATAATTTTTAATATGAAATTAAAGAGAAGCTACTGTTGATACTTGTGTTTTATAGTTTTATTTCAAATTTATTTGAAGTATACTTTGACAGCTGCTGCGTAGACAATAAAGAGAAATGAGACATGGGATGCTCAGATGTTGATTCTTGAGTACTGCAGCGAGAGTCGGTGCTGGCAGCTTCAGCCGAGGGAGCAGTAATTACAACAGCGTGTTCGGAGGAGCAATGAGAAGGGAAGATACAAACATCAGTCTGTGGCAGCCAATGTGCTGTCATTACACAGCTTTGCTCTGAGATCTAAATTTCTGTTTAGCATTTATCTTTCGTGCATTTATAAATACCGTATTCATTAACACTTGAAGGAGATTATGTTTCTGGGCTGGGAGCTGCTTTGGTCTGTGTGTAGCGCACAGCATATTTAGGAACTGGAGTTTCTGAATACTGCCACACTGTTGTTAAAAATTGTCCTGTATTTTACTGTGGTATGAAGCATGTGTTGGCAGTAAAAACTAAATTTGAAAGCTGTGTTTCGAAACTAAATCCAAGATCAACCTTTCCTGCTGCTTTAAAAACATATATAGCAGTTCCTTTAAAAAAGGTTACATATTTAAAGGAATTACGAATTTTCCTCTTCTCTGGGCGAATGGATGAAATCTTTCCTGTATTACTTCAAAATCAGTCTTTAAAAACCCACCCTTAATTTAGCACAGCCCAGCAGCACTGCTAAGAGAGAACATGAGTCAAAACTGAAAAGTGACACCACTGTTGGAAGAGCGTTTCAGACTAGATGATGTGCTTAACCGACTTTGGAAATGGTCAAGGTTGAGAGAGCAGCTTTGCCCTTTTGGTTGGTATTAGTCTGAGACTAGTTGCTATTAAATGCACACACATGTTACTGTACCTCATTTATTGTAAGAAAGATCTACCCGCAGAGCTATTGGTTGGGATTAGTAGTGTTTCAGGCTAATGAATTTTACTTTACTCTTGGGGAGACACTGAGAGGAGGTCAAAGCTCAGTTACTAGGACCTAGTGATTGTTGCTTTCTTTATGGCAACTCCCTTGTCTTGAGTTCCTCCTGTTCTTTAGACTTCAGATGTTCTGTCTGAAAAGACCAGGGTGGGGTCGGGGTGACAAAAACAAATACAAAAGAGTTGCAGTGTGCTCAGATTTTTGAAAGAAAAACATAATATTCGTAAAGCCAAACTGTAACTAAAATCTAAAGCTACAAAAATAATAGAGCAGCAGTTCATGACAAGTCAGCTTATAACTACAAAATGCAAACAAGGATACTTCTTAGCAGGGCTTACATTTTGTGAATACCCATATTTTGTCAAAAGGTTTGGTAAAATATGAAAGCTGTGTGAAATTCTGAAGGCCTGTATGCTTGGCTTATTTCTGATTTTCTGTGCTGGGAATAAATTTGATTATTACAGATTCCTGTAGCACTGCTTCATTGTTCTGCTGCTTTCTAAAGCAGAAATTCACAGCTTGAGTATTTCTACTTTTCTTCCGTGTAGAAGAGAAACCCTCTTCCAATGATGAGACTCCAATGCCATAAACCTTTGGAGATAGACTTAATTTAAACTCTGCCCAGAACTCTCCCTATTGAGGCAATACTGGTTATAAAGTAGAAGTATAATATGCTCTCAGGATAATGCAGCCATTCATTCTTGTATGTTTAGACCGTCTTCTGTCAATGCTCAGAGAATCCACCAGAGTTTTTTGGTTTGTTTTTGTTTTGTTTTCAATAGATATTGCCTAAGCATTCAGTAATGGGCAGCTTACTGCCCCTTCAAATGTATAGCCCAGCTGGATGAAACAGGTAAAACATGGGAGAGAAAATAATACTGTCATGTTAACAGCTATGGAAACCAGGACTGAGAAGGAAATTTGAAGCAGAGCTTAGAATTGAACCTGTAGCTGTTGCATCCTGTGTCTTTAGGTACTGTATTTCCTCTTGAGTTAAATCTGCAGATTCACCTCACTCACTGTCATCTTTTCATTTTGGTCATGATCCAATAAACACTGAATGTCAGAGGGAAAAGCTTTCTCTCTCATTTTTGAAAATTATTCATTCAACATCATTCTAAAGGAGAAAGTAATATAATTAAGGGAAAATGCTCTCTCTGAGTTATCAGGGTATTTCTTACTAAAGAGTTTTTCATGTCACTATCTATACGTAGTTTAAATATTTTTGTTCTCTTGTTATCTCCATGCTACAAATGACAGTAGCCTAGTAAAGATAAACAGAAAACTGAAGAGATGAGCAGAGGACTACATAATATGTTGTGGATGGAAGGGAAGTACTGCACTAGAAAGAAATAGGTTAATAGGAATATGGCTGTAAAAATGTGAATAGTTTTTATGCAGTTGAGGATACTATGAATAGCTGCTTGGTTATGACTCAGTGACAATTTTCCCTGCCCTTTTTTTTTTCTTGTTCATCATCTTTACCTGTTTTCTGTAGTTTATTAAAAAAAAAAAAACTTCATTACTAATAAGGGCATAAATCAAAATGAAGTATTATGCCTAGCAAATAATCTAAAAATGTGTAGTGTTATTATAAGCAAATAACTTTTTTTTTTAATGGAGTTGAGGTACAGGGGAAGAAGGGGAAAAAAATTCAAGTCTGCAACATTTTGTATAACCCATCAGTGACATGGCAGTTTCCTTTTCTTTGCTTTTGTGTACTACACTCGAAACTTACCCATATTCTGTGTCCCTCATGCTCACACTAACATTGTTATTTTTTCATTTTCCTTTATATCAGAGCATATTTAGACTTTTAAATATAATAAGACATTATATAATCATAGAGTTAATAGGGGCTTTTAGAATGGTTAATAGGGGCTTTTAGAATGGTTAATAGAAAATGTTAGCTGATCACATAGATTCTGTACCTGTCCTCGAAGAGAATTTTTAATTTAATACTGTATAAACAGGAAAATATCAGCATGTATTTTAAAAACAGTATTGGCATGCATTTAAGTCATTGTCTTCTATGTGAAGTGCATGAAGTTAAGTTGTGCATACTGTATGTTTATTAGTCTTAATAGGCAATCCTACACTGGCATGTTTTGATCTACTTGATTTTAGTAACAAAGCAGGTAAATATGCCAAGATAAAATAGCAGCTGTTCTCAACTTTGGGTAACTGATCTGATAGCTAGTCTATGACGTGGCTGCGCTACTCTCTGCTTGTAATCCATCTTGTGTCAGGTTACAATCGTATGGTTTTTTGCCATTTTACAGCTGTATAAATATGTTTACATTTTTACATCCTTACAAAGTTACAGTTTCAGCAGAGTCACTATACATGTTCCTGTGTTGAGAAACCCTCCTGGAAGACATTTCAAACTGCATATTCCTTACCATAATCTTATTTAAGGTGGTTTCATTAGGATTGCTCCTACCTGATTGCAAAGGGTTAAGCTCTGGCATTGGCGATGATGACTCGCTAGTACTCTGAGAAGGAAGATGGGTGATTACCTCCTACCTCTCCCAGCCTTCTTTTAGTTTTTCTTTCATGATTCCATGCAGTGCATTTCTTGCCATGACCCCAACATACGGAGTGGAGGCTGCTTGCAGAAGCTTGTGAAGTGGCTACCAGTCTCTTTACCAATCACTCAGGTTATTTTCTGAGTTTGTAATTGAGCTTTTCACATATTGTGCGAGTTGCTTCTTCCTTTTACTGTCCTTTGCTTGTGATGGTGCACAAGTTAACATGACTCAAAAAGGATATTCTAGCTGGGGTCTTGGCAATGTTTGTGTACCAAGGAGATCCATCTGTTCTATATTCAGCCACTCAAGAATGTGTTGACGTATCTTTCTTGAAACAGAAGACTATAAACTTCAACTTTTCTGTCCTGAATATAGCAAAGGTGATGTTTAGTGCTGAAGTGCTCTGCGTCTAGATAATTTGAAATCACATGTGTTTATTTTAAATGTTGCTCTGCCTTGACTTTGAGCCCTTGGGAACCCAAAAGACTAACTGTGTACAAGAACATACACGGTTATAACAAAGCTGTAAAATTTGTCTGTGAATATATAACCGAGTCTTAATCTCATTTTTTAACCCATTTGTGATTCATGTAAGCCTCGTTGTGACTTGAACAACATAACCTCGGAGGTCCAATAAATGAAAAATGTTTATGGTCAAATCCTGTCAGATAATGAAGGCAAAAGTTAGAAAGGAAGAGAGTGTGATAAAATTGTGAGCGTTTACCTGCATAAATAATTTTCAGAATTTATCAGTGTTGTTTTAAAGCATTCTATGAAGGAAATTGATATATAATTGTTTCCATTTGTCAGAAAAACTGAGGGATGCACAGGGTGTGTGTTACTTGAGAAAGCCCAGATCGGTCAAATGTCTGAATATTTCTTTTTTCCTTGTGCCCTTGATATGACTTCCAATAGCTATTAATTTTACCAATAGCTATAATAACAGTTTTAACATCATCTAATTCTAGAAGTAAACTGCTTACAACAGAGATGCTACTGGTAGACAGTTAACATGTCATGTATTAAGAGAATAAGACCAGGAACAACTTGCAAAGCATTGCCCCCACGACATAGATACTGAGTTTCAGCTTCAGTCCGCCCAGAATTTGATAATGGACTAACTCAAACTGCCTGAGAGCAACAAGAAAATACAATGGCTGGCAGGTGTAATGTGCAACTTAGGGATTCAAAGTAGTTTATGTACAATAGCAAATGTTATATAAAATGTCATGGTTGAAATCGTGTTTCAGTGAAAGTGCTGAACATATCTGATTTCTTTGTCCAAATGGAAGGACAATGAATCAGTTTAGAGATAATTCAAAATGAAAATTAAATAAGCAATAAATGGATATGTGTTTGAATAAAATGTAGCTTCAGAAAGTGACAAGAGTACTTGCACAGAGAAATGAATTAAAGGAAGAAAATAAATCTGAAACCTCTTCTCCCATTCTAATTAAAAATATTGATCAAGAAAGAAAATTTTATTTCTTTTGTCTAGTCAACAGAACATTCTTTTCATGAGATGAAGTGAATTAAGAATCAGCTGATATATATGTGGCTTCACAGAAAGGTATACCAACACATATCTGAGATGATTGACTTTAACCATATTCTCAAGAAACAAAGAAGAAATGACATGTCACAGTTATTGCTAAAATTAGTTTTGCATATTTATAATAGCTTCCTTCTCAATGCGGGCTGCATTACTCATAATTTCATACTTAATGCATAATTTCATAATTGTTATGTAACTGATGTTACCAGAGAGAAAAAATGAGCTAATGAGAGGATTATGCATTGAATTGTGTGTCTCGACACTGATTTTGAAGGCAACATGAACTCCTCATCATCTTAGGATCCACTTTGGCCTACTGCTTGGCCCTAAGCTGAAATATAAAGTCTATATCTGCAGAGTGCAAGCTGAAAGTATAGGCACAGATCTGAAACTGGTTAACCTGACTTTATGTAAAATTATTAACACTGCTTTCCTAGAAGATCACTTTTACAAATGTGTATAATTTTGTGGAGGGGAAGGGGAAGACCTTTTAACTTTTGTTTTATATATAA